>CAHIKZ030001086.1:470000-682500 GCA_903632075.3 Acanthosepion pharaonis | reverse complement strand
CTGAGCTGCTCGACCCTCAGTCATCGAAAGTGATGAGAGAGTCCAGTAGGAAGATATATAGCTAAATCCGTAGTCTGAAAATTAATTTAATATTCCCCGTTAAGCAAGGAAGTAGATTATATTGAAAAATAAATATTTTTGTGTAAAATAAAGAATATTTTTCCATTAGGTTATGGATTTGTTGATGTATATACTTGTATTCAAATTTACTTTCATTCATTTATAGGCCATTGGATGTTTTTCTCTTAACTTTAACTTGATGCATATATTTTTTTGCTTTTTTTTTCATGATTTTATCTAGGTTATCCAAAAAAATCTTTCGCTAATTCCACCTACAATGTTTAGAGTTGCATCTTTACCAGACCATCTCACTCTGGAGTAATAATATAGTTAAGGCCTTGTGTCAGACAAAAGTTAGTAAATATTTCTACCATAAAGCGAAAACCGGTAAAATCAAACTTTCATTTTGCTTGTCTCCATGACTGATTTTGAATCATTATTTAATCATTGCTTTGGTTTAGTTTGTTTTACGGCATATCAACCTCAATGGATTATTTAATGCCGACAAAATTTTTTATTGCTGCTAATATTTTGTTTTGTCAAAAATCTGTTTCTATTAATATTTGTCCTTCAAAAATGTATTGCTGATAATAATTTTTTTCAAAAAAGCATTACTGGTAATATCTTTTTTTTCAAAAATGTATTGCTGGTAATAGTTAACTATTTGCCCATAGATGGGACCCTAACGGGTGCTACCATCCCGGGTCAGGGTGGATCTGGGAACACCAGCAATTAAGAGGTGGTTCCATGCTCCTCAAAACCTCCTGATCAGAGGCCTTGCTTACCCAGGATGTGGATGTACTTTGTTGTCATACCCAGGATGCAAATGTAGTTTATCATCTTACCCAGGATGTGAATGTAGTTTATCGTCAAACAACATCCGCATCCTGGGTGTGATGATTAACTACATCCACGTCCTGGGTATATCATAATTCCCAGGATGCGAATATAGTCTCAGTTTCGGGGGTAACTATTTGCCCATAGCTGGGACCCTAACAGGTGCTACTACCCCGGGTCAGGGTGGACCTGGGAACACCAGCAATTAAGAGGTGGTTCCACGCTCCTCAAAATCTCCTGATCAGAGGCCTTGCTGCTGGACGTAGTTTATCGTCTTACCCAGGACGCGGATGTAGTTTATCGTTATACCAAGAAATTATTTAATCATTGTCCTTCTTTAAAGAATATAAATGAAATAAAGACACTCTTTAATGTCAGAAAATCATAAAACAGGTGACATAGAGTATTCCTGAAATTTTTTTTTTAAATCGTGTGTAAGAGGAAGCCAAAGAGAATATTTAATCATAATTAAAATGCATTACTTCTAAAACCCGTTGGAGAATGACAAAAGAAATTCTTAAGTTTTCGTGGAACCCTAAAATACAACTAGTTTATACATCAAATTTTAGTTCAGAAAGAATCACGTCGCAGAATGACACGTATCCTATTTTCCCCACGTAGAACATCCCTTCCCACGAAAATATATACTTATTAAAGTTTGTCTTTTTTGTTATATCTTTTAATGCCTGGGCACCTCGAGAGAGTGTAATGGCTAACAGACTTATCTTACTAGAACAATTATAACTGAGTAGTGAGTTCGATCCTCACTGGATGCTCCATACTTTCGGCCTTGTGCCACATCTAAGCTACGCTTGGAAAATCACTATATCTTCTAATCCCTGTTCTGCTAACCATTTACCCAGCTCGTTAGGCAGGGTTTATGCACTGCTTCCTTCTGTCCCTTTTGCCTTCTATATGTCCTGTGAGTGTTAAATTTTCCAAGCACCCTTTCCTCATTATGTGCCCTAAGAATTTCAACTGTCTCTTTCTGATGCTATATATAAATGCCCTTTTTGTTTCTATTTTCTCTAGAACTTCGTCATTGCTTACGTGCTCAGTCCATGATATTCTCAGCGTCCTTCTGTAGAACCACATTTCTGTTGTGCCGTGTCTCTTCTGTGATGAGATTGTCCAGCATTCACTGCTATATAGGAGGACCGATATTGCATAACAGTTTAGTAATCTTTTCTTTATTTCTAATGAAAATTTCCTGTTTCTTAATACATTGCTTGTCATCATTCGTTATCCCAATACGCCTTCGGATTTCGATGTCGCATTTTCCATCTTAGATATTTCAATTTTACACTTGTCTAATTTTGTTATCCCTAATTTGTAATTTGTGTGCTGGACTGTTCATTTTGTTAACGACCATACATTCTGTCTTCTTACTGTTGATGTTTAGTCTATTTGTCTTGTTTTCATTCACTACCTTCTGTAGGAGTACCTTTTTCTTTTTAGTGTCTATTACCAACACTCTGTCATCTGCATATCCAATGTTGTCAAAATTATGACCACCAATAATGAATTTTGGTAGGATTTCTAATTCTCTCCTGATTTCTTCATTGTAATGGTTGAATAAGTCCGGTGAGAAGACACATCCTTGTCGTACGCCTCTTCCTATTTTGTTTATTTACTGAATTTATTTTCTATTTTCATACAGTTTTGCTCACAGTATAACTTCTTTATTATCCTAATACTCCCTAAATAAATCAAGCTTACCCAGTAGTTCTTTTTAACGTACCTTATCAAAAGATTTAGCATAATCTAAAAACATAGCTATACACCCCTCGCATATAATTCTGAGCATAAATACCGCATTCTTTGTTCCAGTGTATTTAACGAAGCCGTGCTGTTCTTATCTTATTTCCAGTCTAATTCTGTTACCAGTTGTCTTCATCGGAATTCGGATGATAAGTTTATTTTTATTTTTTTATGTGCATCACGAGACGGATTGCCTGATGGAGTTCGCATTCATTTGCTCCTGTCCTCTTCGGAAGCATTTGGTCTTCCGGTATAACATCGTAAACTTCATTTATTATGTCTGCAGTTTTATCAGTGCCGAAATCATCTAAAGCTGCCGGCATCTCTATTACAATTCTATCTGGTACTGCTTCTTTGTTCAGAGATTACATTTTTATTTTAATTAATTCGCGATCCCGAGCTATTTGCTCCTAATTGTAAAACATGGGCATCAAAATCGTCACGGCCACGAACTCAGCGCCTATATTAAGGACAGGTTCCCATGTGACAGAGACCAAAAAACACGAAGGCCCTGATCTCTTGTATATATGCTTCTGCGTGGTATTTGTCTACAGTACTACTTTCATTTTCACATTGTATCATTCTCAGAATGTCAGAACTGTAATCTTCGACCAAATAGCTAAGATGATTGATAATATCTTTATTGAGTATCTTTCAACCAGCATTCATATTTTCCATAACTTCAATATTCACCCCATTCGAATAAAACCAATGAAGAAGGTCGATACTGTCGAGACTTTTCCGTCGCCTTACGAATTGACATTAATCATTGAAGAATCCACCTAGGTTCTTAATGCAACAGAACATCAAGCGAACCTTCTTGACCTCTTCTCACATCGCTGAAGTTTTACCCACGTCTCTGGCATTTCAGATAATTCATTGGTTAGTGGGTCATGTGTGCAACGAAAGAAATAAGATAAAGAAAGTAAAGGAAACAACAAAACCAACTAAGTTTCTTTATAGTAAACAAAATAAATTTTATTTTAATTTAGTGTGTCGTCAGTGGGTTAAAAGGAAATAAAAAAGACAGGCGAGAAGTTAAGATTAACTTTTACAGAAACTTCAGTTGGGAGTTTCTTATAGTATAGTTAATAGATATATCTTTTAATATAGTTACAACTGGTGAGACCCGGGTTCGAATCTCACCATGGTCGATTTGTCAGGAAGCTGATTTTTTTTTTATGTTATCAGTTTGGCGAACCCAGCGACACTTTTAGAAATTACCTGAAAACCATGTGAGTGAAATTAGGTAGACGGAGCCCTTAGGAGTCGTCGGCGTAGCACGAAGCTACAAGGTTTGAGCGTACTGGCCCTGTATATAGATAAGGGGTTCACTAAAAGGGGTTCACAAAAGTGGCCAGTATGAGAAGGATATTGGTGAAGAATCAGAAGACAGTAAAAGTGAAGAAACAGGACAGGAGGAAGAAGATAAAGCTACTGTTATATCCAATGGAATTTCAAGCAGATGAAGAATTAAAATGTCCTTTTTCTAATTCTTGCTTCTCGGTGTTCCATTACTTCAAGACAGCTTCTATGCTACGATAAATAAAGCTAGAAGAATCTGTCGAATTTTTCGAAAGTCTCCACTAAGAAATGAGACGCTCTAAGATTTTGTAAAAGACCAGATTAACGGGAAAGAACTCAAGCTAATCCTAGACTGCAAGACAAGATGGAATCGTCATTTAAGCATAATAGAAAGATTTCTTAAGCTGAAACAATGCATCTCCATAGCATTCAGAGTAATTCGTTCCACTGAGACCATTACATTAAAAGAGTGAGAAATTTTGGAAGACATCAGTAATATGCTTCGTCCCTTTGAGATAGTTCTTAAAGACCTGTGTTCAAGATGAGATGCAACACTTCTGACATCTGAAGTCTCCTTCAGTTCATTAAAAGAAAGACTGAGTAATTATTATTCCTCAAGAAGTCAAACAGATTGTAGAATTTGGTAAATTTGGTTTAAAGTCTTTTGCTTGAGAAAAATAATTTCCTTCTGGCTATGTTCTTTCTCTAATTGTGATAAGGAAATCGAGTTCATAGTTTAACGGTTATCGATTTTCCTATTGAAATCTAATGTGGACTGGTCCTTCAAAATGACATCAACTAGGTACCTTCATAGATTCGCTAAAAATTGGGCATACATGATGAAAAAATGCTCCAAACTTAATAACAACAAAGTTTTATCGTCAAAATCTTTGTTATTATTATGAAGAAAGACCAAACGATCCTTTAATTATTAAATTATACTTTTTATCCTTTTTAGAACGTTTGAAATTTTGGTTAAAAATGTTGTTTATTATGCGTCAGTGATAAACCAAAGATTAGTATAGGAAATTTTATAGTCTTTTTGCGGCGAAAAACACATTGATTTAGAAATACTTTCAAAAATCAAATAATTGTCGTATTTTAATGTTTCAGGATTTATTTATAAATGAATTAAATTATTTTAGAAATGTTTCTTTATAGAAACTCTTGGCAAAAATAAGCTTTTTAGATCTTTACATCCTACACTCAAATTCTTTGACTGATTGACCATCATCGTCGCATCTCTCAAATTTTTCATTTTCTTTTTTTACATATTTCACTAAATATTTTTTTTTCATTTTTAAATATAATCTTTTTTTTTTTTTTCATTTTTTAAAATATAATCAGTCTTTTTCAGTGAGAGACATACAGCAATTATTAATTTTTTTTCTTTTTTAAATTCAATTTTAGGGACGGAAACAGTTCAGGCTTTGGACATATCTTTGTTAAAAAAGTTCCTAAGAAATCAATAAAATATTAGACTTTTGGAATACTTTCAAAAGTCTAATATTTTATTGATTTTTTAGGAACTTTTTAAGAATTACTTTATAGTTAAATAAGCTGGTTCTTTTAAAATTCGAAAATACTATTACCACTATCCTTCTGCCCTATAAATTGCCTTGATGTTAGTTGTCGATACATTGACGTAAACGTCAATTCACACCACTAAAACCAATCATCACGGTTAGACATGCTACTCTTATTTCCAACTAAATTTTTCTGCTAAAAAATCAAGTAATGTTTATTTCAAATTACATTAAGTAAACTTTAAATTTTCTAATTTTCCTAAAATAACTTTTCAAAAAAGTATAATTGAATTTTACAAGATTTTTAAACGCAAAATTTCACTTTTGTTTAAAAAGTTGTCAAAAACGTGTGACATAATCGGCTTTATGGCACTTTTGCTGACACAAAAAACAAAAAGATTTTTAAGTAAAATTTCGGACATGCTAGGAAGGATTAAAAAGTTACAAAAATAATTAAAAATACTTTGGTCTTTCTTCTTAATAATAACATAAACATTTTAAAAAATGTTTATCAGATTTGAGGCCTTTTCTCATCAGGGTATGCTCTTTTTTAGCGAAGTATTGAATACACCTACACCAAAGTTATTTATAATCTATTTCTAAACATATTAGCTAAAATTTTGTTATTGTTTTACTGGGACAATCCGTGAAAAAACTATAAATACATTTCGATATGAACTTGAATGTAGCAGTCATTCAAATTAAATTAAAATTAAAAACTTAGTTACATTTTATTTCCTTTTATTAGAATAACTGATCTGCACCTGCCTCTCTTTTTTATTTCATATATATATATATATATATATATATATATATATATATATATATATATATATATATATTATAATTTTTCATATAGACAAAGATGTAATTTCGCTTCGGTGCATTTAGTTGCACCATTTTGGTTCTCACCAGACGATGATGCGCCGAAGCGAAGTTGCATCTTTGTAGTCAGTAAATTGTTTTTGTCTATATGAAAAAAATGATAATAAATAATATTGGTTACTATCGGTATTGAGCCCTCTTTTGAATTAATGCTGTGAACGTTAGAATTTATTTATTATTTTCGTTCTCAATACATTCGTATATATATATATATATATATATATATATATATATATATATATATATATATATATAAAACTTTGTAGCATATAGGTGAACCACGGCACGGTTTCAAAAGGAAAGGAAAAGGTGAAATCCTTTCTCTGAATTCACTCAGGAATGGAAGCAACACAAGGGAGTCAGCGAAAAACAGACACAAGACGAAGGATTTCAAAATAAAAAAAATATTTACAAATAGAGAAACAAATAAATAAAAGAAAAATTGTCTAACCAAGGGGAAATGGATTATAAAGAACGGACGGTACGAGCGAATACGAATACGCATACACACACACACACACACACACACACACACAAACAATATATATATATATATATATATATATATATATATATATATATATACCATATATATATATATATATATATATATATATGCTGACCATATATATATATATATATATATATATATATATATAAGATCAAGCCAAGAAATCAACTTATGTGTCTTGAGGGATCAGTCGGGTTGATATCTCCACCCAAAGTTCTCAATATTTTGTCGTTTTCTTGGAATCTTTTTCTTTCGGAATTTGCGTGGAATCCTCAGCGACGCGTACGGCCGTTCATTGGTCAATTCGCTTTAGTATATATAGTTGCCTTTTCATCCTGTAGTCGGCAGACTTCGCTGTTTTCTTTATTCCGGTGGGCGGTCCATTAAGAATCGGAGCGGTTCCTTAGCCAGTCTTCATCCACCGCCAGTCAGACAAGAAACTGCCAACCGTTTTTAGATTTTTGCTATCCCCAAGGTTCGTCATGTGGGTTTCCCTTCGTCCTTGACCAGGTAAGCGGGAAGATGGGATGCAAATCCCGATGCGTTTGCGTGATGGTCAATGATCTAAGTAACTCTCAGTAGGAGATGATCACCTGATTGCATCACGACAGCCTAATGGTACCCGGAGTTAACTCATGGTCAATCGCCCGATGGTCGCGTGATTTTTGAACCAGGTCAAGAAAAATTGAGAAGTATAAGCAGTCAGTTGCAAGTGATTCCTGAAGGGTGCGTCTACGAAACTCTGGAGTCGGAATGCTGAAGGTAATATCAATCAACATCAATCAACTAAGTGTCAAACTTTTTTTCACATGTATCGTGCAAAATACAAATATAATAGCCTTTTTTACATGTGGATACTGTTTTAAAAAAAGGCTAAAATAATGGAAGCGTTAATAATAAAAAAGAAAAAGCCAACTCTCAAAAACATCAACTATAAACACGGCTACAATGTGCTGACCGTGTTCGGAAAATAATAATAATAATAATAATCAAAGCTAACCGCAGACATTGTTATTAGAGACCGCAAACAAAAAAGTGCCTCCTTATTGATATGGCAGTCCCTACGGACTGCAATGTATCTTTGAAGATCTTCAAAAAGCTATCAAAATACAAGGACCTTGAAATCGAAATCTCAAAAATGTGTCACATGGAAACATCAACTATCCCTGTGGTAGTTGGGGCCCTCGGATTGATTGGAAAAGATTCCAGTAGACTAATTGAAGGGATTCCTGGAAGCCCATGCATTTAAGAAATACAAAAAATTGTTCTCATGTGTACAGCCCACACCTTACGAAGGGCTTTTTCTATGTAATATATATATATATATATATATATATATATATATATATATATATATATATATATATATATATATATATATATTATTATTATTATTATTATTATTATTTTTTTTTATTTATTTATTTATTTTTTTTTTTTTTGTCAGTGGAAAATGCCATGATACCATTTCTAACCTTGGGTTTCTGGACAGAAACCGGAACGAAATGTGTACACACCAGAAATCAAAGGAAATAATAATAATAATAATAATAATAATAATAATAATAATAATAATAATAATAAAATACAAGGACCTTGAAATAGGGCCTTGAAATAGAAATCTCGAAAATGTGGTATATGGGAACATCAACAATCCCTGTTGTAGTTGGAGCCCTAGGACTGGTTGGAAAAGATTGCAGTAGACTAATTGAAGGGATTCCTGGAAGTCCATGCCTCAAGGAGATACAAAAAAATTGTCCTGACAAGTACAGCCCGCACCTTACGAAGGGCTTTATCTATGTAATATTTTTTTTTTTTTTTTGTCAGTGGAAAGTGTCATGACGCCATTTCTAACCTTAGGTCCCTGGGCGGGACCCGGAAAGAAATGTGTAAACGCCAGAAATCAAAGAAAATAATAATAATAATAATAATAATAATAATAATAATAATAATAATAATAATAATAATGCATTCCTATCACTCCAGTTACATGTAGAAAAATCTATACATTCAGTTAAAAATGAAAATATAAAATAACGAGCATGCTTTACCTTGGCGGCATGCTCCCGTTTCTTCTTACCTCGCTCCAGCCCTTTGGTGTAAATCGCGTCTCCAGCATGAACGATTCTTCCTCTCGATTCCCATGTCCATCGCCTTTTTCTGAAACTTTATTTGAGGAATATTAATTGATCTGAAGTTTAATTAGTCTGATTTGAAAGCAATATTCCTTACCTTTATTGAAGTATGTGTCATTTTGGATATGTTCTTACGAAAACCATCTGCTTTTGCATAAATTTGAGAGCGTATTACAATCTGCGAAGCGTTTCTATTTTTAAAATAATTTTTTAATATGCCAAAAAATGTATTAAAAATGTTTCCGGCAAAACTACTGAGGCACACTTCAAAAAATAATGTCACGTGTTTTAAGAGTTGTTTCTCCTTATAGCGAGGATCCGGCCTTATAAATTACGTTGCTTTCATTCTGGCTAGCGAGTAAAAATAGATCTTTTTAATAAGAGCATTTCCCCCCTCCCGCCAAAAGAAAAAAAAAACACATTCAAACTTGATTTTAAAATATTTAACAACTTTATCACATTTTGTATTTAAAATTGAAAAAAAAGAAATCAATTCTTGTAAAAATTCATTTTTCATCGGAAAAATATTTTGGCTTCAGACAAGGATGTCCTTATATTTTTCGGAAAATCCATTAAAAGCTTTTTTTAATTAAATAACGTCTTAGTTTTATTGGGTTTTGTATTTTACAATTCAGAGCTAAATTTTGGATAGAAACGCTTCTCGATTTAAAAAAAATCAATGATTAATATTTTTCAAAGTCGTCTGCATTTAATTAAAATAATCCCAAAAATACACGTAGTCGAATTTTTGAGTTTTCATAAAATTAATTAAGGGGATGTAACAGATGTAATATATATATATATATATATATATATATATATATATATATATATATATATATATATACCATGACTTTCTAAAAAACAAACATTTCTAAAATAATTTAATTTATTTTTGAATAAGCTCTGAAAGTTCCATAAAAATCTGTCAATTATTTGATTTTTGCAAGAATTTCAGAAAAAACGCTAAAAAACTAATGCTAAACATTATGTGACATTATGGTCTTTCTTCTTAATAATAATATAAACATTTTGACGATAAAACATTGTTTTTATTAAGTTTGGGGCCTTTTTTCATCATGCTATCTTTTCGGCGAATTATTGAATATACCTACTTTGGTGCAACAAGAGACGGTCAGGTGGAGGTAGGATTCTTTCGTATTCGTTCTTTTTAATGAAATAAGTTTATGAAAGAACCTCACACATCATGAAAGATTAAATTGTTTTACTCGGTAACTTCAGACGTGCTGCGTGGAAAGATAAATGGCAAAAACTCAAGATGACGACGAGATGAATCCATAGAATTGAAAATGAGTAAAAAAATTACATGACGTAAACTTTTTTTTTTTTTAGGTATTTTTTAACTACCCAGTATCTAAAAAATTTAAAATATTTTAAATATTCTAATTAATATTTTATTAAGTCTTAAGTACTTCGGCTTAATACCAATAAATTTTAAATTTACTTTAGTTACGGCTTATATTTTCTGATAATGTCCTGCCTGGACGTTCGTATTTACAAAAATTGGCACGTTTATACACACAAAAAAAATTCAAAATTCTTTTTAAAATACTGGATGTCGCAGTATTTTCCATTTGTGATTAGAAAACATAGTTCTTGTTTAATAACAATATCACTTAACTCATACAAATATAGAATTTTAAATGATTTAAAAATTTGTAAATTACCCTAATGAAGTTTTCTAAATTATGAAAAAAAAATCTATTCATCGAAAACTTTTTTCTTAACAAGTGTCCATCATATACAGGTTGTCCATAATATACAGGTTGTCCATCATATACACTGACAGGTTGTCAATACAGGTTGTGGCAAAAGTAGCGCCTTTTTTATTTATTAACTTTTATTGAACAAAAATAAATTATTATAGTTTAAGAAAATTTATAAGTAACATGATTTGTTATGATTAACAAGCTATTTAACATATACAACGATGAACTCTATCAGCAAAACTTCTACGAAACATTTGACACATTTCTAGATTAATTTTAAAAAAATTATTAAAAAATCCAGACAGTTATGCGTCATGCACGCACAGGCGATCATGTATCTTTCGATACATGACTGATGAGACAGATTTTTTTTCCCGCAGTAGGTTGCCATTAGACTAGTTGCCATCCAAGGCTATAGAACCTAGTCTGTCCTGCTATTTACCCATAGCTGAGGGGAGAAGAAGAGGATTCTTACCTTTCCCAAGGGCACGTAAGTGAATGCAATGGATTCGACTGGAAAAAGGGCTTTCCGATTCCTCAATCCGAGTCGCTATCCATTACTCCACCGTGCCTCCCACTATAAGCAATTACTTGTTTTAATTCAGGGATTGTTTTAAGTTTGAACCTGTGAACAAGGTCTTTTAGTAAACACCACAAAAAATGTCTAGTGGTGTTACGTTTGATGATCGTGATGGCCACTCAATTGTACCACCTTGTCCTATCCACCTCAGTTCGAAAAAAGGGCGTTACTTTTGCCGCACCCTGTATTTTATTCATAAAAGCAATTAAAAAAATTTATAATTAAATAATGTCTTGCATTTTTTATATTTTACGATTCAGAGCAGATTTTCGGTAAGTGGGAGTCCGGTTTGACCAAAAAGAATTGATGATTTACATTATCCGAGGACTTGTCCTTATAATTAGTATAAACATTAAATTCCACACAAAAGAATTTTCGAAATTTCATAAAATTAAATAAGTGGAGGTAACATATATAAAAAATATATTTTTTTACCAAGATTTTCTAAAAAAAGAACGTTTCAAAAATGATTTTATTCATTTATGAATAAGTCCTGAAAGTTTCATTAAAATCTGACAATTATTTCTAAATCAATTTTCAAATCAAATTTCCCATACTTATTTATGGCTAGACAAAATTTTAAAAGTCCTAAAAAGAATTTTTTAAAAATCATTTTTACATAAAAAAAAAAGAATCTTTGTTAATAACAGAAATATTTTTATGTTAAAATTTAATTCTTATTAAGTTATTTCATCATGTACGCTCATTTTAGCGAATCTTTGGAGGTATCTAATTTTATCTAAGGAAAAAAATATATACATCTCAAAATACACGATCATTTTCTTTTCACCAGATTCTTTTTTCCAGATTTCCCTTTTCATTTTGATTTCTGTGCTTTTTTGCCACTTCATCTTGTAAGCGGATATATTTTTCATTAAATTTATACATTCCGACATAAATTTTTCCATTGTGTTTTCAAACATGTTACACGTAGTTATTCGAATGTTTATTTAAACAATGCAGCAAGAATACAACCACACACATTGTATTCAAGAATAAGCTTGATTTTTTTTTTTAAACATTTCACCCCAAGCAAAACAGGAGTCCCACTAGCACGCATGAGGTTACGGAGAGTGGAAGTAAGAGAAAAGAGTGGGTGTAAGGGGGAGGGGGATTGAGGAAAGGATAAAAAGAGGACAGGGATCAAGGCAACAAAAGATGGCGGTTGACGTTGTATTTTAATTTTTGAAGATTGTAGTTATCAGGGAAGCAAGTGAGAGGAAGTGCGACAAAAGAAAACTGTTGAAGTAAAAGTAGAAGTGGCGGTTTACATTTAACTATTTCAACAGCAGAAGGGTGGGACCTATATGCCAATCTAGTAGCACGATTAAATTCATGTCGTCGAGGCATCTGGGAAAAAAGCTCGTCAAAAAAGCTTGCGTTTAAAACAAAGAACCAGGCTAAATGAACAATTTGTTTTACTAAATTAAACAACACTGACTAAATATCTGAAGAAAATAGGAGGATTCTTGGCATAATGACAAAGAAAATTGATTCAGATTAAGATAGTGGGTTTATGTGAGTTTTCAATTTCACCTCTCCGATATTTTCGTTTATACATTGTTATAATTATAAATAAAAATAAAATATAAAATAATAATAATGAAAATTATAAATAAAATAAAATTTAAATCCCGTTTAAAATAAATAATAAAATTACTCCCAGCATGCAACAGGGACTGTTCCTGTCGGACTGTTACATTCGCCAAAAGACGTAGGATTCACCCTCTTCGCCCAAGAATTGTCGGGATGACAACATGTGTGTAACTTCCCTCCATGATGGGAATTGTGATATTACGGAGTGACTCACTCCCTTTTATAACAGGAACTTTAATCACAATTGTAGTGTAAAACAGACACACCAATACACACAAATACATAAATAAAATTGTATGAAATTACCATACAATTTATCATGTTTTTTTATTGTTATTGTGTATGTTTGTTCTGTTTTTCTTCGTGAATACAAGCCCAAATTTATAACTCCTATGGCGAATTATAGTGACCGCTCGACGTGCAAAAAAAAAAAAAAAAAAACAATCGTATTCACCACACTTTAAAAAAACCGATGTTCAAAAGGGAACCAACCACACTTGTGTTGAAAACGGTGTACAACAACAAAAACAACAACAACAAAACAAAAACTTTTGAATTCTCGACGTTTAAAAAAAAAATTAATCAAGCGAAGGAGCAAAAAAATAAAAATAAAAAACAAATCTCTTCTTTATCCACGTATTTTTACTTGCATACACTTGACATGGAACGAGACAACATAATTTCCGTTAAAATTCCAGAATTTATGAAAATACCATCAAAATGGTTCGCTAAATTTGAAATGTTTTCCAATCTTTATAACATTATGCTACCCCAAAAGAAACCGCATAATAGTGCGCCGGCATAAATAAAAAGAAAGAAAAACGACCTGGGAAAAAAACGCCCTACAAATTGAAATGAATGCTGTATCTATCGTTGTCATTGGAATTCAACTACAACCTCCAAAACTGCGACTTTTCGTCTCTGAGAAGCATACTCTTGGTAAGATGCCTCAATACTTCTTCTATGAATGTCGACACATTGTGTGTCTTCTCTCAGGTAAGGACTGGCCTCTTTGAAACCCGGTCTTTCTATCAAGTGTTAATCAGGAAAATAGTGCGAAACAATTTGACCAAAGTCCTTGGCCTGACCAAAGTGTCTCGTCTCCCACGGCATTTGGTGTCCGTGTTGTAGAAATACCAGATGTAAATATATTTTTGAACCAGGTCAAATCACTTGGAGAATTTTTTTAATTGTAAATATGGATCATTTCTTTTATTACACTTCCTAAATGAAAATTGTAAATAAATTTATTATAATTTCAAATAGAGAATGTGACTGCTATACGAAAGAATCAAAATAAATATGACATTATAATGAAATAAATAATGAAGATGGGTTGAATCAGTGAATATAAGGATAGTAAAGAGCATCCTTCTGTCATATTTTGATATTTACTTTTTGTATTAATTATAAAAAAATAATTTGTTAACACTGGCTAACCTGCAAGGCGACGTAAATCATCGTATTCCGAAAGGAACAAGATTGTGAATGCCAAACGGATGGGGCAGTCCATTTCTGATATTATGCAGACATTTGGCGTTTTTCAATATAGGGTATCATATATATATATATATATATATATATATATATATATATATACCGGGGAATACCTGGTGGAAAAACTTTACCGTTCCTGTGAACGGCACAGTATCGACCACCGGTCCTTAATGTTCGGGAAAAGAGGCGTCTGGATGGAATTGTTTGCTGTAACAGACATTGGTTCAAATCACATTCATGTTCAATGCAGGAGATGACCGATGTATATCTAGCAGGTCGATGCAGTGTCCTTTAGTTTTCATGTGAGGCAAGAGCAGAAGACTTACCAGGGTACTTCTATTAACATCACGGCACTGGCATTTTAACTGAATTCAAAGCATCTCTAATTGAACCCTGGAAATTTAGCAACCTGTAACGCAGTCCACTGAGTCACAGTTCCAGTTCTATTGGGTTGATGGTAAGATCCAGGTGTGATGCAGACACCATGGGACCATGGATACCATTTATCAACAATGCATCATGCATGCTGGTAGTGGTTCCATAATATTGTGGATTGTGTTCATGTGACACGGGTTGAGTCCGATAATCTAATTAAACATGTCGATGTTGTACTGTTTGGTGACAATTTGCTCCAATTCATGGACTTTGTTGGCTTCGGTAAAGACCGCTTATTCCAGCAGGATAATGCAACGTGTCTTCGCTTTCCCAAGTTGTCCAGAATTGTCCTCACAATTCACAATAACACGTGGATATATAATCATGCCTTCTGGAGAATTTCAACGAATGGTGAGGCCTTTACGTTCACATAACATGAGCACACTCAAGCATTTATGAGACGTAGTGGAAATATCTCTTCGCACTCAAGATTCTGCATCTACAGATATGAGGAAGTTGTAGACATCTATCAAGATGGTATAGCTTGAATCGATGCTTCACTGAGTTACTTTATTTCACTAGGCTTGATACCAGGCAATTATGATTTTGTCAAGGTAAATATAGTCATAAACGTTGATTTCGAAAACTGGAAAACAAATAACAACCATAGTTTTCCTTGATCTTGATAATAGTGTGATTGAAAGCACTCGACCGCAAATGTTTGGACAATATCTGCACATTAAGTTGCAAGTATATGCCACACCATGTTTTCATGACGGTATTCAATACAAAGAAAAATGTCTAGTGAGATTATAGGATATAAATCCTATATCATTCCAACAAATGACTAAAAAACACAAAGTAGATTTGCATACCCGCAAAATCGGATCAAAACGACCAAAAACAGATTTCGCAATAAGGTGTGAAATTTTCTGATCAATGAAAGGAGGCGATTTGCTAAACTAAAAAAAAGATAACGAGCCAGTGTGAAAAAAAAAGTCAACAATAAATAGGGAGACTCAAGTCAATCACCAGTCAGAAGGGCACAGAGATCATAGAGGACAGAAGACTGACAGTCAGGTCCATCACTGACTCAACCAGACACTAAGAGCAGAAAGTGGGATAGGAAAGAAAACAACAACAACAACAACAACAACAACAAATTTACAACTGACTCCAAAACAATTCAACCCGATAAGTACATTTTCCTCTTATCTTTTATTTCTCATCTACACTCTCTTTTTCAACTTAAATTGATCGCCCCTTTTTCCTTTACACCTATACAAAAACAAAAGAAACAGACATTACTGTGCTACTCTGTTAAAAGACAGCGAACACAGACATTTTTGTCAAAATCACATTTTGCTTAAACTAACAAAAGCATTAATCTTTTTTTTACCCTATTCACAAGATAATAAATATACAATGTTCTATTTTCTACAAACGTTCCTTATCGTGTTGTTTCTTCTTGAAATTTGCGTTGTATTTTGTGGGCAGGGTATCCCGTATTAAATTCTCCTTTTAATCCGGGTACGCTGAACCCTACAAGATATTGTAGAAATAATCTTTTTAGAAATCAAATGAAAAAACATTTTTTTCTTTTCTGCTGCCATCGACAACAGTGATTCCCACCACTTATCCTGAATGTTTACAGAGACATGAAAAAGGAACATTTTTCCTTTTGAACGTCTGATTCTTTGCAGAAGGTCGAACTTATAATAATAAGTACATGTAATGAGTAATGCAATCTGTTTCGTATGTCAGGTATACAGCCACACTTTCCCAGAAACAGGTGTAACGAAGTATGCACTAATCTATTTTGTTGCAGTTTTTATTGAGCTGCTTGCTGCTGCACCTCTGTGCACAGGGAGTTGCACATTTGTTTTTTATCAGCTTCTTATTTTAACATTCTAACAATCTGGCAACTGCAAATATTCAAGCTGTGCCAATAGACACAGAACGACGCAGAAACCTGTTAGCGCCCATCATTGAGCATGCATTTCTAATGGTATCTTGTCTTATTTTTCTTTTTATTTAAATAGCTTGGTTCTATTCTTTTGTGTTTAAATTGAATGGTGAACATCAGCAATTCTCAAAATTGATGCAGCAGTAGCAAATTGAAAGAGGAAAACTATGCAAGTGTAAAATTAATCACTGAACCCCCAGCCATAGAAAGGAAGTTTAATCAGGAAGTTAATGTTGTCATGAACTGTTTTGAATTAAATGAATTTTATAATCGCTGCGCGACCAATTAAACGAAGAATAAAAACAAAAATTTAAAAAAAAGAAATTTAATTTTATAAATTACTACACATTCATCACTGAAAGGAAAGAGTTTTATTTTGTAGTATGCTGCCAAAATGGACACTGCGAACTATCGCAGAAGCTTGCTGCATCAGGGAATTGGATTCAGCTGCCGAATAGAGAATCAGGTGACCTATATCTGGTTCAGTAATATGAACGACAGCTCGAGAGAGGAGTTTGGAGCAGTTTCTTACATGCCACACAGATGAGAATGTAGGGTCAGTGTTTAGGACCGCCCATGCACCAAAGATAAACTGCCAAAATATAATGTTAAATAATGAAAGATTCAAGCTTCGTGTTATCATTTAACCGACACACCCACTTCATTACAATTTCTTTCACTCGTTGATTCAGATGAGGAAATCATGACAGACTGTCTTTCCACTATTTACATTATTCGGACTATTGTCCTCATCTTTGTAGCCATATTTATTACAACGTTTCGACCATTGCATACAGGTGTTTGGAA
Organism: Acanthosepion pharaonis; assembly: GCA_903632075.3. Classification (NCBI taxonomy): domain Eukaryota; kingdom Metazoa; phylum Mollusca; class Cephalopoda; order Sepiida; family Sepiidae; genus Acanthosepion; species Acanthosepion pharaonis. Next base: position 664,929 of record CAHIKZ030001086.1, on the reverse strand, counting down.
TATCGAACTGAACCCTTTATTTCGCTCACTGGGGTAGACTGTTCTTTAATACCATGTCTAATGGATGTCACTTATCAGTTATCTCCTGTTAATTCTCCTCTCAATTTCTCCACCGCCTTAACCAGGTATTGAACTCACACTCTTTGGGTCCTGTCACTGCCTTTATCCACTGTGCCGTGTGTCCTTGGGAACATCTGTGTATGAATTTCTGGGTATAAACCTAATATCTTCAGCAACCATTACCAGTTCTCATATTGCAATTTTTGCTGTTATCATTACATGTTTTTACCAGAGCTCATATTGCAATTTTTGTTGTTATTATCGCTTTTCTCTGGCACTCCTTATTACTGGTTCCCATATTGTATTTATTTCTATGCTTGGTCGGCTCAGGAGATTTTTGTGGCCTAGCATGCAATGATAACAGGAAAAAAAGTAAACAAGTCATAAATCAGTAGTTACATTTGAGAACTGCGTTTTTCGAGATATGAGATTGTAACAGGGAAAAGTTATTCGTTCAACCCACATGCAGAGTGGCTTAAACACATTTTCACTTTGCATATACATGCACGTGTACATACACACCCAATGGATATATTTCAGTCTGTTGTACGTCTTTATTTCAATAATACTATTTCTCTTCTGTAAACACATCTGGTAATGTTTCATATCCACATGTAGGCCCTCATAATTCACAATGACACGGGAATATATAATCAAATATAAATTTACCTGAATGGAATAATAACAAAAGTGAAAACAATGTGCACTAGAATAACGGATGCTACATAAATCTGAGGAAAGCTAAAAGGCGCATTGCCCGAAACGTGTCGATCAACAATGATTCAAGATATTACATGGATCTCCAAATTGTGTAGAAAAACGAATTAAAATCCCGTATTTAAAGGCGAATAGAACGTAAGATAAAATGATTGATTCATAGAATTTCCACACAAAAGAAATACAGGCTGATTTTATGATCAAGTTTTATTAATTTAAAAAAAGAAAAACACATCTTACAATGGATTTAGCAAATCGTTTCAGCATTTAATTTCTCATTTTACCAACAGGCAAAATACTTGTAATTAATTACATTATGTACAAATGAAGTTAGAGGGAACATTTTTTTTTGTTTCAGTGCAGTGCAGATAGAATTTTTCTATGGTGTTTCTCTACATTACTTGATCAATTTCTGCTCAATGGATGGCCCACCCATACGAAGAATTTGTTAATGATTTGTGTCGTATTTATCACCCGCACCCTGTTTCAGTCGCAATATATATGACTGCTAGAATTTCATCTAATTCTGCAAGTACTGACCGATAGACAATGCGACATACACCACAATATCCAAAGAAAAAAACAGTTATGACAGGCAACTACTTTTACTGAGAGAAAATGTTACTTGATTAAGAAATTTGTTTGGCACCTGGTGTTACTTTGTCTTTAATTGTTTTTTTTTATTATTATTATGAAGCGTTGCCAACAAAGATGGCATTCGGCAATGTCAATGTCGACTTTTTTTGCCTCCAACCTCACCACAACCTTCAAGATGTTTTCAATTCGTAAACGCATGTCAATTTAATTTGTTCGTTTTTCTTCCAAAATGTTTAAACGACTTTGTTTATGCTTGCAAAAATAACGTAAATAAATATCTATGACTCAAAATATTAACTGGGAGATATTAACTACGTGTATTTTCTTATATCTGCTTTATTCCTTCAGGACATAGGCAATCATGGCTCTCCACATCCTCCTGTCTCTTGTAACTCTTAATGTTTTGTCTTTTTGTTATTTCTACTAGACCATGTTCTGCTATACATTTGCTCAAGTATGTCACGTGTTACTTTTTCCTGTCTTTCTCTCCTTCTATCCGTCTTGTGAGTATCAGATTTTCCAGGCCCTCCTTCCTCATTATGTGCCCCAGAAATTTCAACTGTGTGTATACAGAACTTATATAAATTATTTCACAACTGCAAATATTAGACTAAATGATTCAATAAATCCTGCGTCAGCGCAATTTGCTTAATTTTTAGCTACTTCAGAATAAATTAACTGTAACAACAAGTAATTATCCACAGTAATTTCTTTTTCTTACTTTTCCAGACAAGATTTTTAATTAATTTATTTTTAAATATATATTTATTCTGTTTATATATCAATGATTTTATAATCAAATTGTTTTGCTCTTGTGAAAAATATTAATTTGCTGAGTTTTTTGTTGTTGTTTTTTCTTTAACCGTCGTTTAATTTAGCAAAAACAAAAAACAAATCAAGAATTTCAAAAAAAAAAAAAAAAGACTGATTCTATTACTTTTCAGAATGGACAGAAAAGAAGCTAAAATGGCAAAACGAATTTCATAGCAACGGTTTGTATTGCAAAACCCGAAAAGTAGATGTCGCAAATAGCCACACATCTAAAACATTTTTCTACAAAGTGTTTGGCAGATTAACCCCATTTTTTATAGGACGCTCCACAATTGTAGCCTTGCGCCAGGCTAACTTAAATATTATATCTACTATTTTACTGATTCTATATATTTTTCTCTTCTCAGTCGTTATGAGAATGACGCTGTAAATAGCAAAGAATGAGGCATACGTTTGAAATCTGCTATAGTCGCTGGGAAGATGGAAGCAAGTTGGCAAACAAACAAAAACACACACGAGAAGATAGGTTAATGTGGTACTAGCAGGTTGTATTCAGTGGTTGGTTGAAAAGAAGTTTCAAATTACAAGATCTGCTTAAGGAGAACTCATTACGACTTGTAAAAATCGAGTTAGCCGCATCGTATTAATCACTACAAAAGAATTTTCGTTTTCTTGTAGTATAGCTTAGGAGTTAAAACGTTGAACTGGAAGCACCGAGGTTATATATTCTTTTACTAAGATTAATTTAAAGTCATTTGGAGGGTTTATTATTGTTTTAAAAGTGTGATTTTAAAATAAATGAGAAAAACATTTTTTGCAAAGAGCTTGTAAAACTTGTAAACACTGATACTTGAGGGAGATGGCATTATGATAGTTGCGGTTTAATGTGGGCAATGACTCAGCATTATTATAGGCCACAATAGATCAGAAAAAGTTCTTTATACGATTTTTAACATAGTTTGACACAAGGATAAAACAATGAAGCACTCAGTGTGGGTAAACCTCATCAATGTTTGCTTAACATCACTCTTCAATAGGAGCCTAAAAACTCCAGATTTCAACAAACCAGACGAATTCGATATTTATTCATTTGCATTTCAGTAAAATTTCCGATATATAAGTTATAAAAAATTGAAATGGATTTCTTTATATATATACTACACTCGCTTAGCTCTGCACATGTTGGATTGGAAAGATTGTGTCGTACTCCAAAGTAGAATAAGTCTGTCTGTTTTGAAAATCAACATTTATTAAAATTCTTATGACAGTGTGAATTACGCAACTACAACTGACAATATAATTAAAGGATTTAAAAATATAGTTTACAATTAAATAATAAGTGAAAATGCTTCCGACGATCAAAATGAATCTCTAGTCGATTAAATAAACGATGCTTGAGAAAAAAAAAGCAGTCTCATCTGTTTCTTTCATAAAAACTTTCTTTTTTTTTCTTTAAACAAACCTAGTGATGAATTCAGCCATGATATGTGATCATTCAGAAACTCATATCCTTATGTAAATAATACTTACATTATTCAATGAATCCGAGGTCTCCTCGAGGCGGTATAATAGTTAGCAAACTTGTCTTGCGAGAACAATTACGATTGAGTAGTGAGTTCGATCCTCACTGGCACCCTCGATTTCGAGGTACTCTCAATTTCCAAGCGTAGCTCAGATGTGGCACAACGCCGAAAGTAGGGGGTACCTCGACCTGGTGTAACGGTTAGCAAGCTTGTCTCGCTAGAACAATTACGACTGAGTAGTGAGTTCGATCCTCACTGGGTGCACCCAACTTTCGGCCTTGTGCCACATCTAAGCTACGCTTGGAAAATCACTATTCAATGAATCCGAAAAGAAATAAGCTAAAAATGGTGCCATTACTTTTTATTCAGGTTGTTGATATTCTTGCTTAATGGATTTTGTTTTAGCATGAAGGTATTAAGTAAAAAAACAATCAGTGGTTTTAAAATACACACATACTAGGCACTTACTTCTACCTAGTTAGTACAATGGAGGAAGTCTTATTATTGAAGTATTGACTACTCCATATAGGTCATAAGTTGGTGCTGAAAAGTTCTCTTCCCGACTAAGAAAGGATTTAAATAATTCTTATGTTTGATAATTTGGTAAGATTTTGCGGAGTGGTCATGCTGAAAAATTTTCAGCACCCCTCGTATAAGCCAACAGTTTTTCATGTGATTTCGAATTCAAACTCATCTATACTCGAACTGAGTAATTATTTTGCATTTATCGGTTAATTTAGAAACGATGAATGTCACCCCCACTAAAAAAAACCCACAAACCATTGCTTACGAGGTTGTCCTACAAACGTCTCCCAAGAAATGAACCTTTTACTAGACAAAGCTAAGTTTAATGAACCTCCTATTTTAACCGGATTATACAAGGTGTTTCAAAAAATTTGATATCCTTTGAGATGTAAATATCACAGAAAGTACATGATTAAGGCAAATGAAATTAAAAAGTATTAATGTTGAAGATTATAAGATTTATTCTTCCAAATCTGAATGAGAAATTCAAAAGCATGTGGATTATGTGAACGATTTCACAAGTGTGAAGTTTGTGGTCGTCCGGATCCTTTTGCTCTGCACAGACAGCCTTCCTCTTTGAACTTTTTATGCCATCTCCAAATCTGCATTCCTGTTGGTGACTTTCTTCTAGAGAACTCTCTCATAAATGCACACTGCACAGTCTTGTTTGACTGTGTTCTAGCAAACTCCAACACACAAAAAACGCCTTTTCTCTTCTAGTAAATAGCATTTTTATACCTGTAAAGAAAAAGATTAAAGATTAAAGAACATAAAAATACAAATAAGAAAAACACAAAAACATAAAGACATAAAAACATAAAACAAACATTAAACATAAAGATGCTATTAAAATTTGAAGTCATTTGAAGGAGATCTAACAAAGTTATTAGATTGCGAAATGATATCAAATTTTTTGAAACATCCTGTATATCATAATATCATTCATAGGTTAACAAAAATGTTAAAGGTTCCGTTTATTCGCTTTATTTTTTAAAAAATTACCTAAGACATACGAACTGATATAAATTTGTGGTTTTAATTTTTTTGTCAACAATGCTACCTGAAGATAACAAAATAAGCAAATGTCATTTTATATGAAAACGAAAAGTGTTTAAAAGTATCCGTAAAGTGAAGGCAGAAGAGAAAACAGGCGAAATATATTTTTAACATATGTCTTCACGAAAGGATTTGAAATAAAACTACAGGAAATCTCGACAGGGGGGGGGATGACGTAATGAGAGTTTCTAATAGGAAAATGTTAAAATTTAAAAGGATTCACTGTTTATACTAACTATTTGAAAACTTAACGTTAAGTGATAGGAGTAGAGTGCCTACCGTGGTACGATAGAAAAATTTTCTCGCAGACTGCAACTAGTGTAATTAGTTCGATTCTCAGTGACCCAATATTGTAATTAAGTACTCGACTAAGTAGTTCTTGGGTCATGGAAAGTCAGAACACTAAATGAACGTAGCCAGTTAGAAAATATAACAGCAGGAAATGAAATAGGTTAAATGTTAATATTTTAGGAGGCGTATGCGAAACTAAGTGAGCCAAACAATGGAGATTTCGTCAGTGACAAACATAGGATCCTGTATGCAAGTAGAGAGAAAAATGATGGGGGATGCGATCATTTATATTAGACCAAGACACAACGAAATTTGTTCTGGGGTACTATCAGCTATCTGATAGTATACTTTTGGTTAAACTGAAAGGGAAGTCTTTTGATATAACCATAATAATTGTATAAGTACCTATATCGCAAAATGGTTCAATGCAAAACGCAAGAAATCCTCATGCAAGACCTGAATACCAAATTTGGCAAGGATTGAGATGGCGAAATAATTGACATAGTTGGATTAGGAACTCGTAATGAACGTGGAGAAAAATAAGTCTAATGGTAAACGGCGAATGATCATCAAGTAGTAGTTAACACTTGGTTTCAAGAACACCTAAAACATGAAACAGGAGGAGAAACAAAAAAAATCGGCTGTATAAGAGATTCAGTAGCAATTTCGGGAGAGACCACCTTCCAATGATATGTAAAGTACGGAAATTAAGGAGAGCCATGGCACAATCCAAATTGCAATATAACAGATTTGTGAATGACCCTAGTATGAAGGAGAAATATATGGACAATGTTAAAGACAGATACAATAAACAAAATGAGAATAGAAAATCAAAATGGAACGCATTAAAAGAAGATTTAGTAACATCAGAAATCCCAAAGAAAAATAAACAAAGAGAAAAGAAATAGATGACATATGCATTTCTCAACATGATAAAAAGGATTTTAAAAAAGCAATACCAAGGTATGGCACAGAATATAGGACACTACACAAAGAAATTAGGAACAAAAGCAAGCAAGCTAAAGATGAATACCTCAACGGAACGTGTGCAGAAATAGAAAGAATGAATATTACAGATAAAGTAGGTGTGCATAAAAAAATAAGAGAACGGGGACAAAGACATGCTCATCAAGAGGATGCTTAAAATTCGAGGATAGGACTCTTAGAGAAAGAAAAAATTCCAGAGATGGAACGAATATACCGGGGAAGACAACCAGCAATGCACATAAATATTGAAGGTCCAGAAATATTAAAATCTGAAGTGAAATCACCCAAGGGCCAAAATCTGTTTCTTCTGCTTTCTGGTCAAATGAAAAAACAGAAACAAAGCAACAGGGCCAGACGGAATTGTAATAAAGATGATGGCATCCTTACATAATTGCAGCATTGATAAGATTATAGACATATTAAATGAAATGTACAACAATGGTGATACATTAGAAGACTTAAGAAGATCCATTTTCATCGTGCTGTTTAAGAAGCTAAGTGCAAACGAATGTGAATTGGATTAATGAGCCATAGATCAAAACTTATCATCCGAATTCTGATGAACAGAACGCGGAGCAGAATTAAACCAGAAATAGGACAACATTAGCGTGGGTACGTTAACGACACTGGAACAATTAATGCGATATTTATGTTCAGAATGACATCAGAAAGAACAAAAGGATGTATACCTACGTTTTATAGATTATGTAAAAATATTTAATAAAATACGTTACAAAGAACTTGACATATATGGGAAGGATATTAGAATAATCCAGAATTTATATTTTAAGCATAAGTAATTGCCTGCATAAGGACAGAAAATGATTTCAGTAAATATACAAAAATAGAAAGATATGTTCACACCGGACTTACTTAACCTATACAGTGAGGTGACAATCTTAACGACAATGTGCAGATGGCACAGTGCTGATAGCAGACACAGAAAGGAAACCAGAACTTCAATAGAAGGTAGTGAAGGAAAGCCAGAAGAAAGGACTAACCATCAATTGCAAGAATGCAGAATGCATGGCTGTCAGTAAAAAAAAAAGAAAGCAAGCAAAATCAAAGAACACAAATTTAAATAACTATGAAGTGTTTTAAAAGAGGACGGAAAGTACGACATGGAAATCCGAAGGGGTATTAGGATAGCGAAAGATGCCTTCCAAAAGCTAAGCACATCATTAAGAAACAGAAATCAGTTCGTTAGAAACAAAGAAAGAATACTGAATTGTTATGTAATATAAGTGCTTCTATATGGCAGTGAAAGTTCGACCATCTCCGTATAGATGAAGAAGAAACTTTAGGCGAAATTTTGTTCTATAATACAATGTACTGAACAACGACAAAATTTTAGAGAAAACAGAAACAAAAAGAACACATACACTTAACGTCAGAAAAAATTATTGAAATTTCTAGGGTACATGAGGAAAGACCGCTTAGAAAATGTCACAGGACATATAAAATGCAAGACGGGCAGAGGAAAACAACTTACCTAACAAGGTTTTGTAAATAGGTGGCAGAATAGGATTAAGGAGAGGAAACAAAAAGACAAAATTTACTAAGAACTACAAAAGAAAGGAAATTGCGGAGAGCCCTAATCGCCCACTTTCTGAAGGGACACGACACTAGAAGTAGTACTGCGGCTGTTGATTACAGCTTAGCTTAGTCTGATAAAGTGCTTCTCAAACGGGGCCTGGGAAGGAATTTCAAAACTAAAGAAAAGATATAACATGGAGAGGAATCGGGTACTAAATCTGTTATGGTGAAACACCCCTATTCTATAGTTAAGAGACTCTCCCACCTAATATAAGTAGGAGTAGTAAGAGAAACGAAGGCCAGTCGATGTCGGACGACCGGCTGAACGGTTGAACTCTCTGCCTTCGGGCGGGGAGGAACCCGAACAAGGCTACGCCGAAAGGCAGAGTTTCGTCCGGGGAGGTAGACATAGCCGATCCCCTTTATGCGGGGTCTACGGGCCTATGAGCACTGGAACCTCACAAATTCGGCCTTGTGCCACATGTGACTGCGTGGAGCAGTTACTAAATAGCGTCGATGTCGGACGACAGTAGTTGACAGTTAGTCGAATACGAAAGTAGTCAGCGACCACAACAAGATTACTCTGCGTAATACCTAGTATATCAACTTCCTGACGTTTTGTACGTCGAACATAGTTTAGGACCGATTTAGTACAAATACAAGCCTCAGATCGAACTCATTAGCATTGCACTATTGACATTATTCAGACTATTGCTCTCATCTTTGTTGACATATTTATCACAACGATTCGGCCAATGTACGCTCCGGCCTTCTTCACGTGTTTGGAATGTCGAACTGAACTCTTTATTTCGCTCACTGAGGTAGACTGTGCTAGTTCCACATGCCATGTCTAATGGGTGTCGGTTATCAGTTATCTCCTTTCCAAGTTCTCCACTGCCTTAACCAGGTGTTGAACTCACAAATCTTTGGGTCCTGTCACCGGATCTAACCAACGCCTTTATCCACTGTGCCATGTGTCCTTAACGAGATCTGCATATGAAGTTCTGGGACATAAACTTAATATCTTCAGCAATCATTTTTTTACCAGTTCTAATATTGCAATTTTTGCTGTTATCATTGCATGTTTTTTACAAGAGCTCATATTGCAATTTTTCGTTGTTATTATTGCTTTTCTCTAGCACTCTTTATTACTGGTTCCCATATTGTATTCATTTCTATGCTTGGTCGGCTCAGGAGATTTGCTGCTTCCTTACGAATTTTCCAATGATGTTCTTTGTCTATGATTTCAACTTGATCCCACAGAGTGCGGTGATCTCCCTTTTCTCTCCATACGTGGTCAGCCACGCCTAATTTTTTCACTTTCCCTCGTGTTACAGCTTTTTAGTGTTCTTGAAGCGTTACCTTAAGGGGGCGGCCTGTCTCCCCTTTATATTTCTTTCCGTAGGTGCACGGGATGGCGTACACACAGTCTTTAGTCATGTTCTCCTCTATGGGGGTCTTACTCGGGAGAGGTATCTGCGAAGTGTCGTCCAGCTTTTGAAGGTTATCCTGATGTTATATAGACCGAAGATCCTTTGTATTAGCATTAGCAGTGGCTTGTGAGATTAATGTGCTCATCAGTGTTCTATGAATACTTTGAAATTGATATTTATCTCCGCCCGAATCAAAGCCGATTAAATGCATTGCTGGGAAGATATTTTGTTTTGAAAATTGCATATAACTCCAATAACAAGGACAGGGTTTTTTGTTATTAGGTGTCTATTGTGGCGCGATAGTTCGTAAAATCATCTCTTAAACCAAATCCGATTGTGCTTTGATGTTACAAGTTTGCCCCGGTTTAAAATAAGAATTATCAATATGAATTCTATTCGATGCATGTAAAATTAAATTTCTGTACTTTCCACCAAAGCCTGCGATCGAATTCTGGTAAGTTTTAGGAGAGTAGTGCAACACAATCTTCCTATTTCTCATGACCATACTATTTGCGAAACTTAAGAGATTAATTTAAGTTTCACAAATATTTTCCTTCTTCCTTTTTTATTGTATTTTTTTTTTTCAAGTTTCAACGATGGACTTTCAAAGAATCCCGAACATCTTTTTACGGCTAAATTAATTGGCAAACATTTTAGGACAGTGTAAGTTTCAAATGCGTCTTAAAAATGCGTTTTGAAAACAATGAGAATACTTATAAATACGCAGCATTTTGTTTTCTTTTATTTTCAGCTGAAATAATGCGATTGAAATTTTCATAATGAAAACTCAAAACCGATTTTGATCATGTTTTTTTTTTTTAGGAATGTTAATTCAAAAACCCAAACACTGGTTTTGGAAACAGAATCTTGAATTGACTGTTATCAGCCTCAATAATCAAAAATCTACCCGTGTTTTGAGCAGCGTTTCACTTGCATTATTGTCTTTCTTTTTTTAAAAAAAAAAATCATACGTTGAAATATTAAACGCCAATTTCAACAAATTATTTAAAAAAAAAAATAACGCTGATATGCCAGCTATCAGAATACAATCCAAACTGATCTTTTTGAAAGAAAAATAGTAAAAGAAAACGCAAAGATTATCAAACAATATAAATGAAATTTGAGGTACTAAAATTAGGCAGCGGGAGCTGTGGGGGCGGTTATCGGGAATCAGTGGGACAAAATTAGGTCCTGTTTCAGCAAACGGCTCGCCCTAGATAGAGCTGATAAGGTTGAGCTCATGCTTAAATTTTTGAATTTCGAATAATATTTGTGGTAAAAAACTAAATTTGTTTTTCGTTTTTCGTGAAAAAGGGATTTCAAATTTCGAGAGCAAACCAGGAGCCTGGTCTTGGAGTCTATTTGGCTGACTTTTCCTCGGCTTTCGCCGACTGAAGCTGTTACCGAGGGCGAGGTTATTTAAGAAGGTCGGCAGAGGCAAGTCGCCCGGTCTGGATGGTTGCCCTATTTTCTGTCGCAATCGTCCTGAAAACAACTGGTTCCGGCAGGGGTACCGGTTCAACACGCTGTTGAAAAAAGGGCAAAGGGTGTTGGGGGGAATCGACGACGGCCCATCCAAACAAAGTTAAAATTATGGCAATCCTGCACAGACCGAAAACCTGTTCTGTGAAACAATTCAGAGAACAATCCGTCATCGACGAGTTCCCGCTATCAATTTGGAAAAATTTGATTTTCGCACCCGACTTCTGCCGCTGGATTAGCTATTTTCGCTGTTAGCGGAAGCGAACTTTTGCTGTCAGGTCGGTCCGTCAAAATTGTTGGAGCCTCCTTCAAATTATCGCCGTTCCTGGCGGGGATCGAGCCAGGGTTTTCCCGCGTACGCCGATGAAACAATTCAGAGAAGTCGGTATTTCCGGCTTTAGGCGCCTTTTTTTCCGCATTCTCGGAGGACCTTAAAGAATTAAGTACGAGCAAAGGTTACGCCGCCGGTCAGCATTATGTCGACGGATTTTAAAATTGCATATTTTTCCTTTTCATTGAGCGCGCTAACTCCATTCAGGAGACGCGCGAATCGGGTCATCCGTGTCTGGGGGGCTGGGAATGCCACACTTGCTAGCTATCATTTGACAGGTGGAGATCATAAAGCATTTATTTTGTCGTAAACCCCGGGTTCAATTTTTCTTTTTCGCGAGTGTCGGTCGGCCTAAGAATTCTAAAATCCACTATACAGGATCTCGACGGATGATGAGTTTCGTATGTTTTTGGCGCCAGCGGCGGAAACTCGGCCTCATGTCGTCTGTCTGTGTGCCCAAGGGAAACTTACGGCGAGCTGACGGCTAAAGCATGAATCGCATACGCGTGACATTGATTCCGGGGTGAAAAATGGTTTACGGCCCGAATCGACGCGATACAGCATCAGCTCTATCACTTGAAGATTAGAACTTAAAAACGCTTTTGATTCGACAAGTCTTCAGCGAAAGGTTGACTGAGGCGAGCTTTTCGTGTGAACGGGGCTAGAAGGTCAAGCCTTTACGTGGCTGATGATTGCCTACAGTAAGCCTGCCCCGGCCACATCTTTTAGTTATGATCCAGCCTGAGATTCCCAACTCCCCAGTTTGTTTTTTGATCCCCATTCTCTCAGCTTTATACTTCCACATGCCCGTATGAAAAATTTTGTTCCAATGGGCAGAATACTGGTTACCTGCATTTTGAGGGGTTGGAAGGGCCCTAAACATCAGTTAAATTTTTTCATTTATGTTAATATTTTAGTTTGTTATTATATTCACATCCCACCCCCCATCTCAATCTTAGAATTTTTGTACATATGTGTTAGGATCATTATGACATGGGGCGCGTTTTGTAAAGTGGATGATTATGGTGCAAGGAGGATTGATTGATGACGGACGAGTTCTTAAAAGTAAATTGTAATGTCTGAATGGGTCGTGAATCAAATTAAGGTAAAGATAGTTAGTGAAGACCAGCCCTACCCCCTCCCCCCTTTTCGGCCTTGTGCCACAATTTTGTATTTTTTACAAAATAAATCCCGATTATCAAACAATATAAGAAATTTGAGGTACTTAAGCGTGCATCAGAAAAAAATGCTGTTGCTGTGTTGAGCTCTTGCTTAATTTTTGAATTTCGAAAATATTTGAAAAAAACTGCATTTGTTTTTCATCCGAAAAAGGGATTTCAAATTTCGACAAATGGATTTGGAGTCTACCTGTTGGTTATTTAAGGGAGGCTTGGATTTGATTTTCGGAATCGAAAAACATCTGTTGTAGGTATCCAACTCGCGCCGGTCCACAAAGAAAACAATACAGACGAAAATTGAAAGGAACAAGTTCGTTCCCATATCAAGGAAAAGTTTCGGCTGGTGTACTTGATCTATTTTTTGCTGTTAGCACGAACTTTGCTTCGAAAATTGTGCCAAATTATACTTTGAAAAAATTCAGAGAAGTATTTCTTTTCTTTTTTTTCTGAGGACCTTATTACGCAGCATTATAATTTTAAAATTGCATATTTTATTTTCATTGATAACTTACATACATGCTATTAGCTATCATTTGGCACATAAAGCATTTATTTTGTGTAAATTCATTTTGGTGCGTTAAGAATAAAATATTCGTATGTTTTTTTTTAAACTCGGCCCATGTCGTCTGTCTGTGTGCCCATATAACTTACTAGCAGCATGGCCCAGCGTTGCCCGTACTTGATTCAAAAATCGTACGACTCATACAGCAATCGCTATCACTTGACTTAAAATATTTTTGCCCTTCCTTGCCTTTAAAGAAGTGCCCTTTGCCGTGCTGATGATGCTACATGCCTTACTTCTTGTCTATCTCACACTGCGAATTTTTCTAAGCTCTATACTAAACATTAAATCTGTTACGAAAAAAGAACGAAACAAAATGAACACAAAAGTATCAGCTTTAAAAAAAGGACTCGTAACTGGAAAAATCTAATGAAAAAAGAATGTTAACAACAAATACATTTTCACACCTAACCCAGTTCTGCGGAATCAGAATCAAGGTTGAGTTTAAGCAAGCGAATGAGCCAATTGGAGTAAAGTGCCATGCAGATTTAAATTTTTCCCACTTTTGACGAATGCAGCTATCGATTTTTTTTTGCATGCTAGCATGATAGTTAATATTCGTGTCAGTCAATTGGCTCTTACGCTGGCCAATAGAATCTTCCCTGCCCATTCGTGGCAGCCAGCTATAAAAACTCTGGCCAATAGAAATGGCCGCAAACTACATGAAAACTGCCGTAGAAGCATGAAAAAATCGATTATTTCCACTATCGATGGGAGTTGGGAAATACAAAGTCGGTCTTGGCCTTTCCACTAACTTGGAGCATGCGCATGTAAATTTTGGTGCAAATCCGTCGAAATTTGCGGCCGTGCATTCGTCACACACACACACACACACACACACACACACACACACACACACACACACACACACATCCTGCCTTTTATAGATAGAGATATTGTTACCTCAAACATTTGTTTGGACTATTTTTTCATAGGGTGTTTTTTACTAAAAACAATTCTATAACTTCAAGCATGGGACGATCGTTTTGGTCAACCCAATGAAACGTCTGCATTTATTTTAAACAAGTTTGGAGAGTATAACTTAATGAATATCTTTCTCAATTTTATGTTAAATTAAAGCTTTCATTTAATGATGAGCGTGTAGTGAAAATAATAATCTAAACTACATATAAAAATCTCTCAGCTGCCAATGTGCAATATTTCATCATAATTTTCTTTATATTTCCGTTTATCTATTTTAGAGTTGGTGTGTATGTCTGTTTGAAATTCATAGCCAAATGGTAGTTGACCTTTAACAATGAATGAGTGACGACAAAAAATACCGTGGCTAAAATATTATCTGTCGGTGTTGCCGATGTACTCGTTGAGGCGTTAAAACGACACACCCAGAAACATAACTAGTCTTTATTTTATATTTCCTGCACACAGCTTCGCGTGCTGGGTATTTTACACCCCACAAAACGGGCCATTATTTTAAGAGAGTTACTTTTACAGACTTCTGTTGTCACTTCTTCAGACCCTGGACTAAATATAACAGCACTCAAAAGCTGTAGTATTGTATTAGAACTTTACGTCTGAATTTATCGATGCTATTCCCAGTGCTTTTGCCTGGTCAAACATGACAACTAAACCAGATGAAATGTTATCCATCTTAGATGACGGTAATGATTAACTTACCAGCAGATTGTATTTAAAACTACCTATGAGGTATTTGTAACTCTTGCTTTTATTGATTCAGGCTCCAAAATAACGAAACTGGTTACGTTGGATTACGTTTCTCGCGCTTTCAAAACGCTAAGGGTGACATTTTTTTTTTGGCGTCTTGTTCTTCGAGTTTTGTAGTCATTCATCATATTCTGCAATTAACACTTTTTAATTTAATCTCTTCATATTGGTGCTTTTTTCTGCACATAATGTTATTATGATTATGAAATATTATCCATCATATTTTTTTTTTACCTTGCAACTTTAAATGACACGTTTTGTTTTGGGCAAAATGGGTTTATGGTCGGATATTGCAACCAAAAAGAAAACGGTATCCATTTGAGAAATTAAAAATTGAGTGCGTGACACTGACAGAAAAATACATTTCTCGCGTACTGTGGATTTCAATTACATTGAACATTGTTTACACAGAATAACCGCTTCGTTCGACCAACTGTTCAAAAATATGTAACAATAATTTCTCCTTTATAATATGCAAACCCGTTTAAGAAAAAAAAGTCGGCAGTAAATAGGAAACAATATTTGATTCCCATGTGTTCTGCTTAAACACAATCCACAATGAAAGATAAGTTTATTCACACAAACACAAACTCAGGATTTGAAATAAATTACATTATTTGGTATAATGAACTTCATTATGTTCTCAACTTATGCTTACGGGGAAGATATTTACATTTCAGATTATAATCGTACGACACTACCGATAAATTTCCCCGCCTTGAATAGACTTGTTTTTCTTGTTAAGCTAAAGTGACAAAAAGAATCTCAATAACAGTTTCTGTGGCACTTTTTATCTGTTGGTCAGTTTAGCCACAAATGCAAAGGCAGTAAAAATTGGAAGGAACTTAAGAAAACCGAAAAGACGAGTTTGATGTTGTAATTATTTGATCAATAAAAAATTCTTTCAGGCTGGGATTTCTCAGAAAGTATCGAATTTGTTATGGTAAAGATCTCTGCGGAAAGCAGATGTTAATAATCATAAGTTAGTTAGTTATGTGTTATGCGTGATACACGCGTAGACGATCATGTATTTTTGTTATTTAATTACATATTTTAATTTTCCGAACTTAATCTGTACGAATAAGTGAAGGGATGAAGTCATTTTTGTTTACATGACCCACAATATAAAATACTTCAATTCATTAGTGTCATGTGTGATACATGCTTACGCAATCATGTATCTTTTGATACATGACTGACGAAGCAGATATTTTTCCCCGCAGCAGGTTGCCATTTCTTTCTGCGGTAGACCAGTTTCCATCCAAGGCTATAGAACCCGGTCTGTCCTGCGATTTACCCATAGCTGGAGTGGGGTGGGGAGAGGAGGATCCATACCTTTCCCAAGGGTATTAGCACGTAAGTGAATTTCAGTCAGTTATGTGCCATGCGTGATACATACTTAGGCGATCATGTATCTTTCAATACATGACTGACAAGGCAGATTTTTTTCCTCTGCAGTAGGTTGCTATTTCTTTCTGCGGTAGACCAGTTACCATCCAAGGCTGTCCTACTATCTACCCATAGCCGGGGTGGGGGAAGAAGAAAATTCATACCTTTCCCAAGGGTATTAGCACGTAAATGAATGTAACGTATTCGATTAGAATTCTAACTCGGAGTTCTATTTAGAAGACCATTCATAGTATTATAATACTATGAATGGTCTTAGGTGTATTTTCCAGAATTGTCAGATCAACGCACTCTTTTAAGTCGAAATTGCGGTCAGAAGTATTACTGTGAACTGCCAGTGCGTTTAAAGTGTGGGTATCTCTGGTGTTTATAGTCATTTTTTAGGTTTCGCCTATGTTCCCCATTTGAGCATTTTGTACAATCTATTTTGTATATTCTCGTTTGGTGCTATATATAATCACTATTGTTTTAGAAGTGACTAGCAGTAGAGCCCGGCGTTGCCCGGGGATGTAACAGTAAGAGATAGATCAAGTGTCGACCATCATAAAGACTGAAAAATAAAATTGACAAAGATTATTGTTTAAGGTTGACGGACACGCATGTCTTAATTAGTTTTTTGTTTTGTTTTTGTTTTGTTTTTTACGAATTGGTCAAACCCAAACAAAAACATTGTTTTCAATCGTTATGAGTCTACCGATTGAATAGAATTTTATTATAAACAATTGTCTTGTAAATGGAATTTTTAAAGCATTCTGAATGTAAAAATAAAGAAAAAATGTGCAAGACAATAAGAAACACTACCTGCCAAAAAAAAGTGAAGTTTTGTTGAAATCGGTTGAAAAATGTAGGAAATCCGATCCCATATATAAACGAACGAACACACACACACACACACACACACACACACAACCTGGGTCTTATAATAAGTATAACTCGATATGAGTTGTCCCCCTTTCATTCTCGCGACAGCGATACCTCTTAATCGTGTTTTCAAATTGATTTCACGTTTTTTCCAATTTTTGGCGCTGTCAGAACCACTGCAAGATAATTTTACGCAGTCCTGTGAAGTTTTGTTGAAATCGGTTGAAAAATGTAGGAAATCCGATCCAATATATAAACGTACAGACACACACACACACACACACACACACACACACACACACACACACACACACAAACAACCTGGGTTTTATAATAAGTATGATGTTGATGAATTTTAGATTAAGATTGGATGATTTATTTTCGATGAGGGCTGTTATAAAAGGTAGGATTATGTATCTACTTTTGATATGGTTGTTGGGATTATTATTATCTGTGGAATTTTGTATTTTTTCTTCTGTAGATTTTGTAGGTTTTGCATTTAACATTATGGAGGAAATAATTCCTGTATTGGAAAATTTTGAAAGTGTTTTCAATATATTTCTCTTCTTCGGCCTCATGTTAATACGTACAAATAAAGATATGCAAGTTAAAGTCTATCGAAAATCCACAAATAAGAACGATCTTATGTACTTTTACTTATATTACAACAATAAAATCCGGCGTAATTATAGGCTTTTTATTAGACCTTAGAATCTGTAGCCCCCAATTCCTGTCCGCTGATTCTCTTTACTGGGCAGGAATTGGGAACTACAGAAAACAATTTCAATCTCTCTCTTGAACGGATAATTGAACCATTTTTCTATCTTTTTAGTTCAGGCGGCAACACTCATTAGATATTAGCTAATAAAAAAAAGGTGACGAAATTCGAAATATCATGAGTTCTCAGCTTGCGTCATCAACGCCAAATCAAAAGATTTCGTGAAATGTCGGGACCTTTTAACAAGTATGCATTAGGGTGTCAGTAAAATGCTGAAGAAATTAAAAAAAAAAAAACGCGGAAGGATGTGTTTGACTGATCGTTTGGGTGTATGTTAGCAATATTCAACCTCGTGAAGATCATCACAATTCACACACATTGGCACTCAGCAAGAAAGTTCAGTAATGTAGGAGGTACAGCTTAGTGGTAATAGCATACAATTGTAGATAAAGAAAATCCCGGTAGATGTCGGTTATTAAAGAAACTTTCTAATGTCAAACCAGATGCGATTGATAAAATCCTGTAATGAATTAAGATACTATGTTTTTGACGCCTGACCTAAGATAAATATATCAGTTTCACAAGGTCATTACAAGTGAGGTTCAGCTTTGTTGTGTATTTTTTGTGGTTTTGTTTCAGACTAAAATAACCCTAGTAAATATCTAGGACGCGAGTTACACAGTTACGTTTAACACTAATCTCGCAAGCCATTGCGACAAAACCTGTGCTCACTGGGTACTCCATTTTTATGACCTTGAGCCAGACTAAGTTAATCTTATAAATATCACATTCTGAATCTCAGTTACAAACACATGCAGTAAACATATTAATAACAAAATTTGTTGTCGCAACTAATAATCATATGATAAACCAAATATATTGCACTTGCATGTATATGTCAGTAGTTATAGTAAAGGATTCAAGGATAAGTGAGATTTTCCGCACCGATTCGCATCTCAGAAATGAAAAGGAATCTGATTTCAAACTAAGCATAAGAACACAGTTCCTCTTTGTAACAATGATACATTACTAAAATCCGCGATACTCATAGTCAAATACCGATTAATCAAAATATTGCTGCTTTGCAATTATATGAACTTCTGAATATAATGTATTAAACGACTTTACGATGGCGTCGTTTGGCGGGTCAAATTATCCGGAGAATACAGAGACTGGTTTGTTTGAAAGGAAGTTAAAGACTTGGTCAGTGGAGCTCAAATAAGCGCAAATCTTGGTGACAGGAAAAGTCAGTTTTTTAAGAGAATGTGATAGTTTATTTTCTTTGTTTTTCAAACCTTGGTTACAGTAAACTTAGTACTCATGTAAACTAAATATTTGATAGTTTATATTCAAAATATATAATTGCCTTTGCTTGGTGAAGACACGGAGAAATTTTTACATGAAAAAAATAATCATTTTTTGATATAAGGTACGCAACAAAAAAAAGTCCCTGTCGGTTACTTATACGCAAATAAGTGCTTCACGTGCCAGGAAAGCGGTAGGAATGGGGGCATTGCTCTTGACCAATGCTGATGTGTTGCGCATACACATCAGTCCTACCTCCATCTGCGGCGAGGAAACATGGTGGTGTTGAAGAAACTCGTTCGGGTTTGTCTGCTTTATGACTTTGAGGTTGGCTTGACCACAGCTGCATCAAATCGTCAAGCCTTTGAAAATAATAATGCTATGAGTGAACACACCGCCAGGATTTGGTTCCAGAAGTCCAGATCAGAACATCTGTCCCTTTGTGATGAAAGCCCGCAGTGGCCGGCCGCAGGTCCTGGATGATGAAGTCCTGAAGCCATGAGGAGGCCATAGAGGAAGACAACAGCCAAAACAGTAGTGAGCTTGCCAAACGCTTCCAGCTTTCTGGTGAAACACTCAGACTTCGCCTGTATCGCATAGGGAAGGCGTATAAGTTGAGCAAGTGGGTACCCCACACACTGTCGGAAGCCAAAAAGCAATAACGAGAATCGTGTTTCTCATTACTTTCTCGATACCGCGACGTATTTATATTTGACAGAGTACTCACCAGTGACGAAAAGTGGGCCCTGTATAAAACTCCCAGACATGTTAGACATTGGTTGCCATCATGGAACCCTGTGACTCCCACCACAAGACAACCTCTACACCCACGCAAGATCATGCTCTGTATCTGGTAGACTAATCGACAAGTGGTGCATTAGTAGTTGCTACCAACGAGGCTTAACCATCACTGTGGACCTGTACTCGAAGCAGTTAAAACGTGTGCAACAGGAACCAGCATTGGTTAATCAGAAAGGTATACAATTCCTCCATGACAATATCAGGCTTCATGAAGCGCGGATGGCTGGGAAACACTGTATCATCCAGCTTATTTCCCGGACATTTTCGCTAACAGATTATCACGTCTACCATTCTCTGAACAGCCACCTTCTTTGGAAATTCTTCACAAATGAAGCAGATTTGCGGCAGGCATTCACAGACGTCTTTGTGCCTAAGACAACTGATATTTACCGCCAGGACTAACGATGTGTCAAATTTTCTGTATAACGTTTTACCTAATAAAGCAAAAACGGCAAGGAACTTTTTGGATACTTTGTATGCACTGCTAACCATATTGTTGATAAAGCCGTAAGGATGCAGATAACACTGGAGAAAAGACACGAAAAGAATTATTACACCATTTGATTTAAAACTTATTAAGAATCCATTTGCTTCGTGATCAGCAGTTTTTTTTTTTTTTTTGTTTTTTTGGTTTAACAAGAATCGTATTTTGGCTTATTGGGGAGACGCTCTTTAAAATCAGTATATATAAATAAAAATAACTAAAAGTAAGGAATTTTTGTGATATTCCTTTGAGAAGAAAATAATCCTTAAGATCTTAGTCCTCGGAGATATGAGAGATATTAAAGATTAAAAAATGAGGTATATTTTTAAGACAAATACAATGCCTGATTTCCTGCTTCTCATACGCCAGTTTCTTTAAAAAAAATCTTCGCTATTTTTCGGAAATAAATTTTAAAACAATCTCAAATAATCTGATATTCTCTTTCGTATGATTTATGTGGAATTAGTGATTATTTGAGTAAATGCTAACTTATTCATTGATAATATGAATATACCAATTTTACTGTTGCTTTACAGTTCAGATTACATTTTTGGTTAGTGGCTGATAAAGAATTTTATTAACCAGTGTCGTCGTTGACATCGCAGACTTGGAAGACTTGATTTTTCCTACCAGAGTCAAATTCATATGCAGCATCCTAAAGTGGCTGAAAATTACAATGTATGAGATGTAGGCATGGCCTCAGGTTTGTTTAGTTTATCTAAGGAGAGCAGATTTTGCACATATCAGAAGTTCAGCCACGATGGAATCAGATGAAGGAGAAAACCTCACCGAATTGCTGCTGGAAGTCAAGAACAGATTTCTAGTTTTCTGGAAAAAGAAAAATAATATAGAAGATATGAATATATACTTTTCTACTATTATTAAGAAATAAACAAGAGAAACATATGGAAATAGCAATAACAAAGGGGAAAATATTCAATAAACTCTAGAACTGATGAACAACGAAAAATATGGACATAAAAACTAAGTGAAATGAATTGAAAATGTATAATTCAAGCTAATGAACAAAACGAGGTGCCTCCATTTTGTCGCGGGAAAACAGTATAGAGTAATGAAAAAGGCAAGAAAGGTAATAAAAATAAAGTTTCATTGTGAAAACTTTTTTGCTTTCACTAAAATGAAAGACGAAAGTAATTTTTAATTATTTTAAAAAGATTTTAATCCTTTCTAAAACGTTCAAAATTTTAGTTAAAATCTTGTTTTGTTTACGTCATCAGGGTGGCGTAATAATTACATGGACTTTTTTGCGCTTCTTTTTCCGTTGAAAACACATTGATTTGAAAATTCTTGTAAAAATCAAATAATTGTCCGATTTTAATGAAATTTTCAAGACTTATTCACAAATGAATGAAATTGTTTTTGAAATTTTTTAGAAAATTTTTCTAAAAATATTTTTTTTTTTACATATGTTACCCGCCGCCTACTTAATATCATGAAATTTCACAAAATCTTTCTATTTTCTGATTTTATTTTATTCCTTAAAAGTAGGACTTCTTGGAGAATGTAAATAAGCTATTTTTTTCAAACATGCACTATTCTAACTGAAAATCTGCTCTGAATTGAAAAATAATGAATGCAATAAAACTATAGCATTATTTAATTAGAAAAGCTTTTAATTGCTTTTGTAAATAAGTTATATTAAGGACACCATTGTCTGAAGAAATAAATTTTATCCGATGAATAATGAATTTTTTTTTTAAATTTTAACTAATTTATAATAGTTTAAAATCGTGTAAGATTTTGTATTGGCCTATTTCCTGGATGTGATATAATAATTAAGAGGAAACGAAATTTACGAATCCAAAATTGAAAAGATTAATAAACATAGTTGCACTATCCTATTTTTAAAATTATTTTTTATTTTTTTACTTAATTTGTTCCCTTTTTTCATCTATGAAAGGCTAAACGTGCCATTATTATGAAAAGGTCACGTGATCTAAGAGTTTTGTCTCTTTACAGAAAAATTAATTTAAGAAAATTTTATAGTATTTTAATTGCTTTTTATTTTTGGATAAAGCATCTTCAAAAAGTAAATAAAAGTCAATAAATTATTAGATAATTGCGGAAAATATGTTGATTTGTAAAAAATTACCAGGTTGTTAAAAAAAAAAAAAATGCGTTCACTTAGATTTCGTAAATTTTATGCCAATTCTAGTCAGCCATACTAGCTGTAATGGCTTCGTCACTCAATCGTCCATTAATCATTGCCTCAGATAAACAGGACAAATCCAAAACAACTGGTTGTATAATACTTTTTATGCTATAAGTAAGTAATATTTATTTCAAATCAGATTAATTTAACTTTAAATTTTCTAATTTTACGCAAATAACGTGTCAGAATATATATATATATATATATATATATATATATATATATATATATATATATATATATATATATGAAAGAGTTTTAAAATCGATAAATTTGTTTTGTTTGCAAATTTCTTAAAATTAAGAAAATTGTCGGTTTAAGAAAATTGTAAGAAATCGAAATTAAATTTGACATTCCAGTCTATATAACATCTATCTGAATTACACCAGAATATTTTACTTACTGGAAATAATAAATTTAATCCTTTCAATTAAAGCTAAAATGAAATCTTCAAGAATGCTTTTTCATTTTTAAAAACTAATTTTAAACCTTAGGTATGGAAAAAGTGGAGGCCCCTAAACAAAACAAAGAAAAAGGTAGATGAATCTGGAAAACGAAGAAACTATCAGATAAGAGAAAAGCTTGAAGAATGCTCCATCTGCAGCCAATGTCGATAAATAGCAAGTTATTATTGAAAAGGGGTAAAGAATAAGTTACCAAATGTAGGAACAAGACGATAAAGATAACGGAAAATTACTATGCAAACATGTTTGATTAAAAAATACAAGTACTTCAACAGCCACTCCGGTAGATATTAATGATGCTTCAGCGGTAGGAGAAATAATGTTTACGTTTTAAAATGTGAAACATAGTAAAGCAGTAGATGACGATAGTGTAGTAGTTTAGCCAATCTGTATCGGTGAGAAAATACAAATTAAACTGACCCTCTATTTTTACGGAATCAAATGCAACAAAGACTCTCTCTGATGCAATGAGAGGGTGCCGCCTCGGGCTGGGTTGCGACCATGGAAAGTCTTGTTTGGACCATATCAGGACTTGCTAAGACAAGCCAAGACCAATTTGGACCAGAACAGGACTAAGCTTTGACCAGCTTGGACATGTTATGACCAAAAACATTGACTAAGCTTTGATCAGCTTGGACATGTTATGACCAATCTTTGACCAGTGACCCTATGTGGAAACGCTCGGGTTTCCCACGAAAAACGACCTTGTGTCACATCTTGACCTCGTGGAAGTCAAGTAAATACCGCCGCCTCGGGCAGCTATTCCCCAGAGCTGGGCACCTTGGAGGGTGGGGGGCAGGGCACCTCTCAGTATAATTTTCCACAGTTGCGATTCTGTCCTTTGATGGAGCCGCCCCTGAGCGCACTCTGCCCAAAGACAGAGACGCAACTGAGAGATGATGAATACATTTGTTACAAACTACTATCTACAAATAACAGACTGATCGAAAAGCAAAAAGCAATAGACCATAAACTTCATTGTTTAGCTGTGGTTGATTATAAAACGGTATTTGACGCGGTAGGTTTTATGTCCCATCAAATGAAATGCAAAAAGAGTCATATGACCGAAATAGGGAAAAGCTCATAGGACTTTTAAAATAAGGAAAATTAAAACAAAATGAATGTTCAATTGTAACGTTTTGAAAAAGATCATTAGATAAATTGAAAGGAGTTTAGGAATACATGTAGTTAGGAGGGGTAAAGGAAATGAAAAATGATGTCGAAAGAAAACCAAATCAAATGATTGTTGACAAAACATTTAACAAATATAGAGATAGTGAAAATCAGCTTAAGAAAGTGCTTAAAATAAATATATAATACCAACGATTATGTATATGTGTGTAAAACGTTGAATTAAAAAAAAATAGCTTGAAAGAAAATATAAAATAAAAACTTCACAGAGATCAATGAAAAGAGCAATGCTACGGATAAGAAAGAAAGAAGACAACATGGACCGGAGAAGAGACCAAAATCAGAAATATCCTAAAAGTGATTAAAAGACAAAAATGGAAGTAGGCGGTTCACATAGTAAGAAGAAAATAAACCAATTGGTTGTAAATGGTTGTCTGATCGGCGCTCAATAGTGTCAAAAATTTAATTAGTAGGAATAGAATAGGAAAAGAGAACACGTAACCTCTCTTGAATAAGGCGTGTAGGCGCTAACAAGGGATAGCGTGGAAACACGCTAAGCACGATACACACACACGCACGCACATACAGAATATTCACACACGCACGCACATACAGAATATTCACACACACTTCGTCCTTTGTACTGTTTCCATGTATTGTAACTTGTTATTAATATATATTTGTATATATATATATTATCGGTCTTGTGTTTTGTTTGCTTTCTTTGCCTTCTTCTTTGGACTTAATCAAAGTCCAACCTTTTTATGTAGTTGGGCCCGGTGAGCAGGAGTATCTGAACCTTACTTGCGTTTCGTCTACGTCTGACTTCTATCAACAACATAACAGCGTCGGTCCTCCACAAGTGGTGACCTTGCCGACTTGATTTTTCAACTCCTGCTAAAAACACACAAGACGATATATATGTACAAAAACAAACAATTTCTTATACACACACCTTCACAAAAAGAGAGCCAGATAGGGAAAACATTAAAAAAACCTTCTTTTCGAATCCTACGCACGCCGTACACTAGAACAACAATTACTACTATTCAAGACAAACCTGAGAACTCTTCCCCCACTGGTCTATATTTGCTTGACCCTTTCTTTCTCTCGGCGACGTTTGACCTAATTTCGCCCAGCAGACATGCTTAAGGCTGTACCAAACGAAAAACAACGCCATTTTTCTACTAGCCACTGTTTTCTTCTGGACTGAAATAGAAAAAGTGTGAACCAAACCACTGAAAGACGACTCACTGTCTCATTTTTAAACAACATTCGTGATTCCGACATGGAAGCAACACTCAACTGACACCACGTGGCGATATCTTCACGCCACCGCTTGCTTCTCAAACTTCTCATTCTTCTCAAACACACGTGGACATTCTATTCAACACGACTTCAACTGACTACACATCCACTCACATCGTGCTAAACACAATGCAGTCTTAAAAGGAAATTCACCGTCCTTCATCTCATTCCTCAATGACGCGACTCAAACAAACCGAAAATTTGCCAGAACGATATTCTATCGTCAATAATACCAAATTCTCCCAACATACATTCGACACTCGGTAGAAATTCAGCTCAACTTCACGAGTACGCTGCGTCTATTAACTTTTGTGCGCCAATTATACCCACACGAACCACCTCGTTTTTCAAACCAACTACAAACAGGCCAGCAGACAGGTGCATAGATCGACACAACCAATTCAACGTGGAGCATTGAAAAAAAAGACAAATTTTAATAGCAACGCAGACCACTACCGACGCATTTACAGAACGTGCCCCAATTCTAACTCACTGAAAAATAACACTGCACCCTGAGACAACACTACATTTCGTCGAATCACGAATCTCAACCACACTTCTGACACATTTTCTTTTCAGCTCACAAGAACAATATTCAAACATTCACGAACCTTTTTCTTTATATATTAAAAGTTTTCATTTCCTTACAACTTTTAATCTGGTGAGGGGTATTGTCGGAGTTAACTCCTCCTTTAGTACATTAACCCTTTCACCAGGGGTCTCTCTTCCCTGGCTATAAATAGCCGCTGACCCTTCGCCTCTGTCACTTTTTTTCCTTCAGGCCTGTGCGCCGACACCTTGAGGTAAATCTCTCTTTTTCCTCAGGATTTCGGCTATCAACCTCGAAATGTAGGCGCTAACAAGGGATAGCGTGGAAACACGCTAAGCACAATACACACACACACGCACAAACAGAATATTCACACTCGCACGCACGCACATACAGAATATTCCCATACACTTCATCCTTTGTACTGTTTCCATGTATTGTAACTTGTTATTAATATATATTTGTATATACATATATTATCGGTCTTGTGTTTTGTTTGCTTTTCTTTGCCTTCTTCTTTGGACTTAATCAAAGTCCAACCTTTTTATGTAGTTGGGCCCGGCGGGCAGGAGAATCTGAACCTTACATGCATTTCCTCTACGTCTGACTTCAATCAACAACATAACAGCCATGGCCCTCTACAGGCGTAAACAAATATGGCTCAACTGAAACTTGAAACTTAAATGAACAAACATATATGACTGTGCCTAAAAATAAA
Organism: Acanthosepion pharaonis; assembly: GCA_903632075.3. Classification (NCBI taxonomy): domain Eukaryota; kingdom Metazoa; phylum Mollusca; class Cephalopoda; order Sepiida; family Sepiidae; genus Acanthosepion; species Acanthosepion pharaonis. The sequence continues at coordinate 638,274 of CAHIKZ030001086.1, read as the reverse complement.
TATAATATCTACAAACAAGAGCTTTTGTGCGCCTTATACAAAAACTAAGGCTAGATAATAAATCAAACAATATACATGAGAACGAAAGATTACAATTTTCGAAAATTAAAAAAAATAATAATTTAAGAAACCAAAGAAAGAAATTAATTAAGCAGAAAATACAAAAGATGAGCCGACGACGACATTAATCTTTGACAGATTTGAAATGTTTGATTTCACGGGAACTATATTTTTCTTTTACAGAAAAGTTTAATTTAAGTCTCCAATTTCTTTAAAATTCTACACTAGAAGCAACCCAAATGGATTTTCCTCCTGGGACCTGTATCTGTCTTCCGAATGATATTTTAATTTTACTGTCGGCTTGTTTCTGTGGCTCCTTCTCCATAGAGAGATTTATAAATCCCTTCTGCTTTGACACTTCCTTCCGCCTGAGTACTTTCTGGTCTGCAGACTCGACTCCTTTTATGAAAAAACAGAAGGCACCCACGAAACTTAATTTCAAATTTTACGAGGGTATGAGACCACGTCTGGGATTGGTCAGTAAATACAATAATTTTTTTTTCAAATTCAAAAAATGAATCTGCAATAAAAAAGAAATAATTTTGGCGGTTCTAAAAATAGAAATGTTCAGACATCTGTAACAATTATTTTTTACAAACCGTCTGGCTTTCTTTATATATACTTCTCTCAAAAGTACGCGTAAAATAGAAACATAGATGATTATATTATTTATTTATTTACACTTTTTAATTAATGATTAACTTTAATTATTTTGCACTACTTATATTATGTAAATCTTCATCTGACTGCATCAACAGTTTATAAATAGCAATTGATACAGCTGGAGGCTTAAGCTAATTATAAGTTTTTGGCTAGTTATCTATTCTTTGAATATTAGTCCCAGCCCCCGTTCAAGACTTTTTAAATGCAATAATTTCTCGTGCTTGGAGACTGTGGAAATGCAATATTTTTATTACCTACCAATCCATTTTTGTTTCCATCAGACGTAGTAACAATCTAACTAAAGAAAGTTACACTTAAACGAATTGATGATGCAACTTTTACATAGGTGAATGAGAACATTTTGCGCTAAAACATTTGTTTGTCTCAACTCAAGAAATCTAAGAACATGTGCCCTTGATAAAAAAACGAACGAAGAATCGGAGAAATATTTTTGGCACGTTCAGGTGTGATTGAGTGACAGGCTTATAAAAATAATTTAACAGACACCTTGTGCTTCTCTCTAGATTTCTCTTCTACTTACAAGGTTACTTTTTAAATTTTTTCGGTGCTTTCTTTAAAGAGAATGACGTTTCTTATGTTTCTAGCTTCGTAAGTGAGTCATAAATGTTTGCAAAAAGACTGCGCCTTTGCAAAAAAAAAAAAAAAAAAAAAAATCTTGACGTCATTTCTGGCCTGTAAAACGTGTTTCATTTTTCTTGTTTTGGGTCGTGATTCGTTCGCCTGACTGCTACCGCTGCTTCGTAAAAGCGGTCAGTCTACAATTGACGTTCATTTACTTACAAACAGGCTCACACTCCTCTTGTATTAAGGAATGCACATACTATAGATCTCAGCACAGAAATACATAAATAGATTTGTACACTAACGCTCACATCTAAAAGAAAGGGCCCAGTTTTACAGTTGGATATGAAAAGATATAATTCTACAGACGCACGTGCGTACAAATAAAAACACCCACACAGATTGCAACCTACGTCATATATCTGCTTTTCTACTTATGTTCCACCTACACAATATAGCTCTGCTAAATTAGTATCGGTATTCGCTATTTTTAAAAAATAAAGACATCTGACTACATCTATATGCACTTAATGAAAAAAAATCATTCATTTTACACAAATATTTTTCGACATAATCTCCTATATCGATATACTTACTTGTGAATAGATTGAACTGAATATTTAAAATAAAAATTCAGTTACAATTCCAGGTTACCGATTTATTGATCCATCTTTGTTCGCTTGAAATAGTCTGCCTAGGTGTTAAAATAGTTATATATTTTCCAGAGGTCGATTTCCGAAACCAGATAAGAAAACAGAACTTTAAATACTGAATTTGTACCGTACACTGTTTAAAAATATTCTACACTATTTAATCATGCTCATCTTTGTTGCCAATTTATCACAACTTTCGGCCGTTGTACATTATTCGGACCAATCAATGAACCGACTTTCCGAGTAGACCTCTTACTATTTTTGTTGCCATATTTATCACAACGTTTGGAAGGTCGAACTGAACCCTTTATTTCGCTCGTTGGGGTAGACTGTTCTAGTGCCATGTCACAGGAGATAACTGAGACATCAGTTAGGGTTTTAGAACGTAAGTGAACGTAATGGATTCGACTGGAATTCGAACTCGGCTCTCCGATTCCTCAATCCGAGCCGCTATCCATTACTCCACCGTGCTTCCTCAGGATGGTACAGTGACATAATGTAATGATTAAATCACTAATAATGGTCACGACTATCTACTGCTCTAGAGCAGGTGTCATTGTTTTCTAGTCATTGTTTTCTAATCTCCTTTGTTGGTACAGCATTTCCTTATTGGTGACGATGGTGTGTGTGTGTGTGTTTCTAGAGATGTAAGCGAGAATTTAAGACTCTTGACTATCTTTACAATCTCTCCTCCACGCAATAATGAAAATGGGTATGTACTTGTCGGAGTTAGCTCCTCCTCAGCTCCTTAACTCTTCACCAGGGGTCTCTCTCACCTGGCTATAAATACTGGCTGACCTTTTGACTTGATCTTTTTTTTCCTCAGGCCTTATACCACCTCGCAGATGTGAGCTCTCACAGATACAGCGTTTCCCAAATTCTGGGAACACGCTGAGAACAATACCCGTACGTACGAACACTCACAACAACACACACACATAATATTCACCACACGCATTCAATGTAACTGCCCATGTGCTTGTAACTTGCATTTGTTGTTAATACATATATTTGTTTATTTATCGGTCTTGTTTGTTTTCTTTGGACTTAATTAAAGTGCAACTTTCTCATGTAGTTGGGCCGGCTAACAGGAAATTTTAAGTCACGTGTGTTTTACATACTCATCACCACCGTCATGGTTCCCTACATACTTTTTAATTTAATTTCTTCATTGTCTATCTTTTCAATTTATCAATTTTTCATCGCTTTACGGTTTATATCCGAAATATATTGTTTGGGAAGGAGAAGAAGACCGAAAACTTTCTCCATTGCCTGCAGTTTGTATCTGTTCCCTTCTTACTGAGAATTAAAAAATAAAATAAAGAATCACATTTATTATTTCATTAATTACTCGTTTTTTTTCTTTTCTTCTTTTTTGTAGTCTTCACCATTACGCTTGTTAGTATCGCTAAAAATACTGTGACATTTTCAGCGTGATGTTTATTCTGTATGACTATACAGGCGTGGTTGATTAAGGACTGAATATCAAATGCGAATTCCACCCCACGTACTAACTATTAGTGAACCACCCAGATCTGCAATTGAGCATCCGTTTCCTTAATGATTGCACAAAAATAATTAAGGAAATAAAGAAAACATACGAGATATACAAGATATACGATTTTATTTTTACATTTTTTACATTTCTAATCTAATTTAACAGTTTAACCAAAACTTAAAAACTTTAGTTCATACTGGATTTCAATAATTAATGAGTAAATATTAAGATTTGTCTTTCACAAACTTTTATTAGCATCTTAATAACAAATAAATGGCATTTTTAACACCCGCAGGAGTGCTAACCTCCCAACTTGGAAAACTCTGGTTTAAGTATTTTTTCGGATTTATTTTCAAATATTATGCGTTTTTAAAATGATAACAAGATTTTTTTTCTGTTAAGTTTAGAGATTAGTTTATATCCAACAAATCTTGTGTCGATAAAAAAAAAAAATTGTAGCCCTTTCCTGTCGTCAACTTAAAATCTTTTACGGAACATAAAATAAACTTGCAACATTTTCCTCTTTTTTTATCCTCTGCCCAAATGTTTAGCGCTCCTCTCGTTTATTAGGAAATAATTTTACGTTTTCTCTCCGGTTATTGGCTGTGGAACAACTCTTATGGTTTTAATGATATAAAGCATCATTTATATTATGACCTATTTGTTTCAACTCTTTATATTAACAAACTATACGGAACAGCCAAAAAGTAATGTCTGTTCAAATTTAATTTTAAATATATTTGTGAAAATTTCAATTTATTCATTTTTAGTTTTAAGCTATAAAGTGTCCAAAAGCTAAGAGAAAAATTTGTGGAGTTTTCTTTTCCTACCAGCAATCCTCTTTCAAAATAGATGCTTCTCTGAACACACAGATAGACCAAAAAAGCTAAAATATAATTTGTGTTTTAGAAGACGAGGCTGCAAATATTCACAGACGTTCAGTGAAATGCTGCACTTGATGTAACCACAGAAAAGAGATAACTAGAATTAACGGTAATCCTAGAGAGGAAGGAAAAAGTGATAGGTCTCTCAGTGGCAGGTCAGCTACTACTGTGTTTGCGGATAAGACCAAACAGATTGATATACTCATTAAAGCTGACACTATTTCATTCCGTAAAATCCTTCATATGAGCCATGCTAGTGTCTGTAGTTTAGACAGACACTTGACTAATCAAAGGTCAGTGCAAAATGGGTCACTAGAATCTTGACAGACACCATGAAACAGCAGAGTGTACTTTTTTTTTTTTTTTTTTTTAAGCGTTTTACCCCAAGCAAGGCGGAAAGCCACTAGGACGCAAGGAGTTACAGAAGATTTGGAGCAAGATCAGATAGGAGTGATAGAAGAAAGGATGAGGAGAAGGATAGTGGATAGATCAAGACAACCGGAGATTGTGCCAACTCCTCTCTGCCCACGTCACGGTCGATAACTGTCTGTTTCTTTTACTTCGGGCCTTCTCATCTTCCAACCATAATTTCACATGATGACTTACAAAGACCGAAAAAGTAATCCTAAACCAGCCGCTCAAAAATCACCTAAACCCCTCAACATTTCGTTCTCCAACATCCGTGGCATTAGAACAAACTTCTGCAGTATGGAATCTTTCCTTACTGCAAACTGCCCGGATATACTGGCTCTCTGTGAGACCAACCTTGACTCGTCTATTCCCTCCTCTGATCTCTCGATCACAGGCTACCTTCCTCTCCTCAGAAAAGACTCTCTAACCCACATGCACGCTTGCTACCAAAAAGCTTCTGGCGATGCATAACATAGATAACAGCCATGAAGGAGGCAATCAGAACATAACGCTTCTCCAATGATGATGAATTGAATGAAGCAAACTGTAAATGCTTTAGAAAGCTATCAAGATGGAGAAGGAAAGAAACTATGTTGAGGACCATTGAGACTTATATATTTGTTTTCGGGGGATTTATGTGCTTCTCCTATTAAATCTGTTGTAATAAAAAAAAATAAAGCAGCGGTTTGTGGGAAGCAATTACTTGAGTGGAACTTACATCCCACCAACGGATTATGCGTCGTATGGGGGTCTTAGCCGTCAATGTTGGTGGAACTCAGGAATATAATTCGTCCGAGCTCTTTCCATTGTAATAGCGATAGAACAGTGAGAGGATTCCAATGTTACGTCTGTGAGAAACGGGTTGCAGTCTAGAAATTCAGCTACAACGACTTGCAAAATACCTTATACTCAATAAGATGGAACAATTCCTACTTAGAAATTTGCATATTATCATGACTGTTATCTTAAAACCTTTCATTGTCCAGAGTAGTTTTGCATGACTTTTTTTTGCTGTTTCAAGCGCTGTATCTTCTATTACAATGCATCTATTAAAATTTTTATTATTTTATTTATTTTCTAATTCTCAAGGTCCACATAAACTACTGATAAAAGCATACTGCTAAACAATCTTATCTTCTTAATAATCTTAAGAATCTTAATCTTCTTTTCCCTATTAAACTGTTATCTCTTCTTTCTTTATCGTTCTCCTTCTAAGAACTGTTGTTTGTTAGATAGAATATCTGACAGTATATATATATATATATATATATATATATATATATATATATATATATATATATATATATAAACCCCTTACGCCCATCACCAGCTCGACTCTTGCAGGTCCGACCGTTAGGACTGGCAGATTCCCAATCGAGACTAAGTGACAACAATCCATTCTCCACTCACGTTGTGAATTTTCTGAAGAGTGGTTTCATCGATTCTGGACCGACAGGGTCTGTTGAGAGTGCTGAGGGTGGGACAAAGGTATATTAGTAAAAAAAATAATAATAATAAATTACGATAAAATAAACGTGGAAGAAAGACCGGAGTCGCTTCAATAGAATTCAAGTCTTTATATACAGGCAGAATTAAAATTAAAGAGAAAGAGAGTGGGAGAGATATGGAGAGGGAGAGTATGGAAGCGAGAGAGAGTATGGGAGAGAGAGAGTATGGGAGCGAGAGAGAGTGCATAAAAGAGAGGGAGTGTGTGGGAGAGGGAGAGATTTGGGGAGCGAGAGAGTCGGCTGTGTATCAGGTTATCTCTCTCGGTCGTTCCAATTTCTTATGCGAATATTGCATCTGCCCTCGCTTATACAACAGGGCTTTCCATTTGGTTTATATCAGGTCTCCACACTCTGCTAACGACCGCTACTACGATCTTGTCTCAAGAACTTTCTGGGACTTCACTCTACTCTCCGCAATTTTGCTGTTCGCGGCTCTGCCCCTTACTCCCTGCGCCTTTGCTGTTCGCCACTCCCTGCGACTCTCTTGTCACTCCCTGCTACTCTGCAAAACTCTCTAACAACTCTGCTAACCTCCCAACAACTCTGCTCGACTCTCTGCGAGTATCATTCGCGGCCCAAACCCTTGCTTATATCGGAGATGGGTGGGGGTGTTATTTCGGTGGTTCCCATCCATAATTACTACAGCCAATCGCCAGCAGTCCTCCTACCACCGTAACTTGTATCTTCCTACTAATCCTAATTCCCCTCACACTACCTCCCAGTTGGCACACTCACTTCCACCTCCACGGACGGGCCCGAACGGGATAGCCACTCGCCACCCGAGAATTGTCGTTATCGGCCACCCTCGACTCCCCTTAGCTCTAACCAAATCTATCCTCGTCGCCCACATAGTTCCGGGTAGCCTCGAGACAGTCACTCGTCTATTTGGCAAGAACATCCTATTCACATGACATCATTTTATTGCCAACTCATTAATTGAGATTTATTCAGTGATTTTCTTCGCGTTGCCCCTTGGAGTGAAATTTTTAATCTCCTTATTAAAAACCGTGCCGCCGCGGTTCCTCCCTGTGTGAAAGCCGACATCAGAGGCCTTCATACCTCGTGAAATCGCACTCTTCTCCTTGTTCATATCTGCCTGTTCAGCCGCTATAGCCCAAAGGAATCACTTCTTCCGGTTATACCAACGTGATAGTTCGGATCATGGCAGCCTCTTTGTATCCTCTCTTAATAAGTGTGTCTCCTCAACGAGGTTGTCGCTTTTAGTATGAGACACTTCCTCACAAGTTTGTTTCATGTGATTACTGTAAGAGTATATTAAACAAGTATAAATCCCCAATGCTTCCACTCTTCAAGCCGTCTGAAGTATTGTCATTTACGGCTGATAAAGTCGAATCCTTTGTCCGTAAATGATCTTCCAGCTCCACTCTCGTGTATCTTTACCTAGTTTCCCACCTAGAATGAAATATCTACTGTGATATAACTCCGTTCATGATTGTGGCTATCACCTTCAAACCAGATTCCCGCAAGGCACGCGGACTTAGCGGTATCCCTGGAATTTATCTAAGGAAATGGGCTTCTGAACTCTCCAAACTCAGCAGCAAGAGTTTTACCATTTCTTGCTTTGCAGCTTGCTGGAAATCTTCTATAGTTCCTGTTTTTAAGAACCTTCTGACCAGTCGAATTATCATTCTATAAGTCATTTACCTCTTTTTGGAAAAGTAAAAGATGAGGTGAGGAAGCAAGGTGGAGTAATGGATAACTGCTCGGATTGAGAAATCGAAGAGCAGGGTTCGAATTCCAACCGAATCCATTACATTTACTTACATACGAATATCCTTGGGAAAGGTATGAATTCTCCTCTTCTACCCCCCCCCCCAGCTATGGCCTTGGATGGCAACTGGTCTACCGCAGAAAGAAAAGGCAGCCAACTACGGGTAAAAAATCTGCCCCGTCAGTCATGTATCGAAAGATGCATGATCACCTACGCGTGTATCACGAATGGCACATAACAGACTGAAAAGAGGCTCTAATCAACTCCGAATTCGTTAAACATCTCACTTCACACGGCTTTCTTTCAGATAAAAAAATATGGATTTCGCTTCTCTAGATCAAATGGTTATTACTGAATTTGCTTATCATGCTTTAGATAATGGCGAGACACGAGTTGTAGCTTTAGATAATGGCGACGGCGTTTGACGGATGCTGATCTTCTTTGCAAGCTGAAGGGCGATAATGTCTCTGACCGAATATTTGATTTGTTTCAATCTTTAACAAATCTGATATCTATTTCATGAGGATTCCCTAGAGAGGAAAAAGTTGAAATGCGATCTCTTCGAGCAAACCGCTTTTCGGCAACCGTAAATTGCCAACGGTGATAGCAGCGACACGGTCGAAGCTGCAATTTGCCCTAGAAAAGCGGATGAAAAATGCCTGTACACATGGACAGAGTGAGTGATTTCGCACAATTTAATACCAATTTTGAAGAGATTTAATGAAAATCGTGATGAACAGTCACGCTTATAGATCCTTTTATATTAATTCGGGTGTCATGCAAGGTTGATGCTGAACTACAAGAGAGCAACACATTGCGCCTTCATGTTTTCCACTGATATGAGGTGAAATAGTTATATTGAATCAATTGCTACGTCTACTGCTAGGAAAGTTGGTTCACTGTGTAATTCGAGACAATTTTTCTCGTCAGAATCCATCCTGCAGATTTATACATCTACCGTGCATTGAATATTGCTGTCATATCTGGTGCTCCTACTACTATGGGAATCGCGTCAAAATACAAAGGGTCTGTAATCTTATCGGTCTTGATCTGGCATCTCGCCATGGCGTGATTTCTCTGTTTTTTTCTATAAGTATTTTCATAGCAGTTGTTCTAATCATCTTTCCTCATGAATTTAAGCGTAGTACTAGATTGGCAGTTAGGTTTCATCGTGTTACTGTTGAAATAGCTAAGATGAAACCGTAAGTTCTATTCTAATAGTTTCTTTTTTCGCCTGTAGAATTCTTTCGGTTTCCTACTCCCCTGCCGCTTACGATCTGCAAAAATTTAAATGCAAAGTCAATCGCCATCATTTGTCTTCCTGAAACCTGAACTTTTATTGTCCTATCTCCTCACTAACGTCTTTTCATTTTCTTTCACTCTCAACAAAAACCCTTACATCTTAAGGATATTATTGAATTCGAGGAGAAAGTATTTTCAGTGGTTCAGCCTCAATTTCAAGTGACGCTTTATTATTCCTTAGCTTTTTTTTTTTAAATAGCTTTCGTAATTTCCTCATCAGTAGGTACATTGTTGTTTGAAGTAATGATTGAATGTATATTTGCATATTTTCTATTTCTGTTGCCGGATTTAAAATGAGACTCAAAGTGGGTTTTTTTTTTTTTTTTTTTTTTTTTTTTTGTTTTGTTTTTTTTTTTTTTTTGTTTGTTTTTGTTTTTTTTTTTTTTTTTAGACCAGAACATTTCTTTTGTATTGGATTTGATTCCGAAATTGTGATTTTTTACTTTTCTCCACATCGTTACACATTATCTATTTTTTAACCTCATTAATTTTTTTCCAATTTTTACGGAAAATTTTCTCTTTTAATTAGGTTCTTTGTTAATTGTCTAATATTTCTTTTCCATTTTTCTTCCTCTTTTGTTTGTTTGCTTTTTGTATCAGGTTTTTAACTCAAGTTTGTCATCCCATTTTTTTCCTACAAGATATTCTGGTAATGGTTTCACGCCCTTCAGCTAATAAAAAAAGGGAAACCAAATAATGTTATTCTATATTTTAATAAAGATTTATTGACATCAATTTGAACAAGTTTATTACGGAATTCTAAAGGTTTACGGCAACATCACGTTGAAACACTGGTTCCCGTACGATCAACCAATTTAAGCAACGTCGAGCTTGATCAGTATGTAGATGGGTGACCGCTTGAGCATATCGGGTGCTGTAAGCTTGGATGTGCGGGTGGTAAAAGGGATAATGGCTTGGAATTGTTAATCGGAGAGCCGAGTTCGAATTCCACTTGGCTTCGTTATATTCATTTACGCACAAATACCTTTGAGAATGATAAATCCACATCATTTCCCCCCGGCTATGGATTAAATTAGTAAGGCTTGTATCACTAAATTATTATCTCAAAAACATTCTTACAATCTAGAAATGTTTTATGGCTTTAAATAACCTACAAAGCCATAGAAAACGAATCAATCAATGAATTCGAAATTTCATTTTTAAGGGCTTGGATGCTAGACGTAGTAATAGCAGCAGCAGTAGTAGTAGAAGTAGTAATGTTATTATTCTTAATCTTTGAAGAAAAACCTTCCCCTGCCATTTTTTCATTTGTATCGAAATAAATTGCATAATTTTCTCGGGTGCCACAAAATGTATAAATAAAAAGACGTATTTAATAAATTATATCACCATTTGTACGACTTTTACTCGGGCGCTTCTGAGTAGCGCGCAAGATCTTGTCACTCTACAGTTTCAATATGACATCAAAGTAGAGAGATTTGCCTGTATTTTTCATTCATGCAGTTACAGAAGAGCTAAGAACAGAAGCAATCTTTATACGTTTCCATTATCGACTTTACCAAGGCCTTTGACCTCTTTAATAGAAAATCAGTTGCTCACCAAAATGGTTGAAATGTTCTCATCTCTTTCCGTGAATGTATGTGAGGAGAATATGCCGTTCGACTGATCATTGTCAGAGCCATCCCTCCATTTAAGGTGAAGCATTGTTACATTCTCGCCACGGCACTTTTCGGGGTGTTCTTTTCCTGTTGGATAAAGAACAGACCCTACTGTGATCAGACAGAGAGAGGAGAAGAAGAGATGCAGCAGGCACTGCTTTGTTTCAGCAATCAAACGTTAAGTGCAGCTCTATCAGAGGTTACCACTCAAAAACTGATTTGTTAAAAAAAAAATTCAACACTTCCACAACAAACTTCAGTCAGAACATCCATTGTCAGAAAAAGAAAACGCACTGCGGAATTTACCACACTTAATGCTATTTTTGATGAAAAGTTAGCTTCTCTTAATTGAAATTTCTTAAATTAGCTTGTGATAACTCGGTAAAAAAAATTCACATGTTCAAAATAATACTTCCATCTTTGCTGGTTTAATCGGCTTTCGAAGAATATGTCGACCGAAACGTGAGTAAATCGATAACAAAAGGAATAATAATCAAGAAAATATGCAGAAAATTAAGAATAATCCATGTCAGAAATTGACACCAAAAATGAACCACAAAAACTTACTACAACCTCCCATCAACGTCGACAAAAAACACTTAGTATTTAAGCTCGATCCGGTATTCATATTTAAATAATTAACATTATTTCGACGACGCCATCGCCCAATGAGGGTGGAATATGTCAACAGTCACCAAACCAACTGCAGTGGATCGCATAAAAAGTAATTACCTCGTGACAAGTAATTATTCTTTTGAAAAACACATGAATAAACAAACAAATTTGTAATCACAAGGTCATTGGCAGTTTATGCAAACATTACAACATAAGCAGAATATATAGATCGGTATGTGTCTATATGCACATAGGCATAGAGCTACATATAGAATGCTACTCATTTAATGGCAAGATCTTTAACAGAAATATAGTTGCATACACCAATAAATCTATTATTAAAAACAGAATATGCAATCTGTTATCAACAATGAAACCAACTCCACTTTCTTTTCGTTGGAAAAGAAATTATATAGAAGTGTATGTGTGGAGGTATTTTGTTGATTAACCAACAATGATCCAACTATGGCTTGCGAGATAACCACTCCATATGAATCTATATTTTCGCATATCAATGTAAGTATGAATCTCATGGCTTCACATATAAACATGTGAATATGAACAAAATTCACAACGTTTTCATTACTCTCAGCTGGCTGCCTTCATGGAACCTGTTGATATCTCTCATTTAAAGTGTAATCTAGGTTTATAAACTAAGGCATAACAGAGGAAATAATAGCTTGAAAATTTTCTTACGGAATAACTTGATAGCAAAAGCTCTAGCTTTTCTTTAGATGCTCCTTGTCTCTTCTATTTGCCTTGGATCTTCCGTAGACTTGCCATCTACGGTAGTACAACTAAATAAAGGTCTTAAGTGAGCCTTCTGCTGGGAGGAAATGTCCCCTCAAGCGCCTGTCTGTTCACATGGCAAATTTTCTTCTCCCTACTTTTGGTGCTTCTTCTTCTGTTGCTTTTGGTGTTGTTGGAGTCGGGTTCCCCTTGGGGCATACCCTTGTCACGTGCCCTGCGGTACCACAGGACCAGCAGTGGGGACCACGTCCTTCCACTATCACTAGTATGTTCCGGCTTCGACATGTTAGAATGTTAGGGATGTCCATAAAACTCTTGCGAGTCAAAGTGAATTGCAAGACATAGTCCTCAGTTGCAATGCCTGATTTCCTCGCAGCTGCTGTTACATCTGCGACCTGTCGAAATTAGTAGATCAAAGCTCCCAGTCGCTCTTCTTTAATGTCCAACGGCACCCCACGCAAAGTAATCTTTGCCCGGCAGGTGTCCATGTATTTAGTTTGGAGTTATATATATATATATGTTATAAATTTATTAATTTAAAAATATGATTCCATCGCTACACAATAATTACCATGTTTCAAAAACAGAAACTAAAAACTTCAAATTCAATTATAGAATTAAATTAAAGTCCCTAGTCCTGTTTCATTTTCAAGCGAATTTTGGAATAACATGTGAAACATGTTAGATTGAGATTCGTTTCCAACTTTGTTTTTATTATAACTTAAGCTATTGCCGTAACGCCTGTATAGTTTGAAGACTGACTCCAATACGACAGATATTTACTTACTCTCCCCACTGAGATGAGTTTTGACGCAAGGTCGGAGTTATTATGGAGAACCCGAGCGTTTCCACCCGGGCCACTGGACAAAATTTACCCAGCCCCTGCGAAAGCTGGCTCGGGTACGGTACTTGTCTTTTTCTCGGCCGAGTCTATGTCTGAAGACAGAACCTCAACTGAGTCACCCTTCGTCCAATTATAGAGGTCTTGTCGCCCTCTGCTCGAAGATAGGGCTCTTCTCTTGTTGAGAGCCTAGGACTGACTCTGATGTGACAGGTATTTACCGGTCGCCTCACTGTGGACCGGATGCGACACAAGTTTATGTTTTATGTTTTTATCCAGCCTCCGCAAAAGCGGACTCAGGAACAGTACTTGTCTGTTTCTCTCAGTCGAGTTTCTATCCGAAGACAGAACCCCGACTGAGTCACTCCCCGCCCGAAGACGGGGGTCTTGTCTTGTCGAGAGCCTGGGACTGACTCCGAACCGACTAGTATTTAACCAATCCTCCCCACAAGGAGAAATGCAACAGAAGGTTGGTTTTTTATGCGGGACGATTCTGAGCCCGTAGGCTCCGGCAAAATTTCCCCCTTAGATCTCGCATACATGGGATTGGGTTTGTCTACCTCTCCAGAGGAGACTCTGTCCGCAGACATAGGCTCGTTTGGGTTCCTTTCTGTCCGTAGAAAGAGATTTCGACAAGTCTGTCACAGCGAATTGCCTGACTCCGATACGACTGGTATTTAACGGTCGCCTCACTGTGGACTAGATGCGATACAAGACCAAGTTTACTGTGGGGAAATCGAGCCTTTCTACACGGGCGACTGGTCAAAATTTAACCAGCGCCCGCAAAAGCGGGCTCTGGAACAGAACTGATCTGTTTTTCTTAGCCGAGTCTCTATCCGAAGACAGGGCGGCCTGACATTTGCGCCTAGCATGAAACAGCCTGTCGCCTCTGAGTGTTGACTTCAATGTTCACTTTTATATTTACACACGCTCTATCTCTGATATTGAGAACTTTATCCCATAAATATAGTACACCTGAAAACTATATTTCTTCACACACACACACACACACACACATATATATATATACATATATATATATATATATATATATTATTGATTGGATGCTGGGAAATCTAACATAATTGCCTATAGGACAAAGCATGGCGACAGTACTGAGTAGTCGTTGGTAAAACGGATGATGAGAAGAATTTAGGCAGTGAAAAAGAAATGTAGAATTTGAACCGGAATCCAAGAATAAATGAAAAATTAAACAATGTTCAGTTTCTTTTAGATCTGCACAAATGGATCAAGTGAGACTGAGAAAAATACTTCCACATTTCAACTGACCTCTGTTTAGGATGGTCATTTCTTTATTATTTAATTATCTATTTTTTTATATAGACTTGTCTTATGTCCTGTGAATAAAATCTTATAATTTTATTCACAAGACTAAAAAGGAAATCATTTGAGATGTGCAAACTGGATTTAACCGGACTTAACACGGCCCAGCTTTTCTGTTTCTGTTTGCGCACGCGAGTGATTAAAAACGTCCCTTACAAAACTCATGCACCTGAGACTGAATATGTCTCAAAATAAGAAGATCCTAAGTTGGGGGAAAAGAATTGTTCCTAGCAGCAACAAAAAGAAATCAATTTTTTTAACTTAATCTCCAGAAATTCTAAAAATAACAACGTTCGCTGCAAGTTGCATCTTAAAATCGTTAAAGTTCTGTTTTTAACAATTCTGTATTTCAAATTTTATGAATTTTCGACAAAATCCTAGAAATTGACATCAGTAGAAAAAGTAAAATTTATGTAAGGAAAGTTTCTTGGCGAAAATTTTTCATGTTCATGAAAGAAATAGTACACGCATAAATTTGCAGACATTTTTAAGGGGAATCCAGGAAATTTCATGACACGATACACGCATTGGTTAGGAGGTGGTTGGTGATGGTACTGTTGACACAAGATGTCCTACATTTAATACGAAACAGGATGAAACCAATATTTCTGTAGGTGCTGTTTTTTGTGCACCTTAACTGCGAATGAAGTACAACGAGATTTGTTGGAAATAAGTTTTACTTTGATATTTACTTAGCAGTTGTTAATATCAACAATCTTCTAGCAAGTTTGTTTATGAAGGAACTTATCGAAAATATACTAAGCCTGTTTATATTCTCTACATCGTATATTGTGCTCAGTCATTGTATTTTTTACTGGCTTTGCGGGGAAATATGTGCATTATTACGCCAGGTGACATCATGACACGCGTAGGAAGCGTTGAATATGATAGGAGCTATTTAATGTTAATATTTACTAGTCTTATTTTAAACAGTCAAATGGAGAAAGGAGGAGTATGCTGAGTCAATTTTCCAAACAGATAGGGTCTTCTTGTTTTGAAGATGAGCACAAACCATTGACTAAAACACTTTCTTCTGCATGTCGTATCCTTTTAGGACGTAAGCGATCATGGCTCTCCACAACCTTTTATCACTTAGTAACTCATCTCCCTTTGTCAAACCTATTTATCCCTCAAGTTCCTCCATCCAAGCTTGTTAGATAGGGTATCAACTACTTTCTTGTCCTCGATATGCCATCTAAGTATCAAATTCGCCAAGCCGCCTTCCTCATATATCAGCTGTCTCTTTCTTATTCTATGTATAAGCGTCGTTTTTGTTTCCATTTTCCTTAAGACTTATTCGTTGCTTACGCGTTTCGTCCATGGAATTCTTAGCATCCTTCTGTAGAGCCACATCTCTGTTGGCTCGAGTTTTCTCTTCAACTGTGAAGAGATTGTCTAGTATCCACTGCCATACAAATAGATAAAAAAAATCACTTTCCATTTTGTTTAGTACTTGAAATGTTTCCGTACAAAAACAAAAGTCAAGACTGAAATGTTGACAGAGTAAAGATACTTTGAAGGCTCTCCATCTATTCAAGTGATTTTACTTTAGACTCTGAAAAAATCCCAGACAATATCATATTTTTCCAAATTCAGACTAACATGTATCAAAGAGCAGTGTATATAAAATATTGGCTTTATTTCATTTCTCGATTTGAGGCCGAACCTGAAGTGTTCAGTGAATGTTACAGTTTTTCATATTTACTAAATGTCATATTTACTGACTCGAGACTAAAAGTACGGAAGACCAAGTGAGAATCAAATTTACGACAGTCTTAATGGTGACTAGCTCCATGGACAGCCATGATTGAATTGCACTTATTTATAAAACTTGGGAATGCCATTTTTAAAGTGATCGTATGACAACGACCATTTTCTACACATAAGTACGAGTGGAACATTCAATCTTTTTTGGAGACGGATTACAAACAAAAATCAAGACAGTTTAATCGATAGTCAATAACAATCAATTCATAGTCAATAACAATCAATCGATAGTCAATAACAAATAACCGTCGCTTCGATGTATTCAAATGCGGATATATATTTACGTAACATTTTTTCCAATGTGTCCTAATATCTATATATAGGTTTGAAGAAACATTCCTGGCAATAAGAGAACGTTTTTTATTAATTTTATAATTTTTGTATCGATATTTATGAAATGGAATGTAAAAATAGTGAAGTAGCAGTGAGGGAATTAGGCTTTTTCCTGTATAGCACATACTAAGCTAAAACTCTTGGAAAAAGTAAATGAAACTGGGTCAAGGTTAGAGAAGACTATTCTATAAATCTTATATTCACGCAAACTGATAGAAATCTTGTAAAGGAAGAACTTTCAGATAAAAGAAAGACAAACGGGTGAACAATATCATCATAAGTGATATTCCAGAATTAGAGGACGATGACCTAAAGGAAAAGGATTATAAAGAAAAATATTGGATTAACTGATTGTAATGAAAACAAAGAAATTGTGAACAGAGTTATGGAAAAGATTGGTTGTTCAGAGAAATTAAATGATTCAATCGCCAGAATACCTGAAAAAAGGTCTAATAACAAGAAAAGGAAACCAAATGTCATTAGATTTAATACCAAAAATGACAAATTTGAAGTACTGAAAAAGTCTTCAACGAAAAGAGACGAAAATGAATAGAAAGATATATATGTTAATCCAGATCTCTCCAAAAAGGAAAGGATGAAAGCTTTTGAAATAGGGAGTGACTTAAGATGGAAGAAAAAGCAATAACAAGAACAACGATGGAAAATACTGGCAGATACCAAAGACCTTATAAATGCATTTGAACAACACCAAAATCAGGTATATTTACATTTGCTTTGTATGTTTTCAAAATCTGCTATATTGACATGAGTTTTCCATATATTTAATTGAACAATATCAAAATTAGTTCTATTTACAATAGACTCTATGCATTTTAATTGAACAACGTCAAAATTGCCTACGTTTAGATTACTTTTCTACACTTTTGAGTGAACAATATAAAATTAATCTCTATTTACATTAATTTTCTACATTTTCAATTGAAAAATATCTAGGTTTCTGTTTTCAGTTGAACAACGTCAAAATCAGCTTTGTTTACATTAGTTTACTAATCTGTCAATTGATAAATATCAAAATCAAATATATTTCCATTTGATTTCCATATTTTCTATTGAAAAATATCATAATCACCTATGTTTTCTTGTGGTTTCCTTTTTTCTATGGAAAAAAATACCAAAACCAGCTCTATATCTATTTGATTTCACAATATTTAACTGAAAAATATTAAAATTACTTATATTTTCACTTGTTTTCAACCTTTTCTATTGAAAAATATTCAAATCATTTAAATGTCCCTCTGATTTCTAACATTTCAATTGAAAAATATCAAAATCCTGTTATATTTCCATTGGTTTTCTCTGTTTTGAATTGTAAAATATGAAAATGAGCTATATGTCAATTCATCTCCCTAGATATACTTATAAGAACCTGTTGAGATGTTGAGAGTGTTCCCGCGTGCGTGTGTTGAAATAAGGAACAAACACATATGTAGGGAAAAATACTGTATATTTGAAAGAGGTATTTAACAACAGAGTGATTAGTAATAACGAACGCAGGTTAGTAAGTAACAATCAGCAAGAGTCTACAGTCCAACGGTATGTAATGGTCACCTGATCTCTTAGATCTCGTGATCTCGTGTTCTCGTGGTCTCCCCTGATCTCTCTAGCGCTGACCTATATCGTAGAGAGATCAGTTCATTCTCTTGAGAAGGTGGGTGCGCGCCAACAGAACACTTTTGCTATAGTACCATATTCATATAGAAACATGTATTAGCCACAGTCATCAAAACATCGCATACTGAAGACCTAAATATGAAGACCTGAATTAATATCGCATTGTTACAAACATGTGAAGAGGAGAATAAAAAAGAAGACTTGTCCATGCAGCATGCAGACCTTCAATAAATTCACGCAGAAGGTGTACAACTGGGTAGTGAAAGAAGGTATGATCAATAGTCTCCTTCATTTCACCGCGCTAGATGCATCCCGGCGAAGCAACTAGTCCCGCTACAAAATACATTTTGAAGACTCGGAGTGCATTTCGTATATAAGCCAAGTGAGCGTGACGTCATTAGTAAGGCATTTCAAACCGGATGTCCAAGACCATATTGAGCGGAACTCCTCCGCCGTTAGGTCGATCACCTCGATCAGATTGTCGTGAACGACCAACTAGCTAACGCCTTTCTCAACAACGGCCGGATATTAGAGGTCAGTGTGTATCCAAAGAACCTTCAGGCATTTACGATAGAAGGAGGAGACGTTTCGGTGAGAAAGGTGGACCTACAATTCAGCCGAGTTCACCCTCCATGTCTCGATCCATTCATTAGGGTTGCTTATTTTCACCCTGACCCTGAAGCAGTTCTTGACGGAATTTCCTGACATGGTGCTACCATCTCGGCCAGGAACACCGCCAATGCCGACAATATCTCTTGTAACAATCAGTGCCGAGATCGACGAAGTCGGAAGAGAAATTTGGATGTATGAGATGGTTACTAGTGTTATTCATGATGACGGTCGTCTTTGAGTATAGAATCCAGAGGTTAGCAGTGAATATTTCGAAGACAGTAGGAAAGCGTTGTTCAGGTTAGCAGTGGATATTTCGATAAAAGTAGCAGAGCATAGTTCGTCATTCTGGCTCTCTTCGCCTGACTAGCTGGACTGGACATTCGGCTAGAGTGAACAAAAATGGCCGCCTTTATACACGACGGATAGAATGTTCTGCGTCTTCTTATTGGTTAACCTTCTATTGGTAGACTATAAAGCGAGTCAAGGCATTTGGACTAACTCACTAGTTATAAATATACATACATATACACAAAAAACTGTAACAACTAGAGCCCAAATTAATAAGTCTGTTGGCTCGTGGATGGAATCGTTGAAAGGTTGTTCTCTCCCGAGCCTCCTTCAGTTTGATTGACGGGCCTTGCAAGATACTTGTAGTCTGGTTCGGTCCCGATCTTCAGCTGGCGAAGAACTGGTCGGAATTCTGGAAAAAGGTGTAACTGCGGTTGATCTCTGGTTACGAAGGAATCTTTCCTTGAAGGGAGGGGACTGATGTATGCGTTACCTATAACTACGCCCTCCTCATTTACCGTCTTTCAGTTTTGCCACTCCTGCCCACTGAACTAAGTGAACTACAGAGACCTCTGTTTTGTCTCATCTAGAGTGACAGAGTTTCTATGGTGGAGAACCAGGTCTGCTACATCTTCATCCGTCCGGGGTCGCGCTTGCAATACCGAACATCAAGACTAGTCGTCATATGATGCGTCTGCAATTCTTTAGCCAGACGTTTATACAGGTCGACGAGAAATTCATCTTCTGGAAGGAAAATGTCAAAACAGCTTTCCCATGGATTCAGGTGAGAGAATTTACCCGAAATCCTTTCATGGAGTATTGCTGCCATATATGGTCTGGTGTCCCTTCTGTTTGCCTCGGGGTTCTTGATAGGCTCCAGAGGCGGATATGCAATATGGTTGGCCCTGCTCTGGCGTCTCGTCTACAGTCACTTTCTCACAGACGCGCCGTCGCTTCCCTCTGTCTGTTCTACAAATACTTTCATGGAAATTGCTCCGAGGAGCTGCATTCGCTGGTTCCCAGACGTCATGAGTTCCAGCGTCCTACGAGGCTGGCATCCCGCTCTCACCCCTTCACTGTCGAAACTCCTAAATGTAGCCGTCTCTTCTACTCCAATAGCTTCATGTCTCGCACCTCTCACCTGTGGAACTCCCTTCCCTATTCCTGCTTCCCTGTGAGCTATAATCTCCAGCTATTCAAGTGTAATGTCAATCGACATCTCCAGTTGCCTTGATCTATCCACTACCCTCATCCTTTCTTCTATCACTCCTATCTGATCTTGCTCTAAATTTTCTGTAACCCCTTGCGTCCTAGTGGCTTCCCGCCTTGCTTGGGGTGAAATGCTTAAAAAAAAAACGAGTGGTCAGAGAATGCTGTAATGCATTTAAAGTTCTTTCTCGGAAACAGGCTGGCCTCTCTGGGATCGAACCCTTGTCTAGTGAGGCATTATAACAATATATTTTTCGCCCCGTTAACTTGTTAGGTCTGTGGATGGTCCCATACTAACACATATTTTCACTGTACATAATTATCATTTAAAATCATTTTTTCCTTTTATGTAAATAAAGTCATGTCTCATTCCCTCCTCAACTTATTTGTAAATATTATAGTAAATATGAGATATTAGAAATTGATGGCGATCATGTGTTGTTTTGGTGAGTACGGTATGGATGTTTTTATAAAAATGCGATATTAGGTTGCTAGGAATGTTAATGTGTCACTGAATGCAACTAGTTAAGTTAATGTTAGAAAAGTGACAACCGGCTTTGTACCAAATGTTGTATTTTTAGAAATAAATATTAATTTCATATAAATTGGTTGTGTGCCTGATACATTTACTATTCAGTCTAACATGTTTTTCGTTTAGTTAACCTGCCGTTATTCCTGCCACAATGAGTATTGTGGTGGTTTTTTTATACTAACACTGATTTTTCTTGATTTTGTAAGTGTTTTTGATTGTAAATATTCATTGGGGAAATCCTGACTCTGTTGTTTTTAATGTCTCTACCCAACCCAAATTATACAGAGGAATTAGAACATCATAGAGAAGTTATCGTACGAATAAGAAGCGTAAATGTAAAGTGTTGGTGCTCGGAAAAATATTTGTGCAATTGGCTCAGTGATTGTGACTAACTAGCTTAAAAGGTTGAACAAAAATTACCATCTTCCCTTCTCCATTTTTAGCCTTGTGTCATTCATTTAATTGGAATAAATATTTTTTTATAGACGCCTGGAATCTGGGGTGATTAGTCTTGGTTGGGTCACCTAGGAGTTATGATGTTTTTTAGAGACTCGAAACCATTTAATGATAGCAGGAATAAATATCATTGAAGCTTACCGACACAATGCAAAGGTGATTGAAATATGCGATTGACAGACTACAGCCTATTGCAAAGCTTTGTATTTATACAAACTATAAAGTTTTGAATTTACTAAAGTCAGAAACGAGTGAAAATTATCATTTTATCATTTTTATCTCTTGACTTATTTCCTACGCCTGCAAACTTCTAATCTTATTTTAGATTTTGTGACGACTTTTAGAGCCTGTTTGCGTTGTTCACCTTTTTGTTTATCTTTTTGACATAACTTTGAAGTCTTTACACGTTATTTTAATTAAATTTTAAATATTTCTACAATGTAACTAGACGAGAGCATATAAAAACAATCCATATTTTGTATAGCCTTCAGATAAAATATAAACAGGCAATAAAGATTAGAAGATATAAGGTAAAGAATGAAAAAGATAAAAGAAATGGTAAGAGGAGAAAGAAATTATGTTTTATGACATCGTCCTTCACTGATATAACGTAAAAATAATTTATTCCTGCCTTCACACACGCATACTTAAAACACAAAATATTAATGTTATGAGTTTGCAAGTTTTTCATTTAGCAGAAAGAATTGAACCCTACACGTAATATCATTTCAGTTAATTGATATTTATCAGGTAACGTTGATTATTTATATTATTTCCACTTTTTATTAGATTAAAACGTCTATCTCATAAATAATTTGTACTGATAAATCATCAGTTACCTCCCCTTAAGACCTAGGAGGTATAAAAAAGTATCCTGTAAAATCTGTCAGTAGACGAGTAGTCAGATTATAGTCCAATAAATCTTTGGTATAGGTTTATTCACTGGTTCTGTTTTACTACATAATTCTTTTGTATATTTACCTGCTATTTTAATTTGCTTTGGCTTTAGATTTTCACTTTTCTTTCCTCTCCGTATATGAACGCTAAGAAAGCAAAAGATAAAACAGTCATCTTCTGCGCAGCGTCTCCGACCATCATATCTGAAAACAAATCCCTCAAAAAATACAAAACACAATATAAAAGAAGACAGTCACGAACGTTGCCGCCAAAGAAAAAAGATTAGAAAAAGATGAGTTTTTAAGCCACCATATTTGTTTTTAACGATTTGTCTCAGAATCGCCGCCAACGAGCAAGCTTAACTAATCCGCTACCAGCAAGCTCTCACGTCACCATTAGTGACCTCGGTCAACTGATCCGACATAGGCATCAACTTCAGGCTCTACCAACTCTTGTTCACGAAGAGATATTTACTAACATCGTCTGTATCGGCAATACAAAGAATTTTATATCACCAATTCTTGCTTTCTTTTCCTTTTTGCCTCACCACTTGATGTTTCGTTTGTTCTCTCGCGCATGTTTATAACATCACTTAAATTTTTTAAAACAATGATAAGGATTTAAGTGAAATAATCAAAAGATTCGGGCTTTCTGTAATCAACCAACCAACCAAAATTTAACAATTTCCTGCAAATCTCCTTTTATTTGACAGATAACAACATCTCATTCCTTGTCTTCCTGAACTAATTCTTCAACCATGCACATCTTTACAAAACGAATCAATTCAAATTTCAACTGTTTCTATCTACCCACAGAAACATGAATAGTGTTATGTTCACACCTTTTATTGAGCTTCATGAATAGCTATTTTAATTTATTTAACTAATAAAACATTCAGTTTTTAATTACAAATGTCGCTTTAATGTGAACAGCAAGCATAACTCAGTCACCATATTAATAATCAAATATTTTCTATTTGGCGTCGGCACTATTCTGTGTCTTAAAAATCAAAACGTTGTGATAAACTGGAAACGGTATTTTGTGTCTTACAGAGAGAAAAAGATTTGCGTGAGAAAATAAACATGTCTGGGTTTCCCGGTCAGGTACTTTGTCACCCTGAACTGATTAAGCAAAAAAGATCTCAATTTTAAAATCTAACTACAGCTCTGAACAAAGTCCCCAATTTCTTTTCATGTGAAGCTTCCCAAAACGTTTGAGTGCGAACTTCCTCCACACTTGAGCGATGTCCACACCAAGAAAATAATCTTTGGGTTGTAAGTGGAGAATACTAGAAAAAATCTATGGAAACACATTTTTTTTTATTTCCAACAGGAAATAAAAGAATTTCATATGAATCTAACGTGGGAACAAATTTAAAATATTTCTTTACATTAAGCAAGAAATCCAAATTCTCCACGAACTGAGAAAAACAAAAAATGGTATGACAATAGGAAATTAATTCGGAAATCCGCCTAAACAAAAAAAAAAAAAAGTTTTTTGGGGAAATCTAAATAAAAATATACTGCAATATCCTTAAAAAAAAGTTTTATGCATAAATAATAAATAAATATTAGTGTGTGTGCGCATCTAACCGAATTGCTGTGCAGATGTGGAGAATAATTAAAAAATATTTATTTAATTAAAAATATAAAAATAAAACTAATTAATTTTATATTTAACCGAATCATTAATTATTGGATTGCTCTCTACTTAGGCAGTTTTCATCCATCATTAATTTTGTAGGCGTGTTCAATAATTTGGCCCCAAAAACAGCATAGCATGATGAAAAAAGGCCCCAGACTTAATAAAAATAAAGTTTTATCGTAAAAAAGTTTATGCTATTAATAAGAGGAAAGACCAATTAATTTTTTAATTATTTTATTAATTTTTTATTCCTTTCTAGCACGTTTGAAATTTTGGTTGAAATCATTTCTTTTACGTCAGCGTTCGCATTATATTTAGCATTAGTTTATAGCGCTTTTTTCAGTTGAAAAACACATTAACTTGGAAATTATTGCAAAAATCAAATAATTGTCGGATTTTAAGGAAACTTTCAGAACTTATTTAAAGATGAATGAAATTATTTTAGAAATCTTTGTTTTTTAGAAAGTCATAGTAAAAATATTTTTTTTACATCTGTTACACTATCCCTTACTTAATTTTATGAAAACTGAAACTTTCATTAGAATGCTTTTTTAAAAAGAAAAATAAGATGGTGAATTAACCATCCCACCTCACACACACACGCACTTTTTCTTTTTCAAAAGTTAAAAAATGAACCTAAAACGTTGTTAGGTAATTTATTTTGTCCGATTTGCTTTCATTGTTAGAGAAAAAACAGCTTTGAAATAGTCTCAAAATATAACAGCGTGAACGTTTCCATCTAATTCTTGTTTTTGATTTTGGATTATTAAAGTTTTATTTTTATATCCCAAGTAATTAAAAGCACGATTGAAAAATAAACGCAAATTAATAAATAAATAAAAATCTTATACGAAAAGGAAATTACTTTCTAGCACAATTAGAGGCTAAAACGTAATTTTCAACACTTTTTTTATAACAAAATCTATTTTTTTAAAATCAATCATGCATTATAAAGCCTAAATGATATCATAAAAATATAAAACGAGAAATATTTCTTAAATAGAAATAGAAATCAATGAGTTCACTATTTTACTTCAATTTTTTCTTTCTTTAAAAATAGTGTTAATCTAATTTGTAACATATCTATCACCAATATTACTGATAGTATACGATTAGACGCACAGATAAATTGAATGATTTTTCCCTGCGGATTAAAAATACTTCAATAAATCTAGTTTGTTTTCTCTCTTTAAAAATGATTTGCTGTTTTGAAAACTTGACGCGTATGTAGATATGTGAAAGAATTGAGAAAATAAACACAAAGTAAAAAGATAAGTTTCCCTTCGCCATATACTTTTGTTAGATACAAAGGTACATGTAAATGATTTTTAATGAGGCGTTTTGTAAGATACAAAGGTACATGTAAATGACTTTTAATGAGGCGTTGAGGAAACTAACAACCACGTCCTGAATCAACATTTCCTTAGGGAAATGAGAAAAATTCTTTAAAATTTATCGAAGAAAAATAACTGAAATATTTTCAGCTTTTAAAGTAATATATAATTTCCACATGGTCAGCATAACGCCCATCCATAATACGAAGTTTTTACCGTATTTTTTATAGTTAACACTTAAAAAAAACCTTACGTTCTCTAAAATCTCGGAAAAGTTAAGGGAAATCACTACATACCATTCCACAAGAAATCGTTGCTTCATCACATTACACATGACATCGTGTAATCTGCTTGTATACAAGCACCCTAGGTGTTTTACTTCCGAAGGTACAAAGATCTATATGAATTTGACCGCAGAAATTGGTCAGACACAAGAAAAGTACGACTACTACGATGAAAATTAGGTACACGCGAATATACCAAATTCGTAGATTTTATCCTACCGAGGAAAACAAATGAGTTAACTTTCAAAGAAGCCATAAAATTGTTAACAGAACTTTTCAGCCTTAATACCTCACTATTCCACAAAATATGGAAATGTCTGAATCTAACAAAATAGGAGAGCGAAGATTACATAACTTTCGGTTCCATTGTAAACAAATATTGTGATGATTTCAAGTTACCGGAACTCAACCCGGACAATTTCAAATGTTTAATATATGTCCAAGGCCTGGTTTCAAACAAAGACGCAGAAATTAGACGCAGAATCCTTGCAAAATTGGAGAGTGAACGAGATTTGACATTTCAAAAACTGGCCGAAGACTGCCAGAGATGCATAAGTGTAAAGAAAGACTCAAAAGATATAGAAGAAGCTGGCATCGCGCACATACGTAAAGTACGAAGACAAACCAACTTTCCCTCCTCACAAACAAACCAAACCAATTTTCCCTCCTCAAAAACAGGTCAAACAAATTTTTCTACTTCAAAAAGTCAATATCAGAAAAAACTACCACCCAGTCCATGCTATCGCTGTGGGACTTGACATTGGTATAAAGACTGTCCATACCGTTTTAAAACTTGTCTATCATGCAAAAAAGTAGGACATAAAAGTTCTCATTGTTGGACTAGAAGAGAAAGCAAAAGCAGAATAAGAATCACGAGGACTGACCAAGCGGATGAGACTAACATAAGAAAATACGTGCAAGTAGAAATGCAAAAGAGAAAAGTCAGACTACAGTTGGATTCCGGGTTGGACTTAACTATTATTAACGTACAAACATGGAGAAAACTGAACAAACCTACCATGTTAAGAACGGATAAAATTGCTAGATCGGTAAATGGGAGAAAAATAAAATTTGAAGGTGAAGTGATTACAAATGTGACATTCAATGGAATGACCAAAAAATTGAAAATGTATGTGCTAAGAAATACAGAAAACTTATTCGGTACAGACTGGATGCAAAAATTCGAACTTTGGGATTTACCAATAAGTAACGTACTGCCAAAATCTAAAAAGTTTATCGACCGAGGCAGATAAATTAAAAGAGAAACTAAAAGAGAATTTCCTTGAAGTATTTTCAGCACGTCTCGGAAGATGTAAGAAAATGGCAGCAAATATAGAAATAAAAGAAAACGTTCAACATATCTTCAAGAAAAAAAAAAGGAGCGTACCGTTTGCTTCAATAGAAAAAATAGTTCAAGAATTGGCTAAACTCGAAAACACCGGCATATTGACAAAAGTAGGTTACAGGCAATGGACCGCACCCACGGTTTACGTCAAAAAAATCAGGGGAGATTCGAGTATGCGCTGATTTCTCAATGGGTTTAAACGCAGCGATAAAAGACTACCACTATCCTCTACCCAGTACAGAGGAAGTATTCACGAAAATCGTCCAGAAAAAGGAATTTCACAGAACCTTTGGTAATAGATCCAAAAAGAAAAAAATATTAAAAACCCCTGCTACGCAAAAGCTTCAGAAGGTGGGGTGTTATGGGAACTTACCCATAATAATAATGGACTATTCCTGGCATTATAAATACTACGCCTCTCAAGAGGTATAAGGAGATTATAAGACGAGGAGAGATAATTGAGAGCATATTGTAAGGACATTGGAATAGTGATACTTGTCGAGACAACATAGTTCACTCTAACCAAATCTGATAGTCATTACTAATACTTCTACTTCTTTGTATTATATTTCTGTTGTAATATATCTTTGTATTCCATACCTGTGTTCGTGTTATTCTTTCATTGGTTCTAACCTTGGACCATCACCGTGGTACAAGGAAATTGGACCATAACAATATATATATATCAGGTATATTTAAACAGAAAGTACTCACCCAAAAAAAATATATATATATATATATATATATATGACAGAAAATTAAGGAGGATTTGAGATAATCATAATTAAGTAATTCATCGAGTCTAGAAGAAACCTCAACAGAATGCAGAAAACACTGGACGGCTGTTTCGTCCTATATTTGGGACTCATCAGCAGTGTGCATCCACTACAGAGAATTGAAACACTTGGGGATGTAAGTCGTGGATCTATGTTATTAATATTAATTTCTATCACTTGTATATCCTTGCTTGAACCGGTTTCTAATGCTCTGGATGCGGATAATATCCGTGGCTCTTGGGAGCACAGTCCTATGGCTAACCTGAAACTCGGATTGGTTCCACCGCGGTATATGTGAACGAGCGGCGCTATATCGACTCTAATTATAGATAAGGTGTTTAGCATTATGTTCGAAGTTGTGGATAAACTTTCCAAAGTACATATTTTCCTATTTTTGTTCAACCCGCATTACATTAGTATTAAAATAAAAAATAAATCGCATTTTTTTTTGCAGCCTCATTTCCAACACATTATGCTACACATGATGTTACGTTTGACCATTTCAAACTTACAACTTCCCAAAGAATACCAGGACGTAAATTAAATAATTCTAACTTCCATAAAGACACCACATGGGTTCTTACTAATGACTGCAACAGTCGAAAGTACTCGAACAGAAATAACAAAATATAAACTAATATATATATATATATATATATATATATATATATATATATATATAATTATTTATTTAAAAATATGATTCAACGCTACACAAGAGTTCTCATGTTTCAAAACAAAAAGAGCCGAAAACTTCAATATAATTATTTGAATTAAATTGAATTAAAGTACGAAGCTCTGTTCCATCTTCAAGCGAAATTTGTTTTGGAATAACAAATTAAATTTACTGTGGTAACGGCTAGAGCAATAAAAAATAAAATAAAAAAATAAATAAATGTCCATAGGCACTTAACCAGACTAGACGATGTCATCTTCCGCTTTAAATTTAGACACCCAAACCTTACCCTGATTTGACGTCTTTGAATGTAACTGAGATATTGATACAAATTATCAACCCTTACGCCCCTTTTCTTTAAACTATTGCTCTAGACGTTACCATAGTAATTTTAATTTCAATAATAAATATGCTTATAAAAAGCGTAAATTTCAGGAATAAGTTATTCCTCCAAAAAATTTCGCTTGAAGATGGAACAGAGCTTAGTACTTTAATTCAATTTAATTCAAATAATTATATTGAAGTTTTCGGCTCTTGTTCTGAAACATGAGAACTCTTATGTAGCGTGTTGGAATCATATTTTTAAATAATTATATTTATGCTCTACTTTTGTATCGAACACTATTTTTTAAAAATAATAACAAAAATACGAAAGAACTTTGGATTATTTACCTAACTTTCCTATTTTCTATATATTTTTACACACACACACACACACACACACACACACACACACACACACAGACACACGTATATATATATATATATATATATATATATATATATATATATATATATATATATATATAGTACTTTCTGCAAGCTATATATATATATATATATATATATATATATATAATACTTTCTGCAAGCTATCCACGCAAATGAAATTATATCAATCCATCTGCTCCGGCGAAATACACTCCCAGTGTAACATCGAGCTTAAGTGCTTGTATTTAGTTGAGTGTCACACTTACTATCGCCTCATGTCGCCGGTAATAAGAAACTTTGACAGCTTGTAATACTCTAAAGCTACACGCAATTTCCTTGTTTACTAAGAAGATAAGGCTAAGCCGGAAAACGTTATCGTCAAAAAACAATGGATTCCAGTTTCGTGTTTAAAAAGAATGCAATATGGAAGACAAATGAAATTATGACGCTCTATTATTAACGTTCTTGTGAAAATGAGATTTAAACTTTTTTCATATGTTACTGATTTTTTGCATTGGGTTTTGATGTGAAGTTCATGTTTCATCCGACCAAGTTTTATCAGCAACCCAAACCCAATGTTACTTCTCAGCTTTTTTGTTACCAGAGATCCATAATGAAAACTCCAGACTTGTCCAGCCTTTGAACAGACAGCCTTTCCACTTGGAAGTCATACTTTTAAAATACAAGCGAATTTGTCACTTGGTTTGTATAAAATCTGTAATTAATAAAATGTGTTTCTTCTCTTTTTTTCTTTTTTCTTTTTTTGTTATCCAATCCTTATCATCTGCTACTTTTTTTATATATCATTTTCATTTATATTAATTTAAAGTAAGGGAACTGCTTAGTGGCTGAGATAGTTGCGTATTTTATGTTAGCGTCTGTGCTTATACAAAATATTTATGTTATCAAATACTACTTTTAAAGACAGGCAGGCCCCGTCTACTTAGAATGGTGCTATTGTTAGGTGTCCTATTACTTAACTTATCCAAATGAAATAAGAGGTAGTATCACTATTCACGGAACCACCAACTGTAGATTCATTTATCTATGGTGGACGATAATAACAAAACTTTTTTTTATTAAACTGAAAATACTTTGCAAAATGTTTCAAAAGCAAAATATAAATAAAACAGTAAAATATAAGTAAACAGACGTAAATCTTTCATATTTTGAAAATACATTTTTTTCTTAAATTGATCAATTTAAATTTGCTCAATGATTCATCAGATTCTGAGGGGAAAATTCCACAATATAGTTTCATTTACAAAAAAAAATATTTGAAAATGTTTTCAATTTTGCAGTTGGTTTATCGCGAAAATCAAATATATTTCTTAGTATGGCAAGTTGTGTCTCTCTGTAATCAAATGCAATTACAGTTTAAAATATATGTAGTGAACAAAACAAGATCTAGATTTAAAATTTAAATGCTAAGGACTGACTCACTGATTTTGTTAGAAATTAAAAAGACACGAATTTACAAACTTTGCTTAACACTCGGCAAAAGCGAATGCAAAACAAAACTCGTGAAATTTTACACCTTGATGCGAAATGTTTTTTCAGCCGATAGAAAACATTTAAAAACAAAATTCAAATAATCTTCAATTCTCAGAAACAAATTCTTTTACGGACCTTTTCGCGAGCCGCCGCGAAGTTTGTTCGTCGTCCAATGGAAAGACCCGAATCATATCCGGGAGTGAATTCCCAAATGACCTTTTCAAGCTCCACAAACAAAATAAAAGACGAGAGAGAAGGAAACGAGCGTATTAACACGCCCCTTGACAAACATCAAGCGATCGTTATTATTATCTCTACCTTTCTCCCTCACCTTTTTTATATTTGATAAACGAACGGAATATTTTAAGACTGGGCGATTACTTCAAAGACATTCCTACCCTACGATAACGCTCATACATACATACATACATACATAGATACATACATGCATACATACATACGTTCCTGCCTACGTACACATAAACTTATTCTTACAATGACTACTACGAACATTTTGACGACCAATAAAATTAATGTATTTTGGTTGATACACAACCAAAATACATTAATTTTATTGGTAGAGATCTTAATTGATTTATATGTATATAAATTTGTTGTTTCACTTTACAATTTGTTTTTCTTGTTTTATACCCCTCTTATGGTGGGCTATCTAACTAACGAGGCCAAATCAAACTAATCTGTTTCAACACTCATACACTTCACTATAACTGATAACCCACTATATATTAATTGCTGATTGTAAATATTGACTCTATAGCATTTCAGTTCTGTATTATAATTCATGAAAATTTTCTTGTTCGTTTTTTTTTTTTTTTTTTTTTGTTTGTTTTTTTTACATTTTAATAGACAAAAATGTTAACCTTTTCTCATCTAGTAACACGAAAAAATTCCTAAAATTTAATTAGGGATTTGTTTTAAATAGACGCTTGATTTCCCGGTGAAAATGTTTGAGCTTATGTCAATTGTTTGCTATTATCATTACACTTTATTTCGTTTCTAACTGTTCATCTTCTGGTCATTTTTTCAGATAACCACAAAGAAACGCTATATCAGTACAAATAAGGCCTAAATACATTAATTCTACTATATTTTATCAAATATCTATTACATTCTATAGGCATTGGTTGCTAGTCAGTACTCATTTATGAATATTGTCCCTAAATTGCAGCAACTGCTTAAAGAATGTTAAAAGAATATCAGATACAACCAAATAATTCATGAATACCGATAATAATAATTCAGTCGTACAAATTTTCTCAGCTCTCTTGTTCCACCCAACAAGCTTCAACTAAAAGTGAAGATGCCTATCATACTTCTCAGAAATGATGAGCTTTCAAAGTTGTGCCTCGAAACTCATCTAGCTGACAGGCAGTTATTCCCACATGGGATCGAGGTTATTATGCTAAGTGGAATAAACAAAACGGACGATGTCTTCATTTCCAGAATCACCATAATTTAAATAGATTTGCCATTTGTTTCAAACAACTCTTCCTAGTGAAGATCAGCTTTGCCATGAGCATAAAAAGTACAAGACTAGTATCTCAAATATATTTATCCATGCTTTTCCCATCGGCAGCTTTGTTAGTTGTTTTAGGATTTTTCATATTGGCTTCTAATGGAAGAATGTTCGTCTATTCAGACTAAAGGTTAATTTGTTCTTTGCATCCGAATGTTTTGAGCAATAGCTAATTCTTCATATAAATAGCAAGAAGCATAAAATAAACTAGTTTATTCTAACATGTTTAAATACTGCATAAATTAAAAGAAAGAAGGAATAATTAGATATTGAATGTTGGTTTGTTTTTTGCGATTGAACAATAATACATGCGCTTTTTTGAGACACAGGATTTGAGGGGAAATACATCAAATAAATTCAAAGAAGTGAAATCACAAAAAGACTAAAAGAATACAAAAGTGGACGAAGTTGTCTGTGAAGGAATTAAAGTCCTTAAAAGAAACGATTAAAATTAGGTAAATATGTTTGCAAGCGCTAGAATCCTAATTCGCATATATAATATGTGGTTGTTGGAGTTAACTCCTCCTTAATTTCCTAATTGTTCACTTGGGCACGCTCTCCCCACACTATAAATACTGGGCGATTTCTTGCCTCGTCCTCTTTTTTATTTCTTCATTTTCAGCGAAAACATCTACAATGTAAGTTCTCGCAGAAGATTACGTCTTCCCACTCGTGGGAGACGCCATGAACATTATACACACATACACGTTCGTACACAAACACAAATGTTAATGTCTATGTCCATTGTAAATTTTGTTGTTTAATACATATATTTGTTTGTATCTATATATCGGTCTTGTTTGTTTTCTTTACACTTCTTTATGATGGATTCAATCTCTGATCATGTAGTGGACCTTCTAGCAGGAATAAACATACGTGTTCCTTATTTAGCAACACGTAACCCCCCCACCCCGCTACATGGAGGGGTAGTAAGTAAAAAGATTTAACTGTGTTTCTTTGGTGATCAATATGTTAACGGAAGTTAAGTAACGCAGAAATAGTATTTCTTTGATTCTTGATAACCAATGAAACAATCCTTTCAATAAATTATTGGTTTTGAGTTACCGACATTGGCTTCTTATTCTTTGATCCTGAGAAATAAATTTATTTGAGTAATTTGATTGATTCACTATCCGTCCTTCTAATCTCGTGTGTTGTTAATACATACGTCCGCATATGAGAAAAATTCCTGTGACTATGAGCACGTGAGTTAATCTTCCCTTTAGTGTCGTTTGCCGATCTATTTCTAGCAATGACGAAAATTTCTGATGAATTTTTGGAGGTAAAAGCATATTGTCAACTGAGAAGAAAGAAAAAAGTAAAAATAGATGATTACGTGTTTTGAAAAGTAAAAATAGATGATTTTGTTTTTATTTCAATATAAAAATTTCTGTTCTTTTAAAAACTTATTTACAGGTAATTGATAACCGGAAAATGTCACTAAATGCGACGTTTTTGTCAAATATTGTTGTGGTAGGATCTACCTAATTTGCATAGTGGAGTACCGACCATATAAATATGGTTGGTACCGGGAAGAGAGGGAGGAATCAAGAGATTCAATCTAGAGACTCTGCCCGACTGCGACTCAGTCAACACATTCTCCAGGAACGGTCTTCCCAGGAATATACAAAAGACTATATGTAAATATTGTGTACACTTTCTTGTTTCAATACATTTTGTTCTAAGTACATTTTGTGTTGTATTATTATTCCATGCATTAGTCAAGTTTCAACAAATATGAAGCAGGAACATGTTTTTAATCAACTATTTATTTAATTTTTTTATTACCCATAAGGAATATAATGTATTTGCTTCTTTCTAATTAATTCATTTATTCATGAGTACATACGCCATGTTTCCCTTGTATTAACTGCCTAATTTACAACATGGTAAGCTGGATATTATAATATCCAGGCAATTATTTATTACAGAAATGCCAATAAGTTGTTGTTTTAGTAATAGAGGGCTGCTTGCAGTGGCGGATTTACCATTGTGCTTAGGTGTGCTTAAGCACAGGGCCTCCTTGGCCGTGGAGGGGGGCGACTTCCTTCCATGCCTATGTAGGCATGCTGAGCCTACCTCCGTCAGGACCCGAGTAAGTGGCCTCATAACTTAACTAGCACAGGGCCTTATTTGTCCTAAATCTGTTGTTGCCTGCTTGGAGCATACAAACAGGTTAAAACTAAAATCTTTAATTTACAATGCTGTATGGTGATGATTTCCTTTTCAATTAAAATAAAAATGATGTCTCCTAAATAGTAATTTAAAGTGATAATTTAAAGTAAGAAAATATCTTTCTAAATAATTCAGATATTAAAATATCTTGCTAAATAATTCAGATGCTTAATAGACAATTTGGATTATATCATCACTTTTATTGTTGTGATTATAACGTTCTGGGTTTATGAAACTGTATGCTGCACCAGATAATTTGTATTTTCTATAACTTCTATTACAAGCGACAAATAAAAATGTACACCTCTAGATAAATTCTTGTCGTTTAATCAATAAGGAAGTAAGATTAAAGAAAAATATAAACTATACCTGAAGGCCTATTAGCCAAAATGCAGTGGGGATGCTAGCCTTGATAATTCACTGAATAAGACATCGACTCGGACATTCAAGTAACAGGCGATTATCTTTAGTTTTACTATTTAAAAATCTTTTTTTTTTTTTTTTTTATATACACAGTGTAATTATAGGATATTGAGCTGTAATAAATCAATTTAAATTATAATTTGATGACAACGAAATAAAAATTGTTTGGAATTATTTTCCTTGTACTGCGTGCATGCCACAGTCTGTAGACATTAAAAGAAATTCTGTTTTGCAATGAACATAGAATTGGATTCGTTGCCACGACTAATAATAGAACATATGTTGAGCTTATACTTTGGAAATGATAAGTAAATCCAATCTGTTTCAATGGACGGAAAATAGAGTCTATCAACTTTCATTCCATATAGCATAACGCTAATGGCTAAGAGCAACAAGTTGCTAAAGGAGAAAACAGATCTTAAGCTATTCGTTGATAAAAACAGCAAATTCACCCGAATAAAGAAAAAATACATGATAGGAAAAAACATGAATTCTTTTGTTGCGGGCGTATGCTGTTCGGATGTTTAGGTAGAAAACACGTGTCTCCTGGAATGTTTATTCCACAACAAAAATGGTGGACCTACATGTGTGTCCAGCTAATAAAATACAAAAACAACTAAAACCAATATATATACAAACAAACGATAATGT
Source organism: Acanthosepion pharaonis (assembly GCA_903632075.3). Classification (NCBI taxonomy): domain Eukaryota; kingdom Metazoa; phylum Mollusca; class Cephalopoda; order Sepiida; family Sepiidae; genus Acanthosepion; species Acanthosepion pharaonis. The sequence goes on along the minus strand of CAHIKZ030001086.1, from coordinate 603,036 downwards.
ACTATTAACAAGACAATAAGTCACATTGTTGCGAGCGACAAAGACAATGATATTGACAAAATAATGAACATGCCGAAAAACATTTAAAAACTAGTAAAATGTTCGTGTATGTAAAATGTTTGTAGAAATCCTAGAGAAAATGAAGTTGCACACGTACATGTGTGTGCGCTTGTATGTGCGTTTCCTAATGGGAAACGCGTTTTCGCAGTAGACCTACATCCTAGCGTGTATAAGGAAGATAGGAAAAAGAAAATGATAGGAAATATTACAGTATATTTATAAGTTCAGAAAGCGTCCCCTAGTGGCAGTTTTTTAGGAAAGTAAGTGAGGTTAACACCACATTTCACCTTTCTTATGTTGTTGACATTTTAGATGTAAATTCTGGCCAATGTTGGTTACCAAGCTTTCAGTTATTCAGAAATGTCTCTCTCTCTCTCTATCTCTCTCTCTCTCTCTCTATATATATATATATATATATATATATATATATATATATATATATACATCATACATGCATATGTAAAGAGTGAAAGTGTTAGAAAGGTCTGTACAAAAAATGGTGTGTAGAGAAAATAATAATAATGAGACTTGGAAAAACAACTACTGTTTTTTATATATAGAACATAGATATATGTAATATTTACAATTCATGTATTCTTACAGATAATTAATTAGATTAATTATTAAAATTGTTTTACTTATATGAGGGGCTTCAGAATACATATATATATATATATAGAGAGAGAGAGAGAGAAAGGGAGGGAGAGAGAGAGGGAGAGAGAAATTGAGGGAGAGAGAGGGAGAGAGAGAGAGAGATACTCTAGATAACTCTACCTACATTTATAACCTATCATGAACACAGAAACATTTACTCTCAACTCCTGTAAAAACATACCGATCCCACCACCATTCACCTACAAACTAAAATTAATAGAAAAAATAGAAAGCTCCATAAAAAGAATGATATGAGAAGCGCATTTCTTTTTAAACCAAGAACTTAACACAAATATCACAATCAAGAAAAAATACGGTTTTAAAACAAAAATATGGCCTCTCCTGCAACACAAGGAAATAGACAACTATGAAAGAAACATGAATAACTTAGTAAGAAACATAACATTTCAAAGACATTTAGACACTTCCCAGGAAAAAAAATAAAAGGCGATATAACTAAAATAAACAACGTATTTATCGCAGCAGACAAAACCAGAAATTTATACGAACTAATCCTCGAAAAACATAACAAACTTTTCAAACTATAGAATACGGTATTAATATGGAGACTAAGAATCGCCCAAACATTAGACCGAGATGAACAAATAAATTGCATCGCTGAATCACACTAAAAGACCATAATTCAAATTTCAGAACAAATCCAACATGGAGACTCATAAAGCCAACCAAAAGGGAACTAGGCAAAATAAGTAAAATAATACTACACTATTTACATTATCCGGCCTATTGACCTCATCATGCCATATTTATCACAACGTTTCTGCCATTTTACGCTCCGACCTTCTTCAGGTGGTTGGAATGTCGAACTAAACCTTTTATTTCGCTCACTGGGGCAGACTGTTCTAGTTCCACGTGCCATGTCTAATGGATGTCAGTTATCTCCTGTTAATTCACTTCTCCAAAGTTCTCTACCGCCTTAGCCAGGTATTGAACTCATAACTCTTTGGGTCCTGTCACTGGATCTAACCAACGTCTTTATCCACTGTGTTATGTGTCCTTAAGGACATCTGTGTATGAATTTCTGGGACTTATAAAAATTAATGTCTTCAGCAACCATTTTTACCAGTGCTCATATTATAATTTTTGCTGTTATCATTGCATGTTTTTTTTACCAGAGCTCATATTGCAATTTTCGCTGTTATTATTGCTTTTCTCTGGCTCTCCTTATTGCTGGTTTCATTATTGTATTCATTTCTATGCTTGGTCGGCTCAGGATATTTTGTGGCCTAGCATATGTGCTGATTCCTTAAGTTTACAAATTTTCCAATGATCGCAACCTAAAACACAAACTTAATTGTGAAATTATACAACTAGATATAAAAGATATATACTGTTCTATAACATAAGCTATGTTAGATAGGGGCATCTTCTTAGCTCAAGAACAAGTAAAAATAAACATGAAGTAAAAAGCATTAAACACTCCCGAAAATCACTATTATTTGACAACGATAAAAAAGGAACCTTTGATATTACAATGGAAAACTTCGATGGTGCAGAAACCTGTAAGCTTATAGATATACATTTACAACATGAACTAAGTAAAATAATCGATAAAAATGATATAGGCCATTACAGAGATGACGGTCATAATCTTAAGAAACTATAACAGACAATAAAAAAAACTGAAAAATAATAATATTTTTTTTAAATATGGTATTCGAACAGATGTTTATTTGTCTTTGCTCGTAATAAGTGCAAGCGTGTCCTCAAAGAAGTGAAGTCACTGTTTTCTGGAAGAATGAGACACCGTATAGCCTCTCACAAGTTTGGTTCTGGAGATTACCAGTGGCTCTGCGATAGTGTACAGAACAATAGCAAATCCCCAGTCCTGCCTCTCTTCAATCAATTTGAAGTAGTGACATCTACTGCAGATCAGATAGAGTGCTTTGCTTGTAAGTTCTCTTCCAACTCCACTCCCGACTCATCTGGAGTACCTGTCATATCCCCCCACCCTTAGAACGGAGGCCCTACTGAGTGATATGCTCATAAACCCGTCACTGTTTTCAGACATCATTTGTAAATTAGATTCGCACAAGAAGGTGATGAGATCTCTGCCGTCGTTCTAAAGACCTAGCTCCTGTTCTCTCCAAACTTTGTAACAAATACCTCGCTGATTCCTGCTTTCCAGCTTGTTGGAAGTCTTCATCTGTAGTTTCTATTTTTAAGAACTCCGGGGAACCCTCTGACCCCTCAAATTATCGCCCTATTAGTCTCTTGCCTCTTTTCGGTAAAGTACTCGAGTAATCAATGCCGAAGTGCTTAAGCATCTTATTTCGCCCGACCTCCTTTCGAACAAACAATATGTCTTCTGTTTCGCCAAGTTTTTCGTTAACATGTTAACGGCTATCACTGACTTTGTCTATCAATCTCTAGATAATAGTGGCTAAGTTTGGGTTGTGCCCTTAGATATCTCGAGGGCGTTCGACAGGGTTTGATATGCTAGCTTCATACGTAAGTTCAATGATTACGGTCTCACAGGACGAATATTTGGCTTAATCCAATCGTTCCTAACAAATCATGTAATGTTGAACGGGGACGCTTTCAGATGTTTTCATACTAACGCCCCCCCCAGAGCTCTATCCTTGGACGTACGTTATTTCTGGTCTCTATCAATTATCTTCCCGATGTCATCAATTCCCAACTTGCTATTTATGCAGATAACGCTAAAATTTACTCTTGTCCGATAGCTTTGACAAAGTAAACCTGGCAACTGCTCTTGAAAACTACCGCCAATCAGTGGCTAACTGGGGCAAAATATGGCTTGTAAATCTTAAAACAAAAACTGCTTTCGTTTATTCACTACAGATAACCTTTTCTGTCTGACATCATCATGGCGGATGTTAAACTACAGGAGAGAAACACTCTACGACCTTTTGGCCTAATGTTTTCCATTGATATGAAATGGAGCGACTATATTGAATCAATTGCTATGTCTACTGGAAGGAAAATTGGTTAACTGTGACGCACAGAAAAATTTTCTCGTCAGAATCCATCTTGCACATTTATAAATCTACCATTCGCCAGTGTATTGCATACTTTTGCTATATCTGGTCTGGTGCTCCTGCTGTATATCTCGAGATTCTTGATAAAATCCAAAGAATGTTCTGTATCCTGACATGGCATCCCGAGTCACTTTCTCAACGACATGATGTGGCTTCCCTCTCTCTTTTCTCCAAATATTTTCAAGGCAGCTGTTCTGATGAGCATTTTCCATGGTTCACCGACTACATGAATTTAAACGTTTTACTAGATTGGCAACTAGGTTTCACCATTTCACTTTTGAACTAGCTAGATGCAACTACCACTTCCACTCTAACAGTTTATTTTCTAGCACCCCTCCCCAGTGGAACACCCTTCCGATTTCTAGCTTCCCTCATAACTACAATCCTCAAAAATTTAAATGCAACGTCAATCGCTATCTTCCGCATTCTTAAACTCTGTTCCTTTTTTGCCCTTTCCTCAATCCTCCCCATTCTCAGTCTTCTCATTCTCTTTCAGTTTCACTCCATGTAACCCCCTACGTTCTAGTGGCATTATTGTCTTGCTTGGGGCACGAGGATAAAAAAAACATAAAAATTAATCTAAAAGAAATAGATCTCTTAACTGTCACATTGAACCCAAAAAGGTACATAGAAACTATATAAATAACCTAACGACAAACCATTTTATATACTCATAATTTCCAACCACCTGCCCTCAATAATCAAGCAGATCCCACAATTAATTAAAAACAGGTTGCCTGACAATTCTTCCTGTGAAACCATTTTCCACGAAGCCAAGAAAGATTGTGAAACAGCCCTAAAAGATAGTTGATTGTCGATAATACTCACACGGCACAAAAAATCCAACAGGAAAAGAAACAACATATGGTTTAACCTACCGTACAACAAAACTTAGGAAAAATATTCATTAAACTCATATACAAACACTTGCCCATCAATGAAACACGCTCCATAAGATTTTGAAAAAAATACAGTAGAAAACAGCTAGAGTTTCAACGAGAGCATGACACAAATAATAAAAAGCGCAACAGAAAAAAATCAACCAACAAAACACCCGCATAAATCAAACCCACATGGAACGGCAGAGCAAAGAACGTATGTCCCTTAACGGCAATTACTTGCAGAACAATTTTATATACCAAGCCACAGTAAAATCAGCACATAATGAATAAGAATATACATAGGAGTAACTGAAGGAGTCTGGCAAAACAGAAACTGCGTACACAGGATATCCTTTACAAATAGTAAATACGCAAACAGCAACATGCTTTCTAAACATGTATCGAAAATTAAAAACAAAAATCAAATCACACCAAAAATATCATGGAAAATAAGGAAAACGGCATCAGCCTACAACAATAAATCCCATAACTGTAAACTCTGTCTGGAGAAAAAAATAGATATAATTATCAACACAAATCATTAAATAAGCGATCAGAACTCCTCTAAATGCGAACACGAAAAAAATGTTTACTACGTTACTTAAAAATCGATAATTAAAAATGAACGATAAAACTAAGTAAAAATAAATAATTAAGTAAAATAAGTTAATGTGAATCAATAAACAAGTAAACAAATTAAGTAAATAAGAAACAAATTAATAAACTACAAATATACACATAAACACAAGTAAATGTAATAACAACCAACAATAAAAAATAAAGTAAGCAATATTATGTCTATATTTCTGTGATGAGTTATTATGTACACTATTTAAATTATTCGGACTATTGTCCTCATCTTTGTCGCCATGTTTATCGCAACGTTTCGGCCGTTGTAGGCTCCGGTCTTCTTCAGGTGGTTGGAACGTCGAACTGAACCCTTTATTTCGCTCACTGGGGTAGACTGTTCTAGTTCCACGTGCCATGTCTAATGGATGTCAGTTATCTCGTTAATTCCCCTCTCAAAGTTCTCCACCGCCTTAACCAGGTATTGAATTCATACTCGGTGACAGGACCCAAAAAGTATGAGTTCAATACCAGGTTAAGGCGGTGGATAAATTTGAAAGGGGAATTAACTATTGTACTCATCTTTGACATGATCAGTGAAACGAGAAAAGTCTACACACGTAGATTAAATAAAGGGTTCAGTTCGAAATTCCTTGTAGGTTACCCAGATCGATATATACCTGAGGAAGTTTGGGGCACAACAGCCGAAACGTGATAAAAAACATCAAAGATGAAGACAATAGTCAGAATATAAATAGTGTAAATAAGGAAAAAGTGCAGTCAATTATAATGTTGTATTTCAAAACAAATACAACTCCCTGCCCCTTTCCACTACCTAGAACGAAAAAAACATTTTTGACCAATGAGATGTTCGGATGGAATGCTTTTGATAAGTCTTGCTTGCTGCTGCGCCTAATTATGGCGACACTGCCTGGTGCAAGGTAATAAAAAATAGAAATGTCCTTAAAATGACTAAAAAAAGAATTAAATATTATTTTCAATCAATCAGGTCGTAATTTGTCTCAAGTTTCAAATTACTTACTGAGTCGGTCGGCACGAATATAAGAAAAGCTGTCGGCAGGTTTAATTGCTATTCATCATGTCTCAGTTTAGCATGGACCGTCAGGAGAGATGCAATCAGCAAAATAATTAACTTTTCAGCAATGAGTTGATACAAGAAAACGATGGATTCTGAGATACCACGTTACCCGTAAAAATATCCAGGAACTTATGGACACTTTTGGAACATACTACCCGAAACAAACACGCAAATGGAACAATCTCCACTTTATAATAACCAACCCAATCGTTTCGACTATAATTCTGCAAGGCTCTAGCTACTGAACATTTACTACAAACGATATCATTAGGCAACTCCTTTCATTCAACAACAGACACTCTTGCTTCTACGTTGGCATGTCAACCCCTAAACAGCTCAAATACGAAGGCACATTACACTCTATACCAAGAGCCTTTATAATTTCTACATTAAATCATCCCTATGACTATTTTCTACCTAGCTTAATTTTCTTAATTTCTATTTTGAGAACTCCTCTACACATCTTCTTTTTCGACAAAATATTATTGTAGATAAACAAATTCTTTCTGTTTCGATTTCACAGAATAAGAATACTTATTAAGATGTGTTAATGTTTTTTGCATGAGAAAAGATCAAGATAACAAACTTCAGCGCAGAGATAAATGTCACTATAATTCACCCATTAGTATAAAGTCAATGCTCATTTAGTAGTAAAATTTTCTTTGATGTATAAAATTAGAGTATTTAGGTGCATGTGTACCTATGTTAGTTCGTTTGAGTACTTGTAACATTTTCTCGGTATACAAATACATATATACATAGGTATACGTTTGCATGTGTATGCGCAGGTGTAACTACATAAGATATCCCTTTGTTTTAACAACAAGGATTGTGTTGCAGAATTTATGCTAAGTAAGATATGCCAGAAGGTGAAATTGTGTGAAGGCCTAAAATGTGCGTGTACATTATGCATTTATCTACAACAAATAAATTAAACGAACATATGAAGACAATACAACTTGAAGAAATTAAGGAACAACGTAGTTATAGATTTCAACAATGAATGAATGTTGATGGTTTAAGTTTGTTTGTGAAATTAAAACAGTTTGATTTCTGCAAGGTAAAATGTCAATTGTGTGAGTTCAAATAATAGTGTGTATGTGTGTGACAACTGTAAGTGTTGATTCAAGTTATGAAGAGTTGTGTGCCTTTGACTGATATGCTAAGGTTGATTAAACTATTTCGTAGTGATAATGTCACTTTTTTAGTAAATTGTAAGTTAAGTTTCTTCACGCGGCAATAGTAGTGCGAGTTGTGTTGAGTTGATGAGAGGCTGGTAATCTTATTGAGTCAGTGTGTTGGCACACATGGAGTCTGCTGGCATCTCTCGAAACTCAGTGTCTGACTGTATTTATTGTGAAGATTACACAATTGTGGCACATGATTTAAATTGGGGAGTGGCTGTGGCTGGTCAACACTAACTATCCTATACCTAGCTAATCCGATTCACGACCCATTCACTCATTACAATTTCCACATTCACCATAAAAACTCGTTCGTCACCACTCGATCCTCCATACACCACAATACCGGATCCTCTCAAGGGGGACGAACAAAACGCTCTCCATGCCATAAAAATTTAATGATAATAAATTATTATACATAAAAATCTAATAATGAAGAATGAGAGGGGGGGGAAGATGAACCCAATAATAAACTAAGAATCAACACAAAGTGAACTAAACCTAACTGATGTTAGTAGGGCCCGTCCAACTCTCAAAACAGAGATGCCGCTGTATTCTACCCATGGGACAAAATCAAGAGACTCTCTCGCTAAGGGAGTGGGAAAAGAATAAAAAATTATACGGCCATGGGAAAATATAAAGCTGACCGGGTCGAGATAAAAGGGGCCAAAAACAAATTAGGGAGGTTGGGAATCTCAACCTGGATCATAACCAAAGATGTGGCCGGGAACATTAACTAGGTACACAAGGCTTGTCTAACCTAACCAAGATGTGACATAGATAGACCTAAAAGAGAAAATCAAGGCTAGCCCCGTTCAAACGAACCAAGCTCGCCTCTTTCACCCACCTTTCGCTGAAGATTGTCGAATGCAAACGTTTTCTATCAGTTCTGATTTTCGTCTTGAGCTGATGCTCAAAGAATTGGATCAGATCCTGATGAGAAAGACAGGTGCCCTGCAAGACTTCCTCCTGTCGCGTCGTCCAAATCACCATTCGGGCCCTGGACAGCAGCGTCAGAAACGCCATTCGTTTCACCCCCAGAATACGGGGACGGCACATTGTCCCACCCCTATGCACGATCAATGGGCACGAGCTTTTCGGGCGCGAGACGAGCCGTCAACTCGCCGACATGGTCCCATAAGGGGCGGACCCGGAGAGGGGGGGGCAATGGCAGAAGGCGTCCGAAGCCGTTTCTTCTAAGCCAAGGCCACACCGTTCACAGTCTGGCAAATCCGCCAAGCACCATATGAAGGCCTTGTCATTGAGAGGCAGCCGATTCCGAGCAAATCGCCAGGTAAGCGAAAACTCAGGGTTACTGAGGTAATCCGCCGCTGACACCCAAGACCAGTAAGAACGAAACTATCCTCCGACAGGTCGAGCCGTTCACGTAGGGAATCTTTTACGACCCCCGCCACTAGAAGACGGTAGAAGACCTTCCTAGGCCGAGAAAAGTCACTGAACCGAGGAACAGCCAACAAGGCCGACCGACACTCGCGAAGGAAATCCGATTGATCCCGGGGTTTACGATGACGTTCAAATCTAATTCTACACTATATATACAAGCAACCCCTAGAGTAGTATTTGCAATATTTCATATGAGCTTCACTTTGTATCGATCTTTCCTTATTAAACCGTACAAGCAACAAGTCACACCTGATGAGTTTGTTTTAACAAATACAATTTACTTTACCCTTTCCTAAGAAAATAGTTTTGGGTAGTCAAGAAATAGAGTATATTATATTTCATATTCACTTTCTGAATATGATGAAGGGGACGAGAATATAAATTCTTTAAATCGTCGGCATTCTGGATTTCAAACTGAATTAGCATCACCGTTATCAATTTTTTCCGAGCAGTTTCCAATTAATTTTATTAGGTAATCAACCGCAGAACCTTGTCCGTTTTTATTATTATTATTATTATTATTATTATTATTATTATTATTATTATTATTATTATTATTACTGGTCTATTCCATCTGGCAAGAAGAACACTTGTTACATCTAGTAAGGCATGAAATATTCTTATACTTTTGATCTCCCATATTGATCCATATTGTTATTATCCGAAAGTAGTTCTCTTGACGCCACGCCACCCTAAAACTAGAGATAGACGTAGGGAGGGGCAGTGAAAAAAAATACAGAAATATTCATAGATATTTAATTTCCCGCTCGATTTTGTTGCTCCACCTTTATTTTAAGATAACGCGCCATCTTTGTGACTCACAGGAATATTGAAGCACTAGTCTCTGATGAATTGCCAAAATTAAACAGCGCCTTACCTTTTTTTTTGTTTAATATCAAACATGTTATGTTTCAGTTAGGGGGCAGAGTATCCCTATATTTTTATTCAAAAAGATACTTTATTTTTCGATTTAAATACTAACGTAAATACTCTGTTAATGTTGTTTTCAAATAAATCAAATTTAGATAAAAGTTCATTAACCTTTTTCCAAATTATTAATCGGCCCCGCAACACAACTAACGTAGAAAAAAAGGTAAAACGCGTACAAAAAAACAATTACACTTTCGTTTGTTTGTTTTGTTTGTTTGTTTAAAACTTAACGACCCATCGATCAGCAAGAGATCATTTAAGGTTAAACAGTTGTTTTTTTTTTTTTTTTTTTTTGAACTAAGGTTGAAATGCTTTCAAGAAAACTTTCCCTTTCTTTTCAATTACACTTTCGATATTTTTTTTAATAAAAATATCTTTGCGGTAAAAGAGAATAAAGGATAAATAAATTTTCTGTAATTTCATCAAAATAAAAGTATTTTTATTACAACAGTCTTCAGAGAAAAGGTTAGTATGTGTATGTGTGAACGTTTTCATAGAAATAGAAAGTAAAGGAGAATAACTTAATGTCGCTAATCGTGAGTGATAAGGAGAATTTCAAAGCTTATAGATGCCGAAATAGAATGAATATGCTGACCGAACTGTAGTAGTAATAACTTGATCCCCCTGTAATATATCCACTTCGAGATATCTTTTCTCTACTGACCTTATTGCTTGGTATTTATTTATAATGTGATCTGATGAACTCAACTAAGTTCTGGAAATTATAAAATTGGGTGTGTTCTCATTGCTATAATAAAATCTATACGTTTTTTTTTTTTTTTTTTTTTTTTTCATGTCGTATGCTTACGCTTTTTGAGGTCATTAAAAGCAGTTTTAGCGGAAGTCTTAAAAATACAGAATAGGCTCTGGATTTGAATTTGTTAAAAAAAGGAATGTAACTGAATGATAAATACGTACGTTTTTTTAGCACAATTGGGAAAAATGATGATGGAAGGACATTATGTTGAAAAATATTTGTTGAGTAAATAAATAAAACTATATATTTATTGTGCAAATGTTTTTTGTCATTAGATAATGCACTAGCATATCTTTAAATAAGTATAAATTAATCTCTATCTGAATGTTGAATAATTTCGATATAATTTTGTTCCCATTATTATAAACTTGTTTGTTCCCTGTATTTTGACCATCTGCATTTGTTCTGACATGTTTGCAACAGTTTTCGTTCAGTTTTTGTTCAGTGTTTCTGCATTTCACTCTCAACCTAAATTACCTTGTCCTTCATCTCTGAAAGAAATGGAGCTTTGTTCCCATACTCTACTCAGCCACACAAACAACGGCATTTTCCTTTACTTCCACTGGGAACTTTGTCAAAAATTTCCTCTGTTACATCAAACTTGTTTATTTTTCCAACATTCCCCTCTTTGTTTTTAAGAAGTAACCTCTGAATCTTATCTGCAGCCTCAAAAATTCCAAAATACAATGATTCAAAAATAGAATTGGCTAATGTTGCCTACTGGATCCTTAGTTGTCTTTAAAAATGTCCGGATAGTTTTTTGTTGAACTTTCTTCTTTTTATCTCTTTCACTTTCAATCTGATTAACAAAATAATTCAGTAAATGAAAGAAAAATTTTCAAGTCAGTGACATCAAAGGAAAGCAACCTGAAAACCAAATAGTTTTCAGTTTTTGTATAGAAAAAAGTAAAATAATTAAACCAATCGCCATTTACAAAAAATGCAAGAGAATATTTTTAGTAATATATTTAAACAAAGAATATTCTAGTATATCAGGCAATTGAGGGGAAAAGAAAAAGTAAAGCAATGTGACCAAATTTGAATTACTGCAACCAGTTAGTTTTTCTGACGAAATTACTTTTGAGATTATTTTAATTTTTTTTTTAAATTCTCAGTGATTTTCAGGTGAAATATTTTTGTACATTTTTGTTCTTTTTGTCTATTTTTCATGGCATTCTTTCGCCTTTAATAATGAGTAAGGTTGAAGAAAAACATATGCCAAAATGTAAGGGTAAAAACGGCCAGAAAAAGAAACTCATGCAACAATAATAAAAACATTTTTTTATAAAGATGTATTACTGAAACAATGTAATATTAATTAATCAGCAATTACATATGGGAATAATTTGCATATATTCCATGAAAGAGATTGTTTTTGAAAATTTAAAAAGGCAATGACCTTAGTTTATTACAGAATTGAATAGCATTTGATTTAATAGTTTTCCATCAATGTAGAAATTCCTCAAAGATAGAAATCATTGATATTAAAGACAAGACAAAAAGGAAAAGAATGTTTCCTATTGGCTGGTATTCTGATCGTTTACTACAAATTAGCATAATCATCATCATCGTAGGTATTCTTTGATGAATTAACACTGTAGTAAAAACAGAACCAGTGAATAAACTTACACTAAAGCTTTATCGCACTTTACTCTGACTACTCGTCTACTGACGGATATTATAAGGTGATTTTTATACTTTTTATTTCTTACATCCTAAGGACAGGTAACTGATGATTTATCAGTAAAAACACAATAGAATGTTTGCTGCTAGGATTGCACATTGTTGCATTATCTATGATGACAAGGTCCACTGGGGCAAGATGCTGAAGATGAAAGACAGGAAACTATTTATTTACATCACTGATGACTCAACCCAACATATTTTTGCAGTGTATATTGAGAGATTGACTGGTATTTGTTTCATTTTATTTCTGTTGTTTTTACTCAACAATCATTAGTGAGCAGCAGCAATTAAAAATAAAGAATAAGTCTCCAATGAGACACAAAAACTTGCATCCCTTATCCTAAATCTGCTTTCTCTTTAGAAATTAGCTTACGAAAAACTAACTAGTTGCAGTAATTCAAATTTGGTCACATTGCTTTACTTTTTCTTTTTCCCTCAATTGCCTGATATACTAGAATATTCTTTGTTTAAATATATTACTAATTTGTCAGAAATTTTGAGATGAGAAATTAATATTATATATCTTTCTATTTGTAATAAACATACTCCTCTTGACTGATATACTCATAAATATTCTGGCCTGTATACTCTCCAGCCTTCTTCAGGTGTCTGTCATTATACTTAGCAACCTTCTCAGAATTTTGAACTGAACTCTTTTTTCAATATATAAGGGTAGTTTGATCGCGTTCCACTTTTCACTCACTAGCATTTTTGTCCTACGAACTATTATATAATGTTACTGAGAGAGAGAGGGGGTGAAGAGCCCCAAAACCCAAATATGTTTCATAATGACTGATGACAATCAAGTAGTACTCAGACATTGGGTAATTTATATCTAGATCTGTACCTGAAACCAATAAAATGAACGGAAATATAGAAAAAATAAATTAAAAAATCCTTAAAGAATTTTCATTAGTCTTTAACCATTAGTCTTGTATAAATGAAAATTGCTGCCCCAATACATTAATTAATATATATATATATATATATATATATATATATATATGTGTGTGTGTGTGTGTATATATATATATATATATATATATATATATATATATATATATATATATATATATTATAATAAAGAGAAAGAACAGTAAGATATATAATCCGGTGTTCTTATTAGTATTTTTATTTTTGCAAATCTACAGAGCATAAATATTATAAATTTACCAAATTTAAAAATATGGTTCAATCACTACACAGGAATTACCATATTTCACAAACAGGAACTAAAAATTTCAAATTCAATTATAGAATTAAATTAATTACTTAGTTCTGTTGCATTTTCAAGCAAATTTTGGAACCAAGACAAGAAATATTTTAAAGATTTTATGTATTTTCTCTTGTTTCTTTGTGGGTTTTTTTTTTTTTGTAATAATTTCACCCCAAGTAAGGCAATAAGCCACTAAGACACAAGGAGTTATAGTGAAAGAATAAGAAAAAGAGTGAGAACATTTTTAAGGAGTGAGAAAAATAAAAAAAAGGGGAATCAAGAATCATAAAGAATTACATGGCCTTTAAATCTTTGAAGATCAAAGTTGGCTGGAAAACAAGAAATTTGAATAAAGTTCCATAAGTAATTTTGTACTTGTGAAGACATTCACTGTTAGAATTAAAAAGGTTGGCATTTCACTTGAGGAAGACTTTGAAGACAAAGGCTTTAAAATGAGTAGTATGAGAAAAGAAACAGTTAGTAAAGTACTTATTACATCTAGCCAATTAAACTGTAATTTGATGAAATCTTGTTTCTAATCTAGTACTATGGTTAAATTCATAAAGTCTACGTACCATAGGACAAAGTTCATCAGAATAATTACTATGAAAGTATTTATTAAAAAGGCACAGAGAAGCTACATTACAGTGGTGGGAAAGTGACTGAAACCAGGACGCAGTTTCTTCCTTGGATTTTATCTCTAAGAATCAGGAACACCAAACTATATATGGTAACAATATTCAAAGTATGGACTTATCATATAAAAAGAACAAATGGTTGGTTCAAGACCATTGCAGGAATTGTCCTTCTATTCTAAAATTCTTCTGATATATATTTTTTAATTAATTATTGAAAATATCCGATCCTCCTTTTCCTAGGCTAAAGGCTGAGGAAAATCAAAGAGCTCATTGGCTTTCTCATTTGAAATATAGTAACCAAAACAAAAATTGAGGATACTAGTCTAACTAATGTCTTTCTTATTGGTTAGTTTGTAAAGTTTCTTGAATCTGTATAAACGTTTATATTTTTATCTGAATTTCTCTTTTTATTCATTTATTTGCTTACATTTTCCTGACTTTTCTTTCCTTCACCTATCTTCTTCCTACAGATTAAGTCCTTGGAATTCTGTAGGGAAATCCACACTAATACATTTTCTGAATGACCAAAACAGTTTCTTTTTATCCATAGTTGCTCTTCTCATCTTCTAATCTGTTTATTCTCTTTTATTCTTTTTCTTTTCAAATGCAGTGATTTACTCAGATCCCTGGGGTCTGGGAATGTTATAAATGGCGCTCATAAGTTCATGAGATTCCCACTGAAAATATATATTTCCTTTGATAAGGCTGCTGCTTGCATATTTCTTTCTACAATCCAAATAAGCCATTTTCTTTGCACCTGGTTGGCTGTAACAACTTAACGCTTAGAAATGAGGAATGACTGAGAGATTATTTAAAGACTTGTGATATGGAGATTAACTTCTGAAGGTTATTTAAAGAGACAAACAAAAAAATAAGCATAGCAGCAGATGAATAATGAAAAATATATTTCTGTTTTCTAATATTTTTACTATGACAGAAAATATTCAATATTCACTGAGAAAAAAAATCAAAGAAACAATCTCCTAAAAAGACTGACCCAAACTTGTATTTTCTCTTTCGTTCTTTTATGTTCTTTCTCTCTCTATTGCAATCTCTTTTTCTCTGTATTTCTCTCCATCTTTTCTCTCACTTTCTTTTTCTGTTTTACTCTGTCTCTTTTTCTCCCTCTCTCTCTCTCTTTCTTTGTCTGTCTGTCTTTCTCTTCCCCTTTCTATCTTACTCTCTCTCTCTCTACCTTTCTTCCTCTCTCTCTCTACCTTTCTTCCTCTCTCTCTACCTTTCTTCCTCTCTCTCTTCCTTTCTTCCTCTTTCTTTTCCTTTCTCTCTCTATCTTCATCTCTCTCTTCCTTTCTTCCTCTCTCTCTTCCTTTCTCCCTCTCTCTTCCTTTCTCTCTCTATCTTCCTCTCTCTCTCTACTTTTCTTCCTCTCTCTCTTCCTTTCTTCCTCTCTCTCTTCCTTTCTTTCTCTCTCTTTTCCTTTCTCTCTCTATCTTCATCTCTCCCTTTCTTCCTCTCTCTCTTCCTTTCTTTCTCTCTCTCTTCCTTTCTCTCTCTCTTCCTCTCTCTCTACCTTTCTTCCTCTTTCTCTTCCTTCCTTTCTCTCTCTATTTTCCTTTCTTTCTTTCTTTCTTTCTTTCTTTCTCTCTTTTCCTTTCTTTCTTTCTCTCTCTCTTTTCCAATTTTTCTTTCTCTCTCTCTTCATTTTGTTTTCCTGTTTTTTTTCTTACTTTCTCTTTCTCTGACTCTCTTTTTCTCTTTATTTATCACTCTTTAAGGTATTTACTGTAGACTCCCCACTGAATCAAGATGTGACACAAGGTCAGTTTAACATGTGTTCTCTCTTTGATCCTCTATTTAATTCTCTCTATTTCACTGTCTTTTTCTCTTTTTCTACCCTTTCTCTTTTCTTTCTCTTTAACACTCTCTCTTTTTCTCCTTATTTCTTACACTTTATCTTTCTTTCACTTTCTTTCTTTTCTTCTTTAAATTCAATTCAGATATAAACAATCCTCACACAAAGCAACTCTAACCCACATCATTAAAAAGATTATCTAAAAACAAAAGCTATTGCAAATACAATTGTAAAAGCTGCTAAAAATAATTCATTTCTTTATTTTACGTCAGTTTTAATAATTCTCTCATAAACTGCATTGTTACATTTTTGATTTAATATTTGTTGAAAATGTGATGTTATAATAGCTTTTCATTTTATCAAAATCAGTGTATCTCTGTACTTTTCTCTGCGATGCCTGCAACAACCATAAGGAATATATAAAAGGAGGAACAATAATGAAAATAACTCATGATTCATAATTTAATGAATTATTTGAAGTAGTGTCTTCATCTTTGCTGTTTTTAATCATAGCAAGTTTTTTGATTTTATCAAGGATGACCAAATGTCAAATGAACTTAAGAAAGGCTGAAACACTGTAATCAAAAAAAAAAAAAGAAGAAGGATATTAGGTAAAAGAATTCATGGAATTATTTCAAAACTTTAGGTAAAATGGTAATCATGAATAAGGATGATCCAATTTTAATAAAAGTATACTTTTTAAAACTGTGAATACAAAAAAGGTAATATACTAATTCCTTTGGGAAAGGTATGAATATTCTTCTTCCCCTCATCAGGTATGGGTAAATAGCAAGATAGACCGGGTTCTATAACCTTGGATGGTAACTGGTCTAATGCAGAACGAAATGGCAACCTACTACGGGAAAAAAAATTTGCTTTGTCAGTCATGTATGGAAAGATACATGATTGCCTAAGCGTGTATCACACATGGCACATAACTGACTGAAATTCACTTACATGCTAATACCCTTGGGAAAGGTATTAATCTTCTTCTACTCCTCCCAGCTATGGGTAAATAGCAGGACAGACCAGGTTCTATAGCCTTGGATGACAACTGGTCTACAGTAGAAAGAAATGGAAACCTACAGAGGGAAAAAATCTGCCTTGTCAGTGTTGTATGGAAAGATACATGATCGCCTAAGCATGTATCACGCATGGCACATAACTGACTGAACACAAAAACAGCATTACTATTTAGAATAAGTGATTAAGATAAACATCTGTAATATTCATCTAATGAAAACTGAAGAGTTCTTTCTTCTTTTTATGTGCCATGACCTTTCAGGACGTGGGCGATCATACCTCTTCACCTCCTTCCCTCCCTTGCAACTCTCAACAAGTTCCTTCCCTCTGCTTCCTCCCACAGACCATGTTCTGTCATCCACCTAGCCAAGTCTGCCAGATATGTCACACGCTGTTTTCCCTTGTCTCTCTTTCTCTCTATTTGACTCGTGAGTATCAGATTCTCCAGGCCCTCCTTCCTCATTATATGTCCCAGAAACTTCAGCTGCCTCTTCCTGGTATTAAGTATAAGCCTCCTCCTTGTTTGCAACCTCTCTAAGATCTCATCATTGTTCACATGCTCAGTCCATGATACCCTTAGCATCCTTCTGTAGAAACACATCTCTATCGCCTCAAGTCTCTTCTTCATCTTTGAGGAAATCATCCAATATTTGCTGCCATAAAGAAGGACAGATGTCACGTAATTGTTCAGTATTCTTTTCTTTGTAACCTCCTATCTCGCAGTACTCTGCCCAACTTTAGGGATGTGTCTTTGGTCATCCACTATGCCTACGGATCTCAGTGTTGCACTTACTGTCCTTTGTCAAGACACTTCCCAGGTATTTAAATTTCCGTGTTTGCTTGATTCTAGTGTTACCGACCTTCAGATCATATTTCGGGCTCATCTTCTTACTGACGACCATGTAACTCCATCTTCTTGTAGTTTATGCTTAGTCCCTTCTTCTCACTCTCCATCACTAGCTTCTGTAGGAGATTTTGTAATTTCATTTCCGTGTCTGCTATCAGTACTGTTTCATCTGTGTATCTTATGTTGTTAAGATGTTGGCTGCCAATGCTAAATCCCGGTAGGGCTTCAATTTCTCTCAGGATTGCCTCCCTGTATAGCTTGAATGAATCGGGTGAGAAGATGCATCTTTGCCTTATGCCCCTTTCTATTTTTGTATATTCACTGAACTTGTTCCATATGCACATAGAGTTAACCAACCAAAAGCATGAAAACAATGCTTTCTGATTGGTTCATAAATAATAATGTCATGTTTCTGCCTATGTCCGGACAGTTGAGCTCGAGTTGACCATTTCAGAGTTCAACACACCAAAAAATTGGTAAAGATTCTTTCGAGCACCCCACATGATCAAGAAAATTCATAAATATGAAACTTCAATATGATTTACTCAGTGAATCCTTAAAATAATCAACTCATCACACGAATTCATGAAGCCCAACTTGCTCGTTAAAAGTTAATTTTATTAACATCAACCCGGCTTGTGGAATTCAATTTCTTTTCAACATCAACTCATCTAGTGACCAATTCAACCAAGACGAAATTTAGAAACCAACTCACTCAATATCTTAACAACATAAAAGAAATCGTAACTATATTAGTCGAAGCGAGACAACTCTATAATTAGTCAAGCAATCTATTTCATTCAATTTCACCATCAACATAAACTGTTTAATTCCTTACCAGATCTACAGCAGAACACCTTTTATATTACCCTTGATCACATAACCAAGAACTCTAAAGTGTTTTAAACAACTTTATTATATCTTGTGTACTTGTTGTTATATAAAAATATTTTCTATTAAAACAAATATCTGCCTATTTGATTATTTCTCTTGTTTGTGTTGCATTTGATTTAGTAAAAATAGTAGAGGGTCAGTTTAATTTGTATTTTGTCACCGATACAGATTTGGTTAACTCACTACAGCTCTAATCAATAGACTCTCACCGAAATGAACAATGAAACACATTTCCATAAGCACTCAATGACATCAGTAACTAGTCATTAATCAAATCTATAAATGGCTTGATAAAACTGAATTAATAAAAGCATTTACATAAAGTGATATACAATATAGTAAAACATCTCTGACCACAGCCAGAAATTATAGAAAAAGTTATAAAATCTAATTGAAATGGCAATAAACAAATTTTTTCCAAGATTCTTAATAAAAGAAGGCAGTCATATTCAATGTTCACAGCAGTTTTATTCTTTTTGTTTGGTTTTTTGGCTTTGGTTTTTGGGGTTTTTTTTAAGGTAGTGTGAGTATAAATAGGTGTAAAATATATTTGATATCCAAGTCTTTAATACTAATTTGCATTTATTACACAACTTGTGCATCCTAGATTTTTATAAGAATGTAACTTCTATACTACTGTGATTTGATAAGATCCCTTTTTTTAAATTTTACTACCAGCAGGTATCATTAAACAACAATATGTGAACCAAAAATAGAGTAAAATAGAAAAAGACATGACATAATTTTCTGTTCTTCATTAATTTTACTACATTAGATTTTCTATTGATGTTCATTATCATTTTTTCATAGCACTCATATCTCTATCACATAATATCTATAGAATATGTACAGTTAATTACATTTGAAAGCTTCATTAACAAACTTAATTATGATCACCAAAAATAAAATAAAAACTGTATCTCATTTCAAGAAATTGGAACTAAACCCCAGATTATCAGAATGTTTTATCAGATTAATTTACTCCTCAAAATATTTCTTAAAATAATTTTAAAAATGCAATCTACAGATAAAAAATGAAAAAAATTACTTTTGTAGAAATATCTATTTTTTCATAAATATTTCCTTGTGTATTTTCTGGTTAGTTTTAGTTAAAAAAAAAACCCTCTACTTATTTAGTCATATTTTGCATGCATTTCAAAGTTTTTTTTATTGAATATTCTAATAACTAAAAACTATATTATCACAAAATAATTATCTTTATGACTTGTTAATTTGGGTTAATAGTTTGAATCTAATGTATGTTAGCTCAAAAGATTTTCACACCTAATATCTATTAGAATCTACTTAAAAGATATATAAAAAAAACTCCCTAAAGCAAATGAAAATATTAATTCCAAATATAACACCCTCACATCTTATTTTAATTCTTTTACCATATTCTTGGTTTTTAATTTCCAACATATTCATATTTTTATGCCATATTTTTTCTCTCTGTCCTCTCTCCTCTCTCTCTCTTCTCTCTCTCTCTCTTTCTCTCTCTCTCCTCTCTCTCTTTCTCTCTCTCTCTT
Organism: Acanthosepion pharaonis; assembly: GCA_903632075.3. Classification (NCBI taxonomy): domain Eukaryota; kingdom Metazoa; phylum Mollusca; class Cephalopoda; order Sepiida; family Sepiidae; genus Acanthosepion; species Acanthosepion pharaonis. The sequence continues at coordinate 582,831 of CAHIKZ030001086.1, read as the reverse complement.
CTCTCTCTCTCTTCTCTCTCTCTCTCTTCTCTCTCTCTCTTCTCTCTCTCTCTCTTTCTCTCTCTCTTTCTCTCTCTCTCTTCTCTCTCTCTCTCTCTCTCTCTCTCTCTCTTCTCTCTCTCTCTCTCTCTTATATTCACATTTGACATTTGTACGCAATCAAAACTGTTGAAACTGTTGTTTGCTTATTTAATTTGCTTTATGCAAGTGAGTTTTTCTTTTATGCTGATTTCATCAAATATGTTTTACTTAACAACAAAACAGTGATAAAAGAACCTTAGAATCTATATCACATTTTCTAAACAGGACTGAAATGGTCATAAGATAAATACACTTCTCAATCTAATCTTATATTAGAAATAACTTTGTCATTGTAATACATACTTTTTTAAACTTTATCCAAGATAGGCAAAACTTATGTCAAAGTATTTTTCTTTATTGCATATGAATTTAAAGAATCATGAGTTTTTCATTTTGATTGGTTGAAGATGATACATTTAAATAAAATAAAATAAAACTTTCTGTGAATTTATATTTTTAAATTATTCCTCATATATGGCAATCAAAGAAAAAAAAATTAGGTGTTACATAAGTGAGATACATTTTGTACTAAAAGAGAAAATTATACAGAAACATTTTATATATGTAGCATTTAATTTAGTCACCTTTGCATTCATTGCAAGTGAGTACTATGAATTAGTAGGTTTATATTTTACTTATATATACTTATAAAATGTATAAACTTTAACTTTTCTTTTATTTCTATTATTAATCTTCTTCAAATAAAAGAATTTTTATATGTGAGTCAATATATATATATATATTCCTCGACTAGTTTCGGCCAACATGATGGCCATGTTGGCCGAAACTAGTCAAGGAATCTAAATGAAATAATAATAATAAAAATGAAAGAATATTAATCTACAACCCAGTGTGTCTGAAGATTTTAATTTTTTAATATTTTTTATTGTTCAATATATATATATATATATAATTCTGGTGATTTGCATATTGCAATTCCAACTCCATGTCTTTTCTTCTTGTGGCCAGTTCACAATAAATTGTATCCCAAATGCTTAATGAAGTCAAAACCAAGTTGACACACCTTTTGCATATAGACAATATAAAGGTTGGCTTTCTTGCATTCTTGTAAAAGGAAGTGAACCATGAAATCTTCTGATGCTGACTAGATGTTGATTTGTCTTATTTTCCATTTGAAGAACTTTTAAATTTAGATTTTTTAGTTGATGTTGATAGATGGGGTTGCTGACTGGACCTTTCCATATATGCATGTGTACAGAACAAAAAAAAAACATGCCCACTTTTACTAAGTTCAGTTTGGCACAAGGCTATATGGTGGGATACAGGACAGAAAGATTGTGCTGAACCAATCTTTTAAGTGGAAAATATTTGTTTAAAAAAAACTCCATCATTCAAAAGCTTAGCTTTTAGCCATATTCACACAGTGATCTTTCACACTAGTCAGAAATATACAATTACTTCAACTACCAATCGTGTGTGTGTGTGTGTGTGTGTGTGTGTGTGTGGTAGTGTAAAGGAATTTACACTTATATGGATATGTTGTAGATTTGGGGTATGTCCTGTTTGAAATTAATTCATACCTTCTATTGATTACATTTTATTTTAAAATTCAACCAATCTAAACATTTCTCAATTTTTTTTTATAAACACAATTCAGAACCCTGAAGATGTACATAAAGACAGTGAAATAAGGAGACTTCCATATCATTTTCCTTAATTAACATGGAAATAATCCCCTTAACCCTATCCAAGTTTCTTATTCCTCTTTTCCCTTAAGCTTCTATGATTCCTATTTTTTTTCTTTTAACACTTTATAGCATTATCCTCATATTATTCTGCTAGTAAATAACAGCAAGCCATCATATATCTTTAACCTTAATCCCTAATCTTAATCTTTCTTTGTTGCAATATCATAAATAAAATCTTATACATAAATATATTATCCTTATTATGATCCTTATCAACATATTACATCATTTGATATTTACTTAAATAAACTGCTCTCCTTTTCAAGATAATATTCATGACCGGAATATAACATCCTTTTTTAATAACTACTTACAATTAAAATGTGTTTTTATTTACCCAAACTTACATTGTTTCCTTTCATCTGTCTTTTGTAATTTTGCCTTGATATTCTCTTCTTTCTGGCAAATAAACTCAACATAAAAAAACACAGTGAATGCTTTAAAAGCAGAAACATGCATAAACAAAGAAACTGAGATAAATAAATCTATATTGAAAAAATCAACATATGATTGTGTAAATGAAAATATATGTCATAATTCACTGAGAGTTTTAAGTAATTTTAAGCCAGCTTTCTTCATATCAGAAGCAGATACAGTCAGTCGGTCAGTCGGTCAAGACTAGCTGCCTGTTTTTGTAAAAGAAAAAATTATACAAAAATCTGTTTATATCTTTAATCACAAATGTTCCTATCAACATTTCTTTTTAAATCATTGGTATTAGGTTGGTGCAAAAATAATTTCGTTTTCTCACATAGTAACATATGTTAGAAAACGAAATTATTTTTGCACCAACCTAATAGAAAAAAATAACTGAATTTATTAGAGTACAAGATAATCAACATGACAAATTCATTGCATACCACTCGTTCATGGCTTTTCCAATATTTAAGCTCACTTGGTAAAAGACATGTTGGAGTTTGAATTTTTATGCAGCCTTGTTTAAACCACAACAAATTTATTCAAAAGTGAAGAATGAACAAGTTTTTTTTTTAAATTAGAACAAAACGTTTTATTTTCAGAAATCTTACAAAGTTTTAAATTTTGTCCTTGATAACAAAGTTTTTTTCATGCTTGAAATATATATATATATATATATATATATATATATATATATATATATATATATATATATATATATATGTATGTATGTTTGTATGTATGTATCACCACTGATTTGCTAAAATTGTCAGCATGTCATGAGGAAAAAATGCCCCAAACGTAATAAAATCATCTAAGCTTAATTCTCTGCCCACTTCACTTTCATGATATCCAAACTGTTTAGGTGTTCTTGACTTATTGTTGATCTCAGGAAAGTTTTGATGAGTTTGAGCTTAGAAAATATCTTTTTCTCTAAATGCTGGAATGGTAAAAAAATTCTAAAAGAAATAAAGTAATTTGGAAATGCTGTAGATCTATTGATGCAAGCAAAAAACTCCAGTATTTTCACAGGATTTTATATCAACTCTGAAGGGATAATTGACTCAATTACTTCAATTTCCTCATCAATATCAGCCATTTTTGTTGTTATGACTCTTTCTATTGCATAAACTAATTTGGAATAAGTTAACATCCTTTCGAAATCTGCAACACATTTTCTTATGGTTTCTTTGGGCATAACTTGAAAATTGTACAAGAACCCAAACAGCTTATATTGTTTTCTCAGCTGTTGTTACATCAATGGTTTCACTTTGAACCTCCTTTAGCTGAAAGTGAAATAAGTGTGAGAATACTAGAGTCATGAGGAACTTGTAATTTCTCATTTCATTTATCAAGGACTGAGCATTACTTTTGGCAAGAGAATCATTAGTAGTGGCAGCCAGCTCTTCAAAAGCAACATAGACTTCAGAGGTTTGGTATCTAGTGGCATTTACACTGTCTATCTGATAAACCAGTAACATGACTTCTGAAAAATGTCCATCTATTTGTGGATGAGGAAAAAATGGTATATATTTGTTATAATTTACCAAAGAATGACACTGTATCTGGTTAAGTTTTGCCCATGTCACCCGACACAAGATTATAGTTGTAACATGCACAAAGTGTGAAAAATTGCTCAAGAATTTCTTTGTGGGAGCTGTGCCTGTAAACCTGAAATGTGTTCCTTCATGTTGTCCACATTATCATAACCGCAGCCACAGATATTTTCAGCATCAATTACTAATGCCTCAAGATCCTTCAGAAGATTGTTAATCAAATTTTATCCATTATTTATTTCTGAACAGCTTTTCCTATGATATCAATCAATTCATTTTGGATGATTTTTCTCAAATAATGATCCTATATTTCCTTGTTTGAACTCTTAGTATGTATTCTTGCATTATCAGATCAAACTTCCCAAGTAACTAAATCACACCTAAAAAGTGCCATTCTGTGGTGTGAAAATGTGTTCATCAGACCCACGGAATATCAAATTTCTTTCTGCCAACACCTGTATGGTGGCCACAAGTCACTCAAACATTTGATACTAATGGTATATTTCATTTCTTATCTTTTTTCCTGTAATTCATCAATAGTCTTTTCAACAGACAATCTCTCCTGCAATTTACAAAAGTTCAGTATTACTTGCAAATAACATTTTCATCTCCCATAATCAGCCAGTCTTATACGGATGTTTGACTAGTTATTAAAACCAGAAGAGTTGCAAGTGCAGCTGTAGTATTAGTCAAAACTTTTACAATAGTAACAAAAAATTTTGTCACTTGAGACTGAATATAATAGTAATGGTCGGTCTATGACTACATTTGGGAGCTGTCTCTTAAAAAGCGTGTTCTACTCATTTTTAGGGAAATCTTCTTTAATAAAGTTTTGGCAGTCCTTTTTTACCAAATAATCACTCATGGTATGACTTATTACTTCTGGCCAGGTTTCAAAATCATCATTTAATTCTGAAGACCCATCGGTAAAGTTAGCAGTGGAAGGATTATCTGTAGAATTTGTATCACTAGAAGTGCCTTTACAGTTTTGTTCAACTGGTAAAACTTCTTCAGTGTCACTGTCTTCATTGACACTGGATTTTTTTTATTATTTTCTACAGAATTTTATAGATCAGTTTCATCAGATTTATCTTATATATTTCTGCAAAGAAATCTGTCTAAAGGCAGCCCTTTTCTTTCTCTTCTTCAGCTTTCTTAGTCATTGCTAATGCCCTCTTCTTACTGCCACTCAAGTACTTTCTGCCAATATCTCTTGTCTATTTTTACTTATATTTAAAACTCTCATGACCTAGTCTCTGACAAACAATATGACTTCCATTTTGCCAGATCTACCACTGATGTGCTAACAGCCATCACTGAATATGTATATCAACCTCTTAATAATAACAGCAAAGCTCAAGCTGTGGCTCCAGATATTGTGAAGGTGCTTGATAGGGTTTGGTACACTAGTCTTCTACATCAGCTCCGGGGCTATGATATTACTGGATGCATGTTTGATTTAACTCAATCATTTCTATCAAATCGTGAATTGAAGGTCGTTTTGAATGGTCTCACTCCCAGATCCTTTCACATGAACACAGGCGTCCCCAAAGACTTTATTTTTGGTCATCATCAATGATCTCCATGATGTCATCAGTTCCCAAGTAGGCATTTATGCTGATGACACTACAATTTACTCCTGGCTCAATAGAAAATCCATCAGTGTTGACAAAGTTAACCCAGCCACTGCTCTTGAAAAGGGGTTAACTGGGGCAGGACATTGTCTTTCTCGTCAGAGTCCATCTTGCACATTTACAAATCTATCATGAATTGAATACTGTTAACATATCTGGTCAGGTGCTCCTGCTACTTATCACAAAGTTCTTGACAAGATCCAAAGAAGGATGTAATCGATCCAGACTTGACATCTTCAGTCATTTTCTTACCATCATGATGTGGCTTCCTCTGTCTTTTCTGCAAATATTTTCATGCCAACTACTCTGACAAGCATTTTCCCTGGTGTTTGGACTACGTGAGTTTAAGTGTGCTACTAGATTGGCATCTAGGTCCCACCCTTTTACCACTGAATTAAGCAAAAGTAACTGCCACTTCTACTCCAACAGTTTCTTTTCTCGCACTTCCTGTCTGTGGAACTCCCTCTCATTTACTTGCTTCCCTGATAACTACAATCTTCAAAAATTTAAATGCAACATCAGTTGCTATCTTCTTGAACGTCGTTCAGCTTTTATCCTTTCCTCGGTCCCCCACTATAGCCAGTATTTTCTCTCACCTTCACTCTCTGTAACACCCCTGTGTACTAGTGGAATTCCCATCTTGCTTGGAGTGAAATTATTAAAAAAATAGAAGAAGAAAGGATAAATTAAATTAATTAAAATTAAATAAATAATAAATATAATTAAAATGGAAACATAAAATATGTCTGATATTGTGAAAATTGAGTTATTGCAAAAAAAAAAGTAAAGTTCTTACCAGCTTAAGTAGTGGGTCAATTGGGGAAAATCAGTCAAATTGGCCAAAAGCCGACTATGGACGCATGTTAGTGAAAGTGATTCTTAGATATATAACATTTAAAGGAATTCCTATACAGTGGGCTATGATAAGTTTTTAGCCACCCTTAATTAGAGCTATTTTGGCTTATGTAATAACGTATCTTCTTTTTTTTCAGACAATACCGTGTTAATATCAAGCTACTCTAATCTATAAAAGATAGTTGACATATTTTGCAATGAAAGTTTGCAGAAATAAGGAAATAAGTGAATTTCAACGAGGAAAATAATAGGATGGCATCAGTGTGTCAAGTCAAATAAAGAAATTGCTAGGTTTTTCCAGGTTAATCAACAAACGGTTAATAATATTGTCAAGAAATTTAATGAAAAATGCAATTGTCTTGTGGAACAACGTTCAGGAAGACCAAGCGTCGTGGATGAGTTAACGAAAAGGGCGCTGAAGATGGAAGTAATGAGAAACCGTCATCAGAGCGTCAATTTTCTCGTCAACAGCATGAAAATGTCACTATATGCGGAGAAAAAGACTCTGAAAGAGCTAGGCTATCAAAGAAGAGTTGCAAGAAAGAAGTCCTTGATTTCAGAAGTTAACAGGAATAGACGTATGAACTGGGCGAGAGAATTTGAGAGCAAAGATTATGAATTTTGGCAGTCTGTAATTTGGACAGATGAAAGTAAATTCTGCCAATATTCGAATTCGAGACAGATTTATGTTTGGAAAAATCAGAATGACACTTGGAACACCGAATGTCTGCAGGCAACTGTGAAACATCGAGGGATTGGAGTAATGGTGTGGGGTCCTGTCTGGTCTGGAGGGAAATCTGAGTTGATTCTTGTTGATGAGCGGTTGAATGGTCCAAAATGCTGTCAAATATTAGAGAAAGGAATACTCCCACAATTTGAAACCAATCAGATTGACAAGAATGTCTACTTTTTCAAGAAAATGGAGCGCCATGTTGTACGAACAAAGTAGCAAAGGTCTGGAAGGAATAGCAAGGAATCAAGTCATTGCGTAGCCAAAAATTCTGACGAATCCAATAGAGCACGTTTGGGAGCACCTTGATCGAAGACTTCGAGAATCACGTCAGTGGCAACCCTTAAAGAAACATTGCTAAAGGAGTGGCAAAATATGGCTCAGACGACTGTTGATAAGTTGATCAAATTCATGAAAAATCGAATACAATCACTGAAACTAGCAAATAGAGGACCTAATCTATACTAGTTCCAAATACTGTTTGTTTGAGTAGGGATTACGTAATTAAATTTTGAAATTGGATGTAGTTTATTGCTCCCGGCTAAAAACTTTCTTAGGCCAGTGTAAATACAAAGTATTGAAAGTTAGTCTTATAGATAAGTAGTTGTGAAATTGATTTCCAAAGATATATAATAGTGAAAGGAATTCAGATAAATACGTAGTAGTGAAAGTGATTAGTAGTGAAAATCATTGTATATATACTATTACATTATATATATATACTTTTACTGTTATGGTAGTAGTGGGAGGCACAGTAACATAAATATAAAATCACAAATTCTTTTACCAATGCTCTTTTCCTGAGTGATCAAACACGGCCGAATCTTTACTGAAAAATTAATAGATTTCTAGCATTTCCATACATCCAGATTTATAGCAGATCATAGCAAGTTTAGCTGGTCATCCATTCACTTTGAATTCTGAAGAGGGACTGACTTGGTGGCGGTCTTTATTTTCGCGTCTCGATTTTGGTATGTGACCCATTACTTCTAAATATGGATTTTTACATATGTAGGCGAAAAGAGGTCACTGACCCTTTTCCTTTTTCTGCCGTATCTCAGAGATTTCATAGTTGTTGTAATGTCTGAATAGTATCCAGTCAAATTATTACGCTATCATATGACCAAGAAGGAGAAAGTATACTTTTCATACGATACATAATCTTTGCTCGGATGCATGCAAGTTTGATCAAGAACCATTAATTGTCAATTTCACTTTATTTCTTTTTCATTTTCACACTTTCTGAAAGTACTGGCACCTTATTCAGAGTACTTCTAAAATATAAACTTTAGTGTTGATTTTAGAATAAAATTAGATGAGGGTCCCTAACAATATATAGTATTGAAAGTGATTCATTTAGATATTGAATAGTGAAAGGAATTCGTATAGATAGAGGGTACGATGTGTAAATTGTCGCCATTTAATATTTTTAATTTCGAGCATGCTCGTTGTTTGTTTTTTTATTTTGCCGACTACACAGTATAGTAGAGTCAATTTCTGTGAGAAAAAGAGCACCATGACGCAATTCACTCTGCTAAAAATTTGGAAAGAAATTCACAAAGAGTTTGATAAGTCTAATGGTGATTACGAAGGTGCAGTAGCTAGGAAAACTCACTCTGATCATTCTGATAAAAGAACTCCCGAATTTGTTGGTGAGGGCCTCAAACTCAACATAGAGACCTATATCAGATGCCTTGAGGAGGTAGTGATGCCCTGGGTCAAGAGGGTGACTGATGGAAGACCCTATGTTTGGCAACAGGACTCTGCACCATTTCTACTAATGTGCATTAGCCCTCCACACGCACCCACACACATATTCTGTCAGCAGCCACGCATACACTCTGTAAAAATGTGCTTCAGACACACACATATATATTCACTTTATATTGACCAAGGAATTACAACTTTATGAACTACCTTTGAACAAATAGAAAATTTTATCGAACATTTGAACTTTGATTTTTTTTGTGACCAGAACAAACACAATGTTTACCATATAAAAACAAATGTTATGTACATAAATATATGATTTTTCAGTCTGGTTTTCCTTGTTGCCAATGTAAAAAGTCATTTCTTTGCGTCATATTGTATTTGTGAGCATGACACTCGGATTTTAATTTTTCACTTTTAACGCGAGTAGACTGCCTTTACAAGTTTTTTTTTTTTTTTTACTTTCTTTAAAAAATGTAATATAGTTGTGTTAATTATAATTTGTTTTTGTAAATTTTGAATGAAAAAAATTCTTCTTCAAGAAAAATTATAAAGAAATGAGGCTATATAACTTTTGCTTCTCTAAAAAGAAATAACTATCTAAGACTTAATTTATTTACTACTTTTTTATTAAAATAATAATTTAAAAAGAAGATACAATAATTTAACTTGGATAAATCGATTTTATTTGCTTGAATAAAAACAAAAGACTATGGTAATTAAATAAATACTTATTTAAAAAATATCTATTTAAAAATATTGGAATGGTGGCTTAAGCCCTTTACCCCAACCCAGAAAGCACAGCCCTCGTATTGTTGCAGTGGGGTTTTATCTGAACTGGAATCCATGATTATTTTTTTTAGTTAATACTTATTTAAACGTGTCGGGAAGATAGCTTCCTCCAAATAGTACGGGCCTAGTACTGTTGTAGAGGGGTTTTATCCAAACCCCCATAGTTAATAATACTTTTTAAAAGATATTGAAGACGGAGCCCCCTTTTGCAAGTACGGTCCTGGTATTGTTGTAGTGGGGTTTATCTGGACCCTATGATTTTAAGTTATTTCAAAAATATAGAGGGGGGGGGGTTAGCCCCAAATCTCCACACCAGGACAGCCCTAAAATCAATTTTCAATTTACTTTTATTTCATAGTTACTGAATTTTCCTACCTTGTCAAAATTACCGAATCTTCCGTTACCGAATTTTCCTGCATTCAAAAAGGATTTGTATAGATACATCGTTGTGAAGGTGATTCATTTGACAGGATGTGTGTGTGTGTGTGTGTGTGTGTGTGTGTGTGTGTGTGTGTGTGTGTGTGTGTGATGAATGCACGGCCGCAATTTTCGACGGATTTGCACGAAAATTTACATGTACATGCTCCAAGTTAGCGGGAAGGCCAAGACTGACTTTGCATTTCCCACCTCCCATCGATAGTGGAAATAATTTTTTCATGCTTCTATGGCAGTTTTCATGTAGTTTGCGGCCATTTTCTACTGGCCAGAGTGAGAGCCTATAGCTGACTGATACGAATGTTAACTAGCATGCAAAAAATAAAAAAAATCGATAGCTGCATTCGTCACAAGTGGGAAAAATTTAAATCTGCATGGCACTTTACTTGGCTCATTCGCTTGCTTAAACTCAACGTTGATTCTGATTCTGCAGAACTGGGTTAGGTGTGAAAAAGTATTTGTTGTTAACATTCTTTTTTCATTCGGTTTTTCCAGTTACGAGTCCTTTTTTAAAGCTGATCGTTTTGTGTTCATTTTGTTTAGTTCTTTTTTCGTAACAGATTTAATGTTTAGTATAGAGCTTAGAAAAAGTTCGCAGTGTGAGATAGGCAAGAAGTAAGGCATGTAGCAACATCAGCATGGCAAAGGGCACTCCTTTAAAGGCAAGGAAGGGCAAAAATATTTTAAGTCAAGTGATAGTGATTGCTGTATGAGTCGTACGATTTTTGAATCAAGCACGGGCAACGCCGGGCCATGCTGTTAGTAAATTACTAAAAGGGATTCATATAGAGACATAGTTGTAAAAGTGATTTGTATAGATGCATAGAGAAAGGACAGTTAAGTATTAGTGAAAGTGATTTGTATAGATATTTAGTGTTGAATGGGGTTCGTAGTAATGAAAGTCATTAATGAAAGGGATCCTTATAGATACGTAGTAGTGACAGATATTCGTATAGATCAATGTTTCTCAACCTTTTTAAGCAACGGCACATCTTGGAGCAAATGAAAATATCACACCAAACTTAGCAAAATTTTTAAATGTTATGAAACAAAATCTTAGATTTTTTTTTAAATATACAGACAAATATGAACTTGTGTTTTTCGCGATTTCTTCAATGTTTGGTCAAATGGCTGATAAGCAGACCCTCGTTTCTTTTTCAGTTGAGTGTAGTCCTTCTCACTTCTTATATTTTTGTTATTTAGGGTTGACAAGCCTAATTCACATGAATAAGTAGAAAATTGCAATAAAAGCATTTTCAGCTAATGTGGGATATTCCTTTTGTATTGAAATCCAAAAAAATGTTTCAATGAGTGCTGTTGAATATTTGGTTTATATCCTTGATCACTAGAAATGGTTAAATGGTTTTTAAAAAGTTAAATTAAAAAAAATAAAAATACTTTGTAAAAAAAGGATATTAAAACAAAGTATTTAAAATAACATAATCGAAGAATAGTGAAAAGAATTTGAAAAAAGTTTAATACTTATTCAAATATTAACGCTGTACCATACTTTCACATACACATATGATGTCACAATAATGTTGAGAATCACTGCTATGTAATGAAAGTGCTTCATAGATAGTGAAAGTGAGTCGTATATTACACAGTATTGAAAATGGTTCCTGTAGAAGACACTTAGCAGTGAAAGGGTTACATTGTAATTAAGGATTTTTTTTTTTAGTTACATACTGATTTATTTACAATACATAGCAGGGAAAGTGATACATATGAAAGCCAGTCGTATACATAGTGAGTGATTCTATTTTTTTTTCTTTTTGTTAGAGATGTAATGAAAGGTTTTCAGTGTACTAACGGATACCTAACATGGTCGTGAAAAACATTTTCGAGAAAGGGATTCGGATAGATACGTAGTGAAATAAATATATTTATATAGAGAATATAGATGCCTAGTAATGAAAGTGATTCGTAAAGAAAGAGTAAAGAAAGACATAGTGAAATGTATTTGGATAGATACATAGTAATGAAAGTGATTTGTATAGTAGTGAAAGTTATTCCTATAGTTACGTAGCAGTGAGTGAAAGTGAGTCGTATAGATACATACATAGTAATGATGAGTGGGATTCGTTTACTTACATTTTACTGAAAAAAATGCTTTGTATAAATGAAATACTTCGTACTGATAAGGCTTTAGTAGTGGAAGTTTTCTTAGAACACTTTTCCTCCTCCTTATCTATTCTACTTAGGTTTTTCTATTGGGACCAATCTTGAATTGGCTACTTCGTACTTCCTCTCAAGTGCTTAAAAAGAAAAAAAATGTGGTAATAAGGACAGTTAATTTTCCGCTAGATTTTACCTTGATAGGAGATATCGCAACTTAAACTTAAAAACTTAATAGTTATTAATGTACTGGTTGTTCCTTAATCTCACCTGACCTAAATACATGTACTTAAAGTCAACCCTACACTTTGAATCTCACCATTTTCATCCAGACTTGCTTTATATTTTTAAAATTATTATTATTATAGTCAACTCCACAGAAACTCTATGCCTAAAGTTTAAAATGCATTTTTAAAAATGAAAAATCTTTCTTAAAGCTTTTAATTTAGTTTTAATTTCAAGCTAATAAATTAAATTTAATATTTCCAATAACCAAAATATTTTGCTGTATTTCAAAACAAATTGACCGAAATGAGTTTTTGTTTTGAAATCACTAATAATCGCTGATTTTAGAACCATTTATTTATACTCATCTGTCATCACAGTGTAATTCTCTTTATTAAAAAAATCTTTCAAAAATGAAATATAGTTTTCTGAAACTTTATTTGTGGAATATCAGTTGATTTAAAGTTTAATTAATCTGATTCGAAACAAATATTGCTTTCTTTAAGTTTAAAATATCACAGAAAAATGTATTTTTGAATATGGCTGTAGGTGTTTATCTAAGGTGTTGACAGGTTGACAGCTTGATTGACAGATGGAAGTTTATCTAATTTTTTTCTACGGTGGACATATCTATAAAACTTACTTGAGAAATATAATGTGAGCACCTTTTTTATATAACTTTTAGCTACCCAATAATCTTAAAAATCTGGGAAAATATTCGACGTAATCTAATGTTTAATTTGAATTTTAGGTTCTTTAGCTTTAGACTTACAATAGTGTTATGGTAATTTACCCACGCACGCATAGACTATCCCAGCTATAAATAGGAGCAGGTACTGCTTTTTGGAGAGGGTAGTTTCCAGCAGTCAGCTCTGACAGTCGGACCAAACATTCTTGTATTTTACATACTCTCGTTTGTATATGTTTGTATTACTGTTTCTGTTAATATATTAGTTTAAATCAATTCCCCTCTTGTATCTTTATTTCTGGCTCTGACAAGACCACAACATTATCTATCTATCTATCTATCTATCTATCTATCTATCTATCTATCTATCTATCATGGTAATTTACCCACGCACGCATAGACTCTCCCAGCTATAAATAGGAGCAGGTACTGCCTTTTGGAGAGGGAAGTTTCCAGCAGTCAGACCGAACATTCTTGCTGTAACACTCTCGTTTGCATATATTTGTATTACTGTTTCTGTTAATATATTTGTTTAATTCAATTCCTCTCTTGTGTCTTTATTTCTGGCCCTAACAAGGCCACAACAAATAGTTATCACTTTATTGTAATGTTGTGTATGGACGTACGTATTTGCAAAAATCGGTACATTTACACACACACACACACAAATTCAAAAATCTTTTTAAAACATTATTGAGTTGATGAATTGTACTAAGCTTTGATAGTAGTTGATCATATTACAAGGGCATAAACATATTTGCAAATGAATTTGACTTAGAAGAAATATTATAAATATTAAAATAAATATTAAAGCTAATGGTATGAAGGGAGTTAAGTCCACTAATGATAACTCCTCACCTGGTAAGGAGATTTACTTGACCCTCCCACTAAGTCAGGCTGTGACACAAGGTCATTTTTTAATGTGGGGACCTGAGTGCTTTCACTCGGGCCTCTGATCCAAGCTGGTCTTAGCTGGTCAAAGCTTGTCCAAGCTAGTCAGAGCTGGTCAGAGCTAGTCATAGCCATGATACTACCAGCACAGGGATGGATCCCTGTGCCAGGTAAGGGAAAAACATCTATGACAGGTGTCACCTGACTATCATTCAATGACTGTAAAGTGTATTTCAAAAAAAACAGGAGGTTAAGTTTCTTAGGAACAACTCCTCACCTGGTCTGGATAGATAGGAGCGACAGGTGTCATCAGACCATTATCCAATGATTGTTAGTGAACAAACAAAAATAGTAATCAGAACTTGGAACGTAAGGATGTTATACCAATGTGGCCAATTTGAAAACATCAAGCAAGTGATGAACAGATTAAATATCAACATTTTAGGCATATGCAAAACTAGGTGGATAAGTAATGGGAATTTCATAAGTAATACACAAAGACAGAGAGGAAAAGGAAAAGGTGTAGGGTTAATATTAGATAATGACATGAAGAAATGTATTCTGGGATATACCAAGGCCCTATGTTAATCACTATTATCATCAGAAACCTGAATACCAAGGTCAGAAAAGAACAAAAAGACAAAATAGTTGGCAACTTTGGACTAGGATCCCAAAATAAGTGCAGCAAAAGATGAGTACATTGGTTAATAATAATAATAATTTATTGAAAAGAATAGAACAATAATTACTTGTGTTAATATATTTTACTACAGTTTACAATGGAGCAATGATTTTTAGGCTAGATCATTACTGCTGAAGAGAGTTTAATCCCAACTGAGCATTCCACATTTAAGGCCTTCTTCCATACTAACCTTGTATGTATCATCCTAAATCTAAGGAAATGTTATAATATTTGTTTTACTTTTAGTATGTTTGCTGTTTTACACTTTATCCCATTTTTCTGAAATCACAAATTGTTATACATCCATCACAAATAGTTATGAAAAAGTATATAAATTAAAATTTGAAACAAAAAAATCAAAATTTAAATATTAAATTATAACAGATGTACCTACTCAATTCATTTTCTATCTGTATACAGGCAGTTTGCTCCCAATAATAATTCTAGTTGACCAGTTTCAAATAAAATAGAACTTACATTTTTCATTAGATATTAATGAAACAAGATATCTTAACTAAAAAGAACCTAATTTAAGAATTTCATTAGCTTCTAATGTGCATAAAAAGATTAAATTTACACATCTTATACTGCAAAGTTTTATCTTTCAAAATCTACAATAATTAAGTTATTTAAATTTTAATACTTTTCAACTAACACACTGAGAAATTACAATTAATTTTTAAAAGCCAATTATGCATATAATTAGAACAATATCAATGTGATGTCTATCTATCTATCTATGTATCTATCTATATATATATATCTATATCTCATATCTATATATATATATATATATATATATATATATATATATATATATACATTAAGAAATGGACAAAGTCCGACAATTTATTAAAGTATACAAGTATTTAAGTAAATGTTTGTTTATAATAAACAGTATTAAATAAGATTTACCGGCCTGAATGTTTGAATGCTTCTCGAACATTCAGGCCGGTAAATGTTATTTAATACTGTTTATTATAAACAGAACATTTACTTAAATACTTGTATCTATAAAAAGAATGTTAAACATAAAAATGTCTTTAATATTTATATATATATATATATATATATATATATATATATGTATAACAGGGCCTTATCAAAGAAGAGATTCATTTTCTGCCTTTCAAGACCTTCATTATTATCTATCTGTATAAATTGCTTTCACTTATTCTTCTATGTGCCACATCCCTTCATGATATAGGCGATCATGGTTCTCCACGACTTCCTATAACCTTGTGGCCCTTAGCTGCATTCAATCATCCATTCATACAAGCTCATCAGGCTTGCTGCTTTTCCTTATCTCTCTTGCCTTCAATATGCTTTGTGAGGGTTAAGTTATGTGTCCAAGGAATTTATGCTGTCTTTTTTTTTATTCTAAATGTAAGCGTTCATTCTGTTGCCATTTTATTTAAACCTTAATTGTTGTTTACTTGCTTTGTCCGTGGAATTTACAGCATTCTGTAGAATTATATTTCTGCTACCTCCAGTTTTCTCCTCATCTCTAAGCTATTGTCCAGTATTCACTGCTATATAAGAGGATGAATATCACATCATAATCCAGTACTCTTTTGTCTTTTTCTAACAAAATGTTTCCATTTTTCAGCACATTGCTTAGCTTCTGGAATACTCCTTTTGCTAGTCCAATGTGTGTTTGGATCTCAGTGTCATATTGTCCATTGTTAAAACACTTCCTAGATATAAAACCTTCTCCACCTGCTTAATGTTGACATCTCTAATTTGTACTTCATATCTTGGCCTTTTTCGCTTGCTGATGATCATACTTTGTCTTCTTGCATTTGATGGTTAGTACTTTTTTCTTGCTTTCTTTTGCTACCCTGTCTAGGAGGTCCTGTATTTTTTGTTCCATGTCATTCATCAACACAGTGTTATGTACATATTATATATTGTTAAGATTATGTCCACCAATAATAAATCCTGGTAGAATCTCCAGTTCCCTTACAATCGTGTCACTGCAAAAGTTGAATAACTTTTTGTAGAAAACACATGCTTGTCTCGTGCCCCTTTCATTTTTTTGTGTACCTAAATTCATTTTCTATCTGTATACAGGCAGTTTGCTTCCAATAATAATTCTAGATGATTCTAACATCCTAAATAGATCTAGTTTTCCTAGTAGTTCAAATAGTTCCTTGTGTCATAACTTTGAAACTTGCAAAGTTTACTCTTAGCCTCTAGTATCTTAATGTAGAGTATAAATATAGTTATTAAAAGAGACAAAAAGTTTTGGCAGTTGTGGGAAGTGCAAGGTTTCCCTGTTCCATTTCATATCAGCAACATCTATTCTCAGATTCCTCAAGAACCAAAATTACCTCAAAGAAACTCCTGTGAGTACCTTCAAAACAGAGACACAATTTTAAAAATAATTAGTTTCATATTTCTTTTCATCCTGCAACTTTGAATGACATTTGCCCCTTTTCACAAAAATTTACCCCTTCTTTATCCTGTTCTTCTTCCTCCAATTTTTATTTTTCTTCCTCTACTTTTTCCTCTTCTTTTTTCTTCTTCCTTTTTCTTTTTCCTTTTCTTCTAGGACAAGAAAAGATTAAATAAGTTTGAGATTATTATCATAGTTAAGATATCTTATTTCAATAACAGGAGACAAGACATATACTTATCTGACAAATGACGTCTGAAATTCTGACATATAGAAATGTAATGACTCTTACCTTTATTTCCTTTAATATTATCATCTTACTTTTATATCCCAATGCGTTTTTCATTGAGTTACATCTGATAATCATTTTCTATCTATCTATCTATCTAATATCAATCAGCTAAGTGCCAAAATTTATTTGTATTATTCTTACACACACACACACAAATGTGTGTGTGTGTGTGTGTGTGTGTGTGTGTGTAGTTTAAAATTTGCTATATCTATAGGAGAAGAATCTTCAATATTGGAAGTAGGGTATTTTATATACTAATTTACCTATTCCATAACAATTATCGTATTTTAAGTATATCTTTTCAATTATTTTTGTGATATTTACAGTTAGTTTCTCATCTCTCAGCTTCAGAAACTTTTACAGTTTTTCTGTGTATATATATAGATGTGACTAGTGAGTTAGTCAAAATGACTTCATTTCCTTTATAGTCTACCAATAGAAGGTTGACCAATCAGAAGCCGCAGAACATTGTATCCGTCGTGTATAAAGGTGGCCCACCATGTTTCCTACCCGAATGACCAGAGCCAACTTGTCAGGCGAACATGACAGACAGAAGAACTACGCTCTGCTACTTTTCTGCGATATCCACTGCGAACCTGCACTACGCTTTCCTACTATCTCCAAAATATTCACTGCCAACGTCTGGATTCTATACGCGAGGACGACCGTCATGAATTTTTAGCAGAAACATCTTCTAACTGTCCTACATTGTAATAAGATACTACCACCTGACATTGCCAGTGGAAGCAATATAATTCTAGTACAACAAAAACATCACTTGCATTACAGACAAAAGCATTTAGTGTATATATACATATGCACATTCACTCCCCCTTTGACAGAGTAGAAAAGGGGTGTGGTAAAAGTAGCAAATATAATTATATTAACTTCAATAATTTGTGATAAAACTTTAATTCAAAATCTGTTTTAAAAGCAAGTCAATAAAGGGAACGAGTTTCCATGTTAATAAAGGGAACGAGATTCCATGTTTTAACATGAACATTGATTTGTATAAAATCTTATTTTACATTATAAAGTTATCTAATCTTTTTGACATTTTTCAAATCAACCCAAGGAGGATTTCAGGATTTAGTTGTTTGAAGTAATTCTAATAAATCAACATTTCCTTGTGAAATATTTGAATTACATATGTGCAAGGAGGTGTTCAAAAGTTCTCAGCCCAACAAAAATCTCAAAATCTGACCAAGCATCAGATATCTGAGAGGGAATTCCTTCTCAGTAGGGCTCATAAAATTTTTGGCACCCTCTCATATAAGTTGCTTTTTTTACTTGTAAATCCATTTCAAGAAATGGGATATGGCCAATAAAAGCTAACTGTCCATTTGAGTCTTATCATAACCACTATTATCACTTTGATTGAATTGGATACCTGTTGTGTAACAAAACATCTGACCTTTGCTACACTAAAGTATTGAACATGCACTCTGCTACTGACCATGAAAAGAGTCACTCAGGAGTCGCACAGGAGTCACAACAAAGTTGCACAGTAGTTGCAAAGAGTGTCACACTAATTATGATATTTGCTAGTATTGTAATATTAATCCACGTGATTAATCTGTTCTTTCACTAATTTCATTTTCCAGCATTTTACTTTGGAACATTATTAACTCGAACTGCAACTTGATACGAGCATTACCAAAAATCCTGTAAACATGTGACATTGAAAAGATAAAAGAATATAAAAAGGAGTGTCTAAAGACCACCAGATGCATTCAGGTAACACTGAAGATCATATTTTAAAGACTAAAAAGATGAAAATTACAAGTCTGAATAAATTGTGGAAACATGAAATAAATTACTTTATATTAAAATCTAAAAACAACTTAGAGCCTCTTTAACAGGTCTTGTTAATGCACACAGACACACTTTTATATATATATATATATATATATATATATATATATATATATATATATATATATATATATATATATATTGTTGTGACCAAGTAAAGGGTTAAAGAAATAAATAAAACAAGTGTTACAGATATATCATATATTAAACAGTAAGTTCAACAGAAGGGTCTTACACAGCTAGTGAGTTGGGCACCTCGAGGCAGTGTATTAGTTAGCAAGCTTGTCTCGCTAGAGCAGTTACGACTGAGTAGTGAGTTCGATCCTCACTGGGTGCTCCATACTTTTGGCCTTGTGCCACATCTAAGCTACGCTTGGAAAATCATTTTGGGCACCTCAGCGTGGTGTAATGGTTAGCAAGCTTGTTTTGCTAGAACTATTACGACTGAGTAGTGAGTTCAATCCTCACTGGGTACCCCATACTTTCGGCCTTGAGCCACATCTGAGCTACGCTTGGAAAATCACTACACAACTAGTGAGTGTGTGTCGGTTGACCCAGCGTTCAATCTATCCGACTGTTAATATTTAACATCCCCCACAATGTGGGATGTATGTGGCACAAGGTGGAGTTTACCGTGGGTTCTCCAAGCCCATAGGCTCAGCCAAAAATATTCCCTTAGAACCCGCATAGGCGGGTTCAGGGCCTGTCTACCTCCCCGGACAAAACTTTGCCCAGCAGCAAAGCCTCGTCTGGGTTCCTAACTGCTTGAGGCAGAAAGTTCGACAGTTGAACAATCTATTCGAATGTTCCCCCAAAGCCTTCTCTCCTACTAATCTTATATTAAGTGGAAGAGTCCAACATAGACTCTTTAGAAGGAGGACACCACAACATATATATATATATATATATATATATATATAGAGAGAGAGAGAGAGAGAGAGAGATAGAAAGAAAGAGAGAGAGAGTGAGACAGCCAGACAAACAGACTGTATCAGAAAGAGAGAGACAGTCAGACAGAGAGGATATTGATAGTAATCTGTACTCTGAGTTGCAATGCAAAATTGCTTCCAAGAATAAAGTGTGTAATTGTATTTGCTAGACAGCATCTGACACTTTCACAGATAAATACACTGTATTTGTAGACAGAAAAGAAAAATTAACATAAAGATTAAGTCTGTTCTTAGTTTGCCCTATTTATTCATATAAAACAGAGAACTGTACCAATGGTGTGGGTGGACACTGTTCCACCATATTTACAATTTCTTTCTCTGGGTTCTATCCTCCCCTTGCAATTGAAGTCCATGATATTTTAATCATTGAACCTCTGATATTTAGCAGAATTTTAGGAACCTTTATACATTAACAAAGTTTAACATTAAAATGATACACTTACAGGACAAAAAAAGGTGAATTTAATCATCACAATGAACACAAGATGATATCATGAAAGATTTCATAGTGAACTTATTAATTTTTCCAACACTTTATAATGAGAAATATTGAAGCTATCAAATCTTTTAACTACTGAATTTCTAAAAACCAGATTTTATCATTTTTGTTTATTAATATTTTGTTCTAATTTTAATGTTTTTTCTGTATTTGCTACTTTTTCTTAAAGTGGAAGGGAGCAAAAAAAAAAGGGTTGAAAAGTGATAATTTTGTTGCTCACATGTAAAAAGAAAAGAAAACTTAGAAAGAAAGACACTGGTGAATTGGTAAGAAAACATTTAACAAAGAAACTCAAACAAAAGAAATCTTTTTTTTTTTCTAATTTTGAAATCAGTTTCTATTAGTCTTTTATTCTTCCATTTGTAAACATATCATCCAAAACCAGCCTTGCAAATCACAAGATAACAGAAGATCTGCCAAGAAAGGTGAGATGTAAGTACCTTGATACAAATTTACTGTTGATTATCTAGCAATCAAAGCTCTTTCTATACACTTTCACCTTAGTTGCATTCTGTTTTAATTAAAGTAGAATTTTCAAAGTCAAAATTATGGTCAGATAAATTATGCTGAGTGATTTATGCAATGAGTGTGTTGTTTTATAAAAATTCTTTATGTTCATATAATCTTTTAGTTAAATTTCTAGAAGTTTCTTTTATATATTTCTTGTGGCAATCATTACCAGTAATAGAGTAAATGCCTCCAGTTTTAGGTTATTATTATTTTGTTTTGTATTAATTAATTCTTTTACTGTTGTTGTGATGAACTTTTTGTATTATGCTTCTTTTCAATTTTTTTGTGAAAGTAATATATCACAATTTAATGGATTTTCTGATATGGCTCATTCTTTTATTTTGAAATATTTGACAACTCGTCTGTTTTACATTAAATATGAAATAATTAGGCTATTAAGGGAGCTTTAAAATATTTTCAATGTATTTCTCCTTGTCATGTAAATATTGAAGCTTTCAAATTCTGAGTGCTTCTAAACAGAATCCAATAATTATTCTAGATTTTATTTTGTTGTTATGGTGAGAATAGAAATTTATGAAGAAATTTTTATTATTTGGTTTGTGATAAACAGTTAGTTTTAGGTCATTATCTGTATAGTTTAACACAATATATGGGAAAGTTAATGTTTTTTTTTCCATAATTAAATTCTGCTGTATATTTGACTTTGCTTAGTTTATTTACTATGTTAGGTTTTTATTTTGCAGAAATATTTTAATAGAGCATCATCACTATATAAGAAATTTGTTGACTGTTTAGGTAAAATATTTTGGAATGGACCGGATTCAAGAATCTGTTAGCCAAAATGCCACTAATAGGTGAACCTATCAATGAACCAAATTTTTGCTTATAAAAATTATTGTTCAAAAATGAAATAGCATTGGTTTGTGATTTGTTGACAAATTTTTTATAATTTTAATCATTAGTAGGGAGAGACTTTAATTTTTGTTAACATGGATTGCTAGTTTAGACGTTAAACCCCTAAACATTCTGTTATATGTATGGATAGAATATTTTATTTTTTATTTGATTTATTATGCCAACAAATGCATACAAATTGTATGGGGTAAAATAACCTTAATTATTTAATTTAGATTCCAAAACAATGAGGAAGATTGTCACTAGATGATTTTAACTGCAAGAAGAAATGTAGATAGTACTTATTGAATAGAATGAAGTGGAATCCATCAAAGATTATTCTTATATTTTTAAATATTCAGACACCCATTTCTATTCACATTAATGTTCAGTCATAATTTAATTTTATACTATGATTATTGTAATATGCCATGACTCAAGTTATTTAGCTTTAAAGAGTGAATATACATATATATATATATATATATATATATATATATATCGCGTGAAACCCAGGATCACAAACTCACATCTATCCAACCAAATATATATATATATATATATATATATATAAATATAAAGAAAGAACAGTAAGATATATAATCCGATGTTCTTATTGATATTTTTATTTTTTTTTTTACAAAACAGTGCTCAATGTAAATTTACAGAGCATAAATATTTTATATATATGTATATATATAAAAGTGACTTCACTGTTCACTTTTATATTTACACACGCTCTATCTCCTATATTGAGCACTTTATCCCATAAATATAGCACACCTTAAGAGTAAATTTCTTCATATATATATATATATATATATATATATATATATATATATATATATATATATATATTAAAAAAGAAGAGAGAAATCACAAAGTTTTTGGTTGTAATGTGTTTTTTTTTTTAAAACATGTATTATGCTTTAAAATTATGAAAAATAAAGCATAATATTCATTTTTTTAAAAATCCACATTACAACCAAAAACGTATGCAGTTTCTCTCTTCTTTTCAATATATACACTTTTCTCTCGGAACAACTATAATCTCTTCCCTTTATATATATATATATATATATAGATAAATAGATAGATAGATAGATAGATAGATAATGTGTGTGGGGTGTGTGTATATATGCACACACACACCAGTATATTTTCATTCAAACAGGTTTGGTTAAATAATTTAGACATATCATGTTGATAAGTTTTCATTGTGATCCTTTTAAGTTCACAAATTAATTTCTTGGTAGCCTTAGGTTATGGTCCGATTCCTTGTACCACGGTGATAGTCCAAGGTAGAACCAATAAAGAAGAATTTGAATGCGGATATGGAATAACACAGATATATTACAAACAGGAATATATACAGAGAAGTAGAAAATGTTAGTACGAACAATCAGGTTTAGTAGAGAGAACAATGTAGTCTCGACCAGTATCACTATTCCAATAGTACTTGTCTGAACATGACTCTGTTTCGGACTGCCTCTGACTTGACTGACTGACTCGCTCGCTCGCTCTGACTGACTGACTGACTGACTGACTGACAGACAGACTCCTGACGGACTTCACTCCAGACTTCAGACTGAACTCTCTGCTTCCTCTTGAGGTGCAGTATTTATTACGTATGGAATAGTCCATTATGTTCTTATGGGTAAGGTCCCATAACACTTTAGAAAATTGATTAAGAAAAATACAAAAATTTTCTTTCAAATACTTTTTATTTTCCGAAGTACTTTCAATCTCATCTGAGACCATCTTCTGGGATTTAAGTTGTCTGTGAGTCTGTATATGTGTTTCTGTAAATTCAAAGCATTTCAACAGTTTGTTTTTACTTCTTATGCAGTGTTCTAGATTTCAAAGTTCAAAGTTCACATGTTTTTGGGAGGTTTTTTTTTCAGTATAAGGGAAGTAACTTTTCCATTTTTGCTCATACATATATAATTTTTTTATAAGCATTTAAGGACTTTGTTGCTATAATCATATTTGACTTTATTTATTTTGGGGTTTAATTCTCTTATATAAAGGGATTCAAGGATTTTTAGTTTTTGCTTATTATTGTGTTTATGTAATATACATGTATTTTCAACTAATATCCATCTGTGAGTGTTAGCATGAGTGTTTCTTTAAATGCTGAAATTTTGAACTAGGCTCAGTTAAATGAAATGTAAGCATCATCGTAGTAAAACCAATGTATGTATTGACATTTTTATCAGATACAACCTCCTAAAGGACATTTAAATTGATATAGAATGTTGGGCTTTTAGAAGATGCTAGTTGGCAGAGAAGAATTTTTTTGGACAAGAATGTTGGTTGTATTAAATTTAGTATAGTATATAACTGATTTTTTTTTCTTGGATCTGTGGGGGATATATTGATGTTCATGAGTTTTTTAGGATTTTTCCCTCCTGTTTGGAGTTGGAATGTATTTGATTGCAATATAAGTAATTTGATTTGTTTTGATGATGTATTGTATTCATTTTTATTTATGTTAATATTCCTAATAGCTTATCTAATTTATTCATCAACAATGTAATTAGGGAAATCATTATTGATAGGGGTTTGTTTAATATTTTGATAAAAGTCTGGACATGCTTTTTCCTCTGTCATGCCTAAGTTTCAACGCCTCAGCCTTGAGTAGATCCATGATTTCTGGTTTTGTATTTATCAGTTCCTGCTCTTCAAATTTTTGTATGTTTTGGTACAGCATTTCTATTTCAGTTTTGATGCCAAATTTTGTCCATTTTCAAGAGAAGTTACTATTAGTTACTTTTGAAATCTTCTTTGAACAGTCAGACAGATATCAGTTTACCTGGAAAGAAACAATGCAGTTATTAATAAAAAAAAAAAAAGAGTTGAAATTAATGCATGCAAGATTTCACAGCTCTAGCAGCAATTCCTTCATAGTCAGTCTATGAACTTTTAAGCCCACCCTCGAATCTGGAAAGAAACAATGCAGTTATTAATAAAAAGAGTTGAAATTAATGCATGCAAGATTTCACAGCTCTAACATCACTCCTTCATAGTCAGCCTATGAACTTTTCAGCCCACCTCTTAACCAGGATATACATCTATACAATAAATATACCATGTGAATTTCAGCTGTTTTTATTAGAAATATTTACATTAACTTGTCATATGAGATTTTATTATGCAACTCAAAAGTTGTTTACCATATTATAAATAAATATAAATAATAACATAGTTATCAATAATTATTTTTTTTAATTTAGATTAAAAAAGATTAAAAAGATTTCCATGGGTTGATATAACCTCAAAACAAGACAATTTTAAAGTTATTGCATGATGAGAACACAATGTTGGAAATTGCATAAATGTTAAACATAAATCATAAAATTATCAAAAATCAATTACAAACATTGAAAAAATAAAAACAAGAGAAAAACTGACTTAAGAATTTCAAAAAGGAGAAGTGAAAAAATGAAAAGGAAAAAATGAAAGTAGATCATGTAACTAGAAAATATTTGAAGGATTTGGTGTTGCAAAAAAGATGCAGAATATTATGAACATTGACTAATGACATAAAAGGCAACCAAACTACTACCTTTTAGTTGATATCATAAAGAGGAACATGTAAGATTAGCAAAAAAGCACATGAAAATTGAATTTCTCTACAGTAATTTTAATAATGACTGGAACAATTTTGGATGGACCTGATAACTGGGTTAGAGGTTGAACACTTCAAGGAAATAGTCAACAAACATGATATAAGAAACAATAGTTGAAAGATAAAATAAGGTTATAGAATGACAAGGATCCCATATTAACTGGATATCATTTATAAGTTTCTATGACCTATATTATTTGGATAAAAAATGTTACATTCAGTTTGTTTGCCTAATGAAAACTGACACCTCTAAAATATTTTCATTTTTTTAAATAAGAATAAAGATTATAAGCTGAAACTCCCATATATTTTGTAAGTTTTACAAATATTGGTTCGTTAATACTAATGTTATTGGGAAAATGTGGACATGTGGCCGAGTGGTTTAGAACATTTACATTCTGACAATGAGACCCAGGTTCGAATCTTACCATGGTTGATTTGTGAGATGTTGTGAGTTTCCCGCGTGTCGGTGTATGAATCAAGACAAACACAGTTGTAGAGGAAAATACTGGTATATTCATAAAAGCAATTAACAATAGAGTGATTAGTAGAACGAAGGTTGGTTAGTACGAAACAATATCCAAAGTCTATAGTCCAACTGTATGTACCGGATAAGCTTATCTGGACTGCTAACCCTGACTCTCTCCCCAGAGCTGACTTAAAAAAGAGGGACCAGTTCATTACTAGTTAGAAGGTGGGTGCGCCCCAACAATTTGTCAGGAAGGAGACTTCCTGGTGTTATCAGACTGAAGGTGTCAATCCCAGCATGCAGCACCTTTGGAAAGTGTCTGAAAACCATGCCACATGAATGAAACTGGGTAGATGGAACTCTTGGATGCCATTGATAGCTGTGCCAGCACAAAATCACAAGTCATCATGGCCGAGGGCTTGAGTATGCTGGCCTTGTTCAAATTGTTGATCACACTAGATAACATGCTCTTTCCCAGAAACTGTAACTAAGGTCTTCTCAGCATAGCTGAAGTAAAAACCACAAGTGGGCTCTGTGGATGTTGAATAAACACAAATTCACCTGAGCAGGCATCTGCAATAGGGATTGGCTAGCCGCACTAGTAGACAGGTATCCTTGAATACAAGTGGCCAGCTATATTGGGAAAACATTGATATGTCTACTAAAATCTGACATAGTGTATAGATATTGATGAATAATAAAAACATATATATGCCAATTTATTTATGTATATATGTACATGTTTGTAACCAAAATACTTATTTGTATGCAAAATCCTTTTGATATATTTTAGCCACTTCTTTACAACTTAGAATAAACCAAATACTTTATAAACATTTCTAGTTCAGTGACATTTTCTACATCAAACATTCCTTTTGCAGGTTTATGACTTTTTGATTTGCAGATTCTAAAAAATAAGTTAATTGCTCACCAGATGCCATATTCGCCACTTCACTTATAATTATAAACAATCTTAAAAACAAAGACAACTTATACAGTTGACCTTTAGAAAGTATGATGTAATTCTACACCAAATGTCAGAATCTTTTGCCATGTTATTAAGTGTCAATGAAACAGTACTAATTTTATGTTATGTATTTTCTCCTTGATGGCTCATTGCTAAATAGATATATAATATGCCATTTATTATTGTGGCTAGGTTATATCAGCAAACACAGTTGAAAGTTTTCTATAATGGTTCCATCAATGGAATTATGGTCATCAGCCAACACTAATTATCATAGTTTCCAAGGACATAACACCCTCCCAAACTCAAACAAAGATTTCATACACGTAGTTTACATTATTCATAAGTGATGGCAACTTTTAAGAATCTCATTCTCTGACCTCTTGAACCTCAAAGAAGTTAGATGAAGCAATGGGTCACTTGTTAGCCAATAATATGGGAAACATTAAAAATGAACTTCTCTTTGATGACTCAGTCAACATTGAATTTTCACAAGAAATGCAAAGCATCATTTTCATGTTTTTTTTTTATACTTTTATGTCAATCAAATGAACTGTTATTTTCCAGGAATCAATTGTTGTTAAATAATTTCTCAATATGTTCAATTTCAGAAAATTCTTTCAGTAATCTTTAATATAAATTAAAAACTTATCAAAATATTGCACTCACATTCAGACTAATGAGCTTGTCTTCTTCTTCTTCTTCTTCTTCTTCTTCTTATTATTATTATTATTATTATTATTATTATTATTATCACAACATTTCAGCTTTTGTCCCTTTTACATTCTTCAGATTTCAAGGGAGTTGGGTAACCTTCAGGAAATTTCAAATTAAACACTTTATTTAATCTTCAAGGGGTAGATTTGTTTGCTTCACTGTCTATGACTATACCACTCAGTTATTGCTCACCTGTTTTCACTGAGTTTGCACTACCTAGCTCAAGGATTGAACTCACAATTACTATGTCACCAAATTCATGAACTATCATTTCATTCCACTAGGCATTTGTCATGTGGGACAATCCTGAGCCTAGAAATTGGAGTCTTTAGTCTAAACTTTACATTGATTTCTAAAACTTTCTTAACAATGTTATACAAACTGAAAATATTTTTTTGTTTCACATCTTCTGTGCATTATAAAGTGGAAATCAATTATAAATTATATTGATAATTTTACATTTAAAAATAGGGAGTGAGTAAAATAATAAACAACATCACATTATTCGTTCTAAGTTCAATTAAAATATTAGCCACTTATTTGGAATATTCTGCTAGCAAGTTAGGATCTAAAATAATGGCCTTCATCTTTCAAGTTTGACATTGAATACAATGGCAATTTTGTTGCAAGTAAGATATTTATGAGAAAGTTAATTGCCCAGGTATCCACTCTCCAGTGACAAAATCTTAATCAAGAGAAAGCACAGAGTAAGTATTTCCCAAATGAATGCATGCAAAAGTAACCATTGTGACAAGAATTAAAACTAACAATTTCATTTTGAATTAACAAATATTATATAACACTTTACCTCTTCTACATAATATTATTTTCTTAATTCATGAAGATTAAAAAATTCTTTAAAAATATAAAAGCACTCATCTGTCTTTTTGACAATTCAATAAGCTCATTAAAATTAGTTGAAAACTTTTAATATTTCTGATGTGAAGTCAAAGTTTAGCACTAGTCAGTCGCTAAGCTTGTCTTCGGTATCTAACAGCCCCCCACCCAGGAATGCATGTGGCACAAGGCCGAGTTTAAAGTGGGTTTATCCGAGCCCGTAGGCTCAGCCAAAAATATACCCTTTGAACCCGCCTAGACGTACCTCCCCGGAGGAAACTTTGCCCTTCGGCAAAGCTTTGTCCAGGTTCCTCTCTGCCTAAGCAGAGAGTTCAACCAAAGTCAGACACAAAAATCAGACACAGAAGATGTACAGCTAAGCTTGTCTTCGTTTCCACGTTATTCTCAGTGACGAGTTATATAGGCTTTCTCTTGCACTTATGCAAATTAGGCATATTAATTTGCCAGTGTCACTACAATTTCAAATAAATTAATTCTATCATTTTATGTTCATTCTCAATTTAACATTCTATATAAAGATTAATTGCAATTTTATATGAGGTTTGGTTACAATTCACATTTTCCAACCAAGTTGTAACAAACTTTATCTTGTTACCAAAGATAAATGCAGTGTTATCCTAATAGATTATACTTTTCTCTTGGCAAATTCTGCATGAGTTTTATCAATTGCTATCTTCAACTGAATTAATTGGGAGCAATACACATTCAACTGAATCATTCTGTTCTCTATTTCAATTCTATCATGTCATCACTTTCTTTTGAGGAAAACAGGTCTTTGGTATAGTTAGTCATGTTTCATTTGAAATGCATCTAAAATATAGCATTCCACATTGTTATATATTATCTACTTTGCATTACTCATCCTAATTTGTTTCAAAATAGAATATTTTTTCTACATTTAAGTAGCAAATTGAACACAGAAATTGAAATCAGTAATTAACTTATCTGAATGCCACATATTGAATTACTTAACTTAAAACAATCTGGTGCAAATGATTTTCCACACTTGTTTTGGACATTTTGAATATGTTGGTTAGCTTATATCATCTTACTTATTATAAAACGCAGATTGTGTGTGTGTGTGTGTGTGTGTGTGTGTGTGTGTGTGTACGTTTATATATTGGATCGGATTTCCTACATTTTTCAACCGATTTCAACAAAACTTCACAGGACTACGTAAAATTACCTTGTGATTTTTTTGACAGCACCCTAAATTGGAAAAACACAATTGTTTTTGCACGAAATCAGTTTGAAAACACGATTAAGAGGCATCACGAGAATGAAAGGGAGACAACTCATATCGAGTTATACTTATTATAAAACCCAGGTTGTTTGTGTGTGTTCGTTTATATATGGGATCGGATTTCCTACATTTTTCAACCGATTTCAACAAAACTTCACTTTTTTTTTTTTTTTGCAGGTAGTGTTTCTTATTGTCTTGCACACTTTTTCTTTATTTTTACATTCAGAATGCTTTAAAAATTCCATTTACAAGACAATTGTTTATAATAAAATTCTATTCAATCGGTAGACTCATAACGATTGAAAACAAAGTTTTTGTTTGAGTTTGACCAATTCGTAAAAAAAACAAAACAAAACAAAAACAAAAAAAAAAACTAATTAAGACATGTGTGTCTGTCAACCTTAAACAATAATCTTTGTCAATTTTATTTTTCAGTCTTTATGATGGTCGATACTTGATCTATCTCTTACTGTTACATCCCCGGGCAACGCCGGGCTCTACTGCTAGTATTATATAATATTGATTATTATCGGGTAACATATTGATTAGATTGCTATAAACCTCATAATCTACCTGACCTTAGAGCATCCATCAGCAAAGTATCTCCAGTATAAATCCTCACAAGCCACATTTAACATACTCACTCATTCACAATACATCCTCCATAAGGTACACAAATGTTCCAAATGCACACTGATATGACATCTGTCAAATGCACATTGATATGAGATCTGTAAGGTGCCCATTGATGACATCTGCTAAAATAAGAATAAAAATAAACTTTTTCAAAAATTTAAGTGAAGGGAACTGCTCCTAATATCATGTAGAAAAAAAACAGAATAAACTTTTTGGCCAATCAACTGAATGTTTTTCATTGAGATTTTTTAAAGTTTTTTTTTTTGTTTTTTGTTTAATTCAAACCCATAAGCAGCAACATCATCAACAACAGCAGCAATCATTTACGAATTTTTAATATATATGATTTTTAATTTGAATTTAAATTTTAAATGCATCTGAAATTATTCTTTAATATTTTAGACTATCTTCTGTAAATTGTTTTTGAATTAATCCAAATTAATCCAAATTATTAATCCAAATGTTAGTATTAATCCATATTATATACTCTACAATTGTAGTCTTGTGTCAGATAAAAAAAAAGATTAATAAAAGCAAATCTTCATGAGTAAAAGGTTTTCATATGATAGTTGAAAATTAGTTTAAGCTGTAAGTCTTTTCCCAACATCTTGTTTATCTGTTCAACACATGCGCACACACATATATACATCCTTCCACTTTCTATTTCTGTTTTCCATCATAATTTATATATAATGTATGTACCCTCCTCTCCTATCAACAGCCCTAGTACATTCCTTCAACATAACTTTCTTGCTTAGTCTTGTTCTCCTCTTTTTGACATGTCTTCATCCTCTGTTACTTTCGTTTTTCTTTCTTGCCAATACGTTTTCCTTCCTTCATTCATTCATCTATCAATTTCTTTCTACTTCTTTCTTACCAATATATTCTTTCCTTCTTTCATCTGTCACATTCTTTTTTAGTCTTTTTCTGCATGTAAATGTATGTATTCGTTTTTAATTTATTCTTTTTTGTTGTTTTTTCTTGATCCTCTGCAACGTCTTTGTTCGTTTTTTGCTTGAAAGTTTTTAATGCAGTGTTAATTTTGATCGGGTTTGTAGCATTTCTTTAATTTTTTCTACTAATGGCGGGGGGTCAACTCACGCATTTTGAAAGAGTTGATAGCTCTTTTCTTCCTCTTTAAAAGAAAAGATGCATTTGTAGCCTCTACTCCCATCCCCCCAAAAAAAGAGGTAGTAACACTGTAGTGTATTGCTCAGCCCCTTTTCTCTCCATTCTCAACTCTATGGCATGGAAATCGACTATCAAAGACTTCCTCACTTTGGTCAAAAGTCACTGACTAAAAAAAAAATGAGTGAGAAAACTAACTTCACCTCGAAACTAATTTCAACTCGATTTAAAATCAAAGTTATCAATTTCCGTGAAATCCTAAACAAAATGCTGTTATTTTTTTTTAATTTAGCATTAAAAATCCTCAGTCCACAAACTACAGAATAGTTGGGAGAATTACTGGTACTTGAATTTAAAGTTGACATAGAATTTGGTTAGCTTAGAAAAATTCAGGTGGAAATCAGAAAATGTCAGACGTCGGAGCGAAAAAGGTTCGGCGGTCACGGCCAGAAAATGTGTTCCGAGTTTAAATGAATTCTGCACCCTCCAAAAATCTTGCCAGTGCTGATGGACGAATCCAGGCCTTTTCTGAATGTAATAATGTATGTGTTCATTTTTAATTTAATATTCTTTTCTTTTTTTTCTTGATTCTCTGCAACGTATTCGTTCGTTTTTTTTTGTTTTTTTTGCTACAATTTTTACAATTTATTTGTTTGTACTAAATCATATTCACACGCAATGTTAATTTTGATCAGGATCAGTTAACTTTGATTTCTCTTTTTCGTTTTCTGACAACTGGCTGGAGATAGGCTTACACATTTTGTAAGAGTAGGTATTCGGACGTATACCAAGTTAAAACTTAAGTATTTTATATCATACTTCTTTTTTTACCCTCCCCACACACAGATATGCATGCATATTCATGCTGGGGTATCAGCTCGGCTCTCCAGAGGAGCTTTCTGAACTGAAACTGGTTCTTTGTAAAAGTCAAACCTGGAATTACTTCTTTTTTTTAATAATTTTTAAAAATATTTTTTATATCGCCCGGTTCATACTCTTCCCCTTTCTCTTGAACAAGGGTAGAAGCTCATCCCTTGCGTCCTGTTTAGGCAGGCGTTCCCGGTCCCTTTCCTTTTCTCAGGCCTGTAATTGTGGTCAGTAAGTCAGTTATGCCGATCATGCGTAGGCGATCATGTATCATGACTGACGAGGCAGATTTTTTTTTCCGCAGTAGGTTGCCATTTCTTTCTGCAGTAGACCAGTTGCCATCCAAGGCTATAGAACCCGGTCTGTCCTGCTATTTACCTGCCATAGCTTGCAGCGGGGGGGGAGAAGAAGAGGATTCATACTTTTCTCAAGGGTATTAGCATATAAGTGAATGTAATGGATTTGAGTGGAATTTGAACTCGGCTCTCCGATTCCTCTGTCCGAGCTGCTATCCATTACTCCATTGTATCTCATGAATTTCTTGTGATGTGCATGACAACATCATTTCATACTGAGTGTACCAGGTTGGAAGTTTTCTGGTTGCAAGCACCTCCGTTGGGCAACTCCGAGGCCACACTATGTTGCAGTCTACATCAGTTTCCTTCTGTTACATTTGATGACCCACAGCTACTACTACCCTAGTCCTTTTCCTTACCAATATAACACATCATGACTATAAACAACCAAAGTTAAACCTAAACCAGCTCAACAAAAATCACCTAAACCCCTAAACCTTTCCTTCTCCAACATTCGTGGTACTTGTCCCAACTTCTGCTGTGCGGAATCGTTCCTCTTTGAAAAGTCTCCGGACATCCTAGCTCTCTGCCAAACTAACCTTAACTCTTCAATTTCTTCCTCTAATTTCTAGATTCCTGGCTACTTTGCTCTACTTAGAAAGAACTCAAGTCCGCATGCATGGCCTGGGAGTTTATGTCTGCGAACATCTGCTTGACATGTAGTTTTTAATAATCCCGTTCAAAAATGCATGCCTGAGATCTCCTCCTGGGTGAAAGCCAGCATTAATGCTTTCATTCCACCAAGGAATGAAACTGCGTTCATCTCCTTGGTTCTCACCTGCTTGCTCAGACACTATAGCCCACAGGAATCATTTATTCTGACTGTACCAGAGTGACATGCCTGATTGCAACAGACATCTCTTTATCTCTGCTTGTAATAAATGCAAGCATGTCGTCAATTAAGCAAAGTTATTGTTTGCTGATAGAATAAAACGACGTATAGCATCTCGCAAGTTTGGTTCTAGAAATTATTGGTGGCTCAACAAGAGTGTGTTGAACAGCAAATCCTCAATTCAAAGTCCTAACATCTACAGCAGATAAGGCTGGATTCTTGGCTCAGAAATTCTCATCCAACTCAACACTTGATTCATTCGGAGTACCCATACCTGATTCCTCCCACACAACCCTTAGAACTGAGGTTCTACTGAGTGATATGCGCATAACCCCGTCACTGGTCTCAGACATCATTTCTAAATTATATTCGCATA
The DNA here is from genome assembly GCA_903632075.3 of Acanthosepion pharaonis. NCBI lineage: Eukaryota > Metazoa > Mollusca > Cephalopoda > Sepiida > Sepiidae > Acanthosepion > Acanthosepion pharaonis. The sequence goes on along the minus strand of CAHIKZ030001086.1, from coordinate 548,909 downwards.
AGGCAAGTGGAGGTGACGTCGTCCTATGTCTTTTCTATACATATTTTCATGGCCCTGAAAAGCTTTTTTCCCTGGTGCCCTAACTGCATAAATTTAAGCGTGCTACTAGATTGGCATCTAGTTTCCACCCTTTTACTGTTGAAATAGTTAAATGCAACTGCCACTTCTACTCTAACAGGTTCTTTTCTCACACTTCCCACCTGTGGAACTCCCTTCCTCTTACTTCCATGATAACTACAGTTTTCAAAAATTTAAATGCAACATCATTCACCATCTTCTGTTGCCTTGTTCCGTATTCATCTTTTATCCTTTCCTCAATCCCCCCCCTATACCCAGTCTTTTCTCTCACTTTCACTCTCTGTAAAACCCTCCATGCTAGTAGCACTCACACTTTGCTTGGAGTAAAATGCTTTAAAAATACTTTTTTGTTCATTCATTCATTTGTCACATTTTTTTCTTACTTTCTTGAAAACAAACTTTTCTTCTTTCATTTATCACTTGCTTTTCTTCTTTCATTTATCTCTTTCTTTTCTTCTTTCATTTATCACTTCCTTTTTTTTTCTTTTTTGATCTATTACACTCATTTCTTTCTCTTATCAATATACTCTTTAATTCACTTGTCACTTTCTTTCTTTCTTGTCTACACACTCTATCATTCTTTCAGTTGTCACTTTATTTCTTATTTAAAATCTAATCTTTCTTTCTGTCATATGTTACTTCATTTTTTCTTTTTTTCTTATAGACAATTTCCTTCATATATCTGTTAATTTCTTTATTCTTTCTTTCCAATAAACTCTTTTTTTTCATTCTTCTATCACTTTCTTTTTTCTTCCTTTCTTGTTTATATACTCTTTCCTTCTTTCATATTTTTCTATCAGTTTGTGTTTCTTTCTTATCTGTATATTCTTTTCTTCTTTCACCTGTCATTTACTTTTTCTTTCTTACCAAAAATACTCTTCCCTTCTTTCATATATTTCTTTTTTTTTCTTGCTTACCATTATGCTATTTCCTTCTTTCATCTATCATTTTCTTAATGATATATCTTCTTTTAACTATTTTTTCTTTTTTGCTTATAAATACACTTTTCATTATATCACCTACCACTTTCTTTTTTCTTTCTTTCTTCCCAATATCCTTTAAAAACCAAAGAAAATGGGATTCAACATTTTTTAATTATCTCATTCTTTACTCATTTTGAGGTTGGTAGGGGTTGGTAGCTCATAGGTTCATATTTGTCAAAATGTTTTATTGGAAGAATACATTTTATTTAATGAAATATATCTTCTCTGTACATGTTTTGTTTTACTTAAAAAGCAGCTTGCTTTCTTATAATAAATTCATTTTTACACAAACTGCCAATTTTCTTGTATTTCTTTCATACCTAATTTTAATGTCTACTGTCCCAGACTGTCATTAAATACTTCTTTTATGCACCATGTCCTTTCAGGACGTAGCCGATCATGGCTCTCCACCTCCTTCCATTTCTTGCAGATCTCAACAAGTTCCTTCTCTCTGCTTCCTCCCACCAGACCACATTCTGTCATCCACTTGCTTAAGTCTCCCAGGTATGTCACATGTTGTTTTCCTTTGTCTCTCTTTCCCTCTATTTGACCCGTGAGTATCAGATTCTCCAGGCCCTCCTTACTCATTATGTGTCCCAGAAACTTCAGCTGCCTCTTCCTGAAATTAAGTATAAGCCACCTCCTTGTTTGCAACCTCTCTAAGACCTCATCATTACTCCTTTTCTTTCTTTTTATGTGCCATGTCTTTACAGGATGTAGGCGATCATGGCTCACCACCTCTCTCTATCCCTTGTAGCTCTCAACAAGTTCCTTTCCCTCTGCTTCCTCCCCCAGACCATGTTCTGTCATCCACTGCTCAAGCTCGTCAGTTATGTCATATGCTGCTTTCCCTTGTCTCTCTATTCAACCCATGAGTATCAAATTTTCCAGGCACTCCTTCCTCATTATGTGTCCCAGAAACATCAGCTGCCTTTTTACAGATCAGAAAATAAAATATAAGGTTTTCACTCAAACAACATTTCTTTTTCTTCATAAAATACTCTTTAGAAAAATTGCTTGAAAGCATCTTTATTCCCAATCAATGTTGTATACCAGTGTTATAGAATTATTGTCTGGGATGTTGCAATAGAATGCAAGTAAAATTAAGGTGAAAGAAATACCAGACAAGAATTAATAATAATTAACAATGTTTTATGTCATAATATGTTCAAGGTAATAATGATACATTTTACAATTCATTTTGGTCATAATAACTTATTGCCCTAACATTTAGTCAAGACCATGTCAAATGTCCCTTCCTTGAATTATTCAGAATAATACCTCAAATTTGTTGAACTAATATTTACATTTTGACTAATTGACTCTTCACCCTTCCATTGGTGGATGTGCTAACCTGTAACATTTTTGTAAAATATTCTTTTCTTAAAATGTGTCTCTCTTAATTTTAATATCAATAATGAGCTTCGACGAGGTTAATTCTCAGAAGTAACTAATAAGACAAATTTTATAAATAATGTTCTCATTCATCCATTTTGGTTTCTAATTTTATGATTAGACCAAATTGTGATTGATGATAAAGCATTTATTGTTTAAAGGGGAAACTCTTGATCATTGATCCCATTGTTTGTATGAAATGCAGTCGAATTTTAAAAATTACCAGTATTTCTTCACCCTTATTCACAAACATCAGATATGGAATTTCATCCTTATAATAAATTCACATTTACATTATTTACATTATTCGGACTATTGTCCTCATCTTTGTCACCATATTTATCACAACGTTTCGGCCGTTGTACACTCCGGCCTTCTTCAGGTGGTTGGAATGTCGAACTGAACCCTTTATTTTGCTCACTGGGGTAGACTGTTTTAGTTCCACATGCCATGTTTGATGGATGTCAGTTATCAGTTATCTCCTGTTAATTTCCCTCTGAAAGTTCTCCACTGCCTTAACCGGGTATTGAACTCACACTATTTGGGTCCTGTCACTGGATCTAACCAACACCTTTATCCACTGTGCCATGTGTCCTTGAACTGACATCCAACAAACATGGCACATGAATAAAAGGTTCAGTTTGACATTCCAACCACCTGAAGAAGGCCGGAGTGTACAACGGCTGAAACGTTGTGATAAATATGGTGACAAAGATGAGGACAATAGTCTGAATAATGTAAATAATGTACATAATACCTCATCTCAGAAATATAGACAAATTCACATTTGTACAGCAGATATGGAAAGTTTAATTTAATTTTATTAAAATTGGTTGTTAATTTAAAAAGAAATATGATAATAATAATATGATGCCATCAATTCTGATATTATATTAAGCTTAGATGTTAAAACCGTTAAACATTACAACACCGAAAGTAAATACTGACTTTGCGGACTTTTGTTTTGAATGCTTTCTCTTGTTAAACAGTTTCTCATACACGGTTGAATGTCTAAAAGTTTTTTTTCCACAATATTAAATGATCACAATTCTCCAAGAATAAAAGACTCCAGTGAATAAATTAAGCCCCATTAGAAGAGGAGGAGGAGGAGGAAAAAATAATGACAATAACAAAGTGTTTGGTTGAATTATTATTAATCAGATTTATTTTTGTTACATGCATGACTGACAGCCAGTCAACCTGAACATGACGTTCCTTTTAATAAATAATAGATTTGTCAGTTGGTAGGGCACGTAGAGTGGAAAAAGAATACAATGGACAAAGAGAAGAAAAGGATTTGATTCTTTCTATAAAAAAAAAAAAAAAAAATATTTGAGTTATATGTATAATGACTGTACAGAGTAATATTTGAAAACATGGTTTTGTAGAAAAGGTGTAGGAAAAAAAACGATGATTTTAGAATTTATAGATTTAGGCTGAAAATATCTCTTATATTTATTCACAATATTTTTTAAATAACAGATGTTATAATTCTATACTCAACAAATTGTGTATATTTCAAATATGAGCATTATTCCAATGCCTTATTCATTTCAGAAATTATGATTTTCTATGTTTACTGATAATTTCTCAAAAGATATATAAAGAGAAGATCTTTTTATCTAAAGTGATTTTCTTACTACTGTTGAATTACCAAATTTAGATATACTATTTAAACTAAGAGAAAGTTATCATGATTAATTTTATTTTGAGACATTAACTTTTGGTATCATTTTCCTAACAGTTAACTAATGTCACAATAATGACAAAACATTACTATAATCATAATATAGTATAATCATTTTGATTTTCCATGGGTGCTCCACAGTTGTGTCCTTATGCCAGAATAAGCTGACCTTAATAAATATCTATGTTTTTGATACAACTGGATTTTTTAGATGATTTTTATTGTTTTTCACAAAACTATTTTACCTAATTGAAAATGAAAAAAATATCTAAAAGCCTCTCAAAATTTGTTTTGTGATAGCATTCAAAACAGTTGTATTAATTGCAAACTTTCAACTTTTCCATTACTTTTCATAAGCTAAATGCCTAGCAATCAACTTTTAACAAAGCAATAATTTTATAAACTGTTATTCATTAATAGTGAATGAAATCTTTTGTCTCCAGAAATTTCTGCATCACAATATATCAACACTATATTTCTTTTTTTTTCTCATGGTTGCATTCCATTGTAGTTCCCAGGGTTGAGAGTGTTTGATTCAAATAACAGATTGAACCCTATTTAGAGGAAATACTTTTAAATGTCAGACAATATATAACAACTCTTTGTTGAACCCTCATCTAAACTTTAACAGAATTTGGCTGTAGTAGTTTTGTTTATAGTTCTCAATACTGCATTATTTAACTGTTAGTGTTCTAAAAATGAAAGGATGTTTTGCTTAACAAAAGTGAAAAAAGACACCATATTCATTCAATTCAGACTTTGAGTATTTAGAAATAATCAAGAGAAGAAATAGTAACAAAGAAAGCTGCAAAATGCTTTTAAAAATAAACATTACTGAATTTATTTATGAATATAAAATTGAAGAGAATAAATATTGAAAAAGTGAAAGAAATTCTTTGTAGGAGAATAAAATAAATATTTTGTCCTATTCAAGATTTTACTAGTATAACATGTTGAGGCTTATAAAACTTTAATAAAAAAAAGGCCAGATAATTTTTAATGTAACTTTGTAAATGAGAAAAATGGATAAACTGATAAGCACCCATAAAAAATTAATCAGAAACAAAAATGATTTAAGAAAATTCCAGATTAAAGTTAACCATTGTTTAAAAGCCATAGACAAATATTATGTTAAAACATTATATTAAAACTATAGCAAAGTATATTGAAATATTATTTTAAAAGCCATACAAAAGTATTATGTTAAAACATTATATTAAAATATTGTATTAAAAAACATAGTAAAATATTATATGAAGAGGTGTTAATGAATCTATTCTTGTTAACCAAGAAGCTATGGTATATAGAGATGAAGTAAAAGCCAAATTTACTGTCTATAGTATCATTTGTTTTTGACTCCATTTGGTTACAGTGTTTAAAATGGTTGACTATCATTATAGTTCTTTTTTTGTCATTTGAAAGTTCAAACAGGGTTGCTGTGTTCCTTCTGCTTGGCGGAAATTAATTTGTTGCATTCATCTTTTCTTCTTCTTTCTCTTTTTGTACATCAGGTCAAACTCACATCCAATGAATCACCAACCCTTGTGTCTCAAACTTCTACCTCAAATCAAGTTCCTCTCCACTGCAGTATCTCTAGTCTCGTACGTGGTTTTCTTCTTTATATTGGGGCTGACACATCCATGTTTCCCATCTGATTTTTGGCAGGACGTGTTGTCATGAGGTGATTTTTTTTATGATGTTCACTGACCCAGATAAACTAAGTCTGGGTTCATGTCCATTACCGAGAATAGGAACAATAGAAGGAAGGAAAGGAAATATATAGAAGAGAGGAAGAGAGAGTTTTCTTTGTCACTCATTTAGTAAAGAGGATAGTGTATATTTTCGTATGGTGTTATTACTACCTAATCCTATTACAAAGCTTTTAAAAAAATAATTTTATATCTGATCCTTTTGTCAGATTTTGGGAAGTGGGTCAAACCATGAATTTTTTATGCATTTAACAATATTTCTTTATTTAATATAATTGCCTTATGAACACATTTGATGTATCACTTCTCTATTAATCATAGAAATCAAACATTTTGCCCAGAAAATTTCATACCAAAATTCTGTTAATAAAATGTATCAGGCTATGGATTTATTTATCCCACCTTACCTATATCTCTGTGAGTAAAAATATTGACAGACATTTTTATATTTGTGTGTGTGTGTGTGTGTGTGTGTGTGTGTGTGTGTGTCTGCATTTTCTTGTCTTTGAATCAAATAAAAGATAAACTCTAGAAAAAGATTTCTTTAATGGATAAAGTCAATGAGAAAATCTTTAAAAAGAAAAATTGTTTAAGATAAATGAAAAACTAATACCTTCTTTAACTGTGATACTAGAAAAGTAACAAAAATTAACACATTAACTCTAAAATACATAAAATCTGAAAATATCTTGTATGCCATTTTTCTCTAATTTAGTAGAAGAATTATTAAATTCCTTTCTATAGTCTTGGATTCCTTATGAATTTTAGATCAGTTATTTTATAATTTTTATAAAACAAAAAATAATAAAACTTAAGGTTTTTCATATAACAGAGTGGTAATCCTGGTTTAACATTTTACTGCCTGAAAGGTTAGAACAGGGTGGTAACTTTGATTCAATCTTTTACTGCATGAGAATGCTTAATGATGATTAGAAGCAGGAAATAATTAAGATTAAACAGTGAAAAAATTAGAGGAAACTAATTAAGTGTTGAGGAGAATAAGGAAAGAAAGAACTGATTAAAAATTATAATTAGATGTCAAAAAATGAGTTTGGAGTTGGGCTCTGGTAAGATTTAAATTTGAAATAAACCAAGCAGAATGCATTAAGATTAATAAGACTAAAATTTCCCCAAACTACTCAGTTGCTTCCAGGGAAATATAACAAGAGTTGTGGTTTTCTAAAATTTCCAAAATTCCATTGAAGAATTATTACTATGTTTAGTTAAAGATCCCACAAATATGTTACTTGCATTATTTACATTACTCGGACTGTTATCCTCAACTTCATTTCCATATTCACAACGTTTCGGTTGTTGCATGCTCCGGCCTTCTTCAAGTGACTGGAATTTTGAACTGAACTCTTTATTTTGCCAATCAGGGTAGATTGTTTTAGTTCCACGTGCCATGCCTCAGTTATTTCCCTTTAACTCTACAAGTTTTTTAGCTCGCATAGCCCAGAGAATAAAGACATTGGTTAGATTCAGTGACTAAACCCAAAGAGTTGTGAGTTCAATACTAGGCCACAGCAGTGTTGAACCAAAATATTTTAAAGGCTTAGGATGTTCCTGGGTCCTTCAGTTTGTGAAAGTAGTATCTAACTTTGCACTTTTGAGTAGTGAGATGCTGAGTGGGTGAACGGATGGAAAAGTTAGGATGAGAGATCACAAGCCAATGATCAGTCTAGCAATCATTAGCACTTGATAATTCTCTTGTCTTGGATTTGGATTCTTGTCAATATGTTTCACTCAAAGTGGCTACATTAATGTTGAAGCAGTATGCCTTTCAGGTTGGTAGGTGTTTTGAATGTTTCTTACAGTTCTTAGATTCCAAGCTCTCAAAGTCAGAGAATGAGATTGGTAAGTCCAACATTGAGATCTATTTTCAGTTTGAGATGGAAATTTTCTACTGCAAAGATGGGTGTCTGCCGTTCGCATTAAATCAACCAGACAAAGAGAGCAGTGTCCATTATTTACCCCCACCTTTTCTAGGATTTTCCCTGTACAGGGAAGGCTGTGGTATTCCTAAATAGTCCAGCCCTGAAACATACACAACTGCCAAAATCCAGCATCACTGCTACTTCACGGAGAAAACGACCATCAAGTTCACATCGTCAGTTTGTTCACAAGCTAGAAGCTTCCAGTGTACCAAGCCTGCTCCCACCATCTGTAGAGATATCACCATTGAAGAAGAAATAGAGGGGAAGAGCATCATGCAGGGTTCAGAGAGGCCGTTCATGTGATTTTCTTTAGGGTATACGACGGTTCACATACCTAATGACCATATAGCTCTCTCCAGGACCTCCTCCACGGCTCATCATGTGGCTGAGAGAGGCAGTCTTGAACAATTGAGCTGTGTTGGAAAGCCAAATCCCCTCCCTAAAAAAGAGGCAACTGAACAACAATGATAACAACAAAACAAGTGAAAACATAAGAATATATCTGTTATCAATAAACCATGAAACTAATAATAATTTCTGTTGTCAAAGCCAGGTTTCCTGAAACAGTGATACATAGAATAAAGAACATAAATTGTTTTTCAGTTATTTGTGCATGCTCATATATATATATATATATATATATATATATATATATATATATATATATATATATTATTCAAAATTATAAAATTATAAATAAATATTTATAAATTCACTATAAAAAATAGCCATTTTGTTTTAACACTATTGGTGTCTTATCAAGTGATGGTATTGGACATTCAACACCATCACTTAATAAAACACCAGAAGTGTTGAAACAAAATGGCTATTTTTTGTAGTGAATTTATAACATGTTTATCTTATAATTTTTGAATAAATTATATTTCCTCTACTCTGTTGAGCACTCTTATAAGAATAGTATTTTTGGTTATTGGAATTTATTCCATATACACCAATCCTATACCTGGGTATATATATATATATATATATATATATATAGTGTATTTTGGCAGGAATCCCTCTTTTATACATGTTTCATTAAAGACAACTGATGCCATACTGTGACTAAGCTTTTTATTCAATTATTCTTGTGTTTCAAGTGTTTTCTTTTCTGACTACACAGTGTGTAAAATGATTATTTATAGTAACCTTTTATGACTCTCTTTTAGAATATTGGATGTGAAGGTGGTGTAATAGATAGTTGCTCGGAATGAGAAATTACAGAGGTAAGTTTGAATTGCAGTCAGGTTCATTACATCCATTTATGTATAAAAAGCCATGAGAAATGTATGAATCCGTCTCTTCCCTCCAGCTATGGGTTAAATAGTAGGATGTATATGGAAAACTCATTGTTATTCTAAAAAAAATTAATGCAATATTCACTTGCAAAAAAAAAGAATTATTTATGCAATTCAAAATATGTTTCAACTTTAAATAACCCAGAAATGGTTGATAAACCATAAAAAACAGATCACTCACTCAATCTTTAAAGTATTAATATTTTTGTGCTAAAATACTCTCTTCACAATATCAATATTCTTTACACAGTAACATTAATTTTCTACCAATGTATAACAAATGTCATTGCTATCCATCTTCTTATTCTCCTATGACTTTTATATTATTATAAATAGATATTATATTATGATATTATATTATTATTATATTAGGAAATTATGATATTATATTATTATTATATTAGGAAATTATGATATTATTATTATTATTTATATTATATTATTATTATATTAGGAAATTATGATATTATATTATTATTAGGAAATTATGATATATTATTATTATTATTATATTATATTATTATTATATTAGGAAATTATGATATTATTTATTATTATATTAGGAAATTATGATATTATATTATTATTATTAGGAAATTATTATTATAAATTATATTAGGAAATTATGATATTATATTATTATTATATTAGGAAATTATGATATTATATTATTATTATATTAGGAAATTATGATATTATATTATTATTATATTAGGAAATTTTATTATATTATTATTATTTAATAGGAAATTTATATTATATTATTATTATATTAGACTTTATATTATAACTTTTAATTAAATAGATTTATATTATTCAAAAAATAAAAAGAATTATTCATCATGATTTTAATCCTTATGTCTAACAAGGAAATGTAGACAACAACAGTCTCAAGAGCAATCAATTAATTTCATGATTTTTAATTTTACTGTTTTAATCATTCAGGTTAAGCATCTTTCAAAGGACAAAACCCACAATTTATATTTAGTCTGAGTTGTGTGATTCTGAAAAAGGCTGCAATTGTAAGCATGTGTGTGTGTGTGGGTGTGTGGGTGGGTGTGGGTGTGTGTGTGTGTGGTTTTGTTTCAACCTTCCCAGGCTCATTTACAGGATATCCTTTTCAAAATTTTAAAACAAAAGCAAAAAAGTCAAGAAGAAATAATAAGTCATTTTTGTTACCCAATACTTAATTACTTCTTTTTAATAAAAAATGTTCCCAGCATCATCATTTTCCCTGTATCTGTTTTTAGGGGTGTGGTTTTAGGGGTGTGGTTTTTCCGTTTGCACATTTCTACTAGTGATGATAGTCTTATGCCACATGAATATTCTATCTGGGCCTGTATAGGGGGTGCTACAAAGTTCTCATTACACAAAGAAGCCATTCAAAAAATAAAATTTAATTCTAATGTTTGGTTATTTGAAAAAACTTTGGGAAGTAGAACCAGTGAGAACTTTTCAGCACCCCTTCATATATACTGAAGTCCTCTTGGATCTGTAAAGATAAAGATTTAGTTGACATTCACACTGAAAAAAGGATACCAAGAAAGATGAATTTGAAGAGGTGTATATTGGTGCAGACAGTGTGTATATATATATATATATATATATATATATATATATATATATATATATATATATGAAAATATATAGAAAATAGGAAGGAACTGGTTAGGTAAATAATCCAAAGTCCCTTAGTATTTTAGTTATTATTTTTAAAAATATAGTTTCGATACAAAAAGTAGAGCATAAATATAATTATTTATTTAAAAATATGATTCAAAAATGCTAATAAAAGTCTCATGTTTCAAAACAAGAGCCGAAAACTTCAATATAATTATTTAAATTAAATTGAGTTAAAAATAAGCTCTGTTCCATCTTCAAGTGAAATTTTTTTTTAACGTATATCTGAAATTTTACGTGTTTTAAAAATTTGAAATCAAAATTTCCATGGTAACAGTTACGGCGAATTGTTTAAATTGGGTAGGCGAGTGTTGGGTGTTAATAATAAGTATCAGTATAGAGTTACTTTCATAGATGTCAAGTCAGGGAAAGGTGGGGGTGTCTAAATTTTAAACGGAAGATGTATTAACCCTCGTCAAGTTTGCATGTCTATGGAGATTTATTTATTTTTTATTTTATTTTTTTTTTATGAAAGGTTTGTGCATATAAAAAACTGTCGTAACGTTTGTTTTTTGACGACTTCATAAAGGGTTATCTTTTTTTGTAGGGTATTTAAACTCTTTATTTGGGCTATGGATTATGAAGGGTGTTATATTGTATGCATGTTTTTAGTTAATTATTCAAACCATGAATCTGATGATTGGGCTATGGATTAAACAAGTTATTATATTTTATGCTTTTGTTTTAGCTAATAATTCAAACCAAAAATCTGATGATGTCTACAAAAAAAGATGTTAACTTCGTGTCTATTGTTTAATAGATTATTATTATTTAGAAGCTTAATAATGTGCAATTTTTCATGGAGGCACAAAGGGCATGGGTCATCCCAAGTTTTACATGTTCTAGCCTTGTTTATAATTTTCCATTTAACTTTAGGTGTCCTATTTGTTTCCTTCAGATGCCAAAAATATTTAGATAGGGAAGTCTGATTTCTTTTGTTTATATTATTGAAAGAGCACTTATGCTGCCTCCATCTATCTTTAAAATCATTCTTCATGGGCCCAATGTATATCATATTAGTGCTAGGGCTCTCACTGGATGATATAGTACATTGGTATACCACAGATTTAATGCAGCATTTATTTTCTAATGGGCAGTCTTCTAGGTTTCTACAGTTACATAATTTTTCCCTTTTATTGTCTGATTTAAGTGCAGGGTTTTTATTAATACTGTTTAGGCATGGGGGTTTGTTCAAGATCTAAGCTTACTATTGGTGGGGAAGTGTTTATCAATTAGAGCTATAGTTAATGTTAGCATTTTTATATTTCCTTGTTAGTTTTGAAAATTTGAAAAGGGTTAACTTTCTCGACGTAACTCTAGACTTACCAGGCAATACATACCAACCTTATAGTAAACCAAATGCTAACCCTTTATATATACACCCGAAGTCAAACCATCCTCCATCCATAATTAAACATATACCCCCATCAATAGAAAATAGAATTAGCAATAACTCCGCTAACAAGGAAATATTCCAACAACACAATGGCTTCTATAACACTGCCCTAAAAAATAGTGGTTATAAAAATGCTAGCATTAACTATAGAGAAAATTGCACTGGCAATGGGAAAAAAACAGGAAAAGAAAAATCATTTGGTACACCCCTCCGTTCAACCAAATGGGACAGAAATTCTTAGCCCTAATTGATAAACACTTCCCCACCAATAGTAAGCTTAGTAATATATTCAATAAGAACACCCTAAAATTGAGTTACAGCTGCTCTGAAAATCTTGAACGTATAATAAAAAAACACAATAATAAGATCTTGAACAAACCCCCATGCCTAAACAGTATTAATAAAAACCCTGCACTTAAATCAGACAATAAAAGGGAAAAATTATGTAACTGTAGAAACCTAGAAGACTGCCCATTAGAAAATAAATGCTGCATTAAATCTGTGGTATACCAATGTACTATATCATCCAGTGAGAGCCCTAGCACTAATATGATATACATTGGGCCCATGAAGAATGATTTTAAAGATAGATGGAGGCAGCATAAGTGCTCTTTCAATAATATAAACAAAAGAAATCAGACTTCCCTATCTAAATATTTTTGGCATCTGAAGGAAACAAATAGGACACCTAAAGTTAAATGGAAAATTATAAACAAGGCTAGAACATGTAAAACTTGGGATGACCCATGCCCTTTGTGCCTCCATGAAAAATTGCACATTATTAAGCTTCTAAATAATAATAATCTATTAAACAATAGACACGAGTTAACGGTTTTTTGTAGACATCATCAGATTTTTGGTTTGAATTATTAGCTAAAACAAAAGCATAAAATATAATAACTTGTTTAATCCATAGCCCAATCATCAGATTCATGGTTTGAATAATTAACTAAAAACATGCATACAATATAACACCCTTCATAATCCATAGCCCAAATAAAGAGTTTAAATACCCTACAAAAAAGATAACCCTTTATGAAGTCGTCAAAAAACAAACGTTACGACAGTTTTTTATATGCACAAATCCCTTTCATAAAAAAATAAAATAAAAAAATAAATAAATCTCCATAGACATGCAAACTTGACGAGGGTTAATACATCTTCCGTTTAAAATTTAGACACCCCCACCTTTCCCTGACTTGACATCTATGAAAGTAACTCTATACTGATACTTATTATTAACACCCAACACTCGCCTACCCAATTTAAACAATTCGCCGTAGCTGTTACCATGGAAATTTTGATTTCAATTTTTAAAACACGTAAATTTCAGATATACGTTATTCCAAAAAAAAATTTCACTTGAAGATGGAACAGAGCTTATTTTAACTCAATTTAATTTAAATAATTATATTGAAGTTTTCGGCTCTTGTTTTGAAACATGAGACTTCTTATGTAGCGTTTTGGAATCATATTTTTTATATTTTTAAATAAATAATTATATATATATATATATATATATATATATATATATATTGCATTCAACATCATCACTTGATAAGTCACCGGGAGTGTTGAAACAAAATGGCTATTTTTGTAGTGATTTTATAACATGATTATGTTATAAATTTTCTAAATAAATAAATAATTATATATATATATATATATATATATATATATATATATATATATATATATATGGTTGGATTGATGTGAGTATGTGACCCTGGGTTTCATGCTTTTGCGATGTCAGACAAAGTGATTAATTTTTGTTAAATTTGTGTTTACGTAGATTGCGTGTATTGGTATTATTATGGGAGTAGGGGGAATTGTTTTGTGATGTCATCATGCTAACGCAAACATAGATGCATGTCCGTACACCCAATGAGGTATGCAGACACACATACACACTTGCTCGTCCACCGGGACTCATACAGATATATATATATATATATGTATGTATGTATGTACATACATACATATTTTTGTGAATATATATATATATATGTACATACATATTTTTGTGAATATACTTTAATATATATGCCATCTCAATAACTATCCACAGTTCTTTGATATGTGAAGGTACAGAATATTACAAGCAAATAGACCTTCACAACACAAAAATACTAAATGCTCAACTGAGCTCATTTCAAATAAACATGGTGTCCATACTATTCATTGGAAGTTTCTAGAATGCTCCTCCTATAGTCAGTCATTACACTGTATACAGTTAATGCCTTCCTTCTATCGTGTATTCCCAGTCAAATTTCAGAAACAGAATGTCACATTTATCTGGTTCCTACTATCATGCTCCATTCAAAATCCAATAATTGATGTTGCCTACCCACTGTTCACAGTAACTCATCATTTGTCAGATTCCAACTGATATAGGTCTGGGCATTTCCATCACATCATGGCACAATGGCACCATCTACCAGTAGCTTTACATGCTGCTATCAATGACTTTTGGTCTGTTAGTTTATGTGAACAGATAATTACAAAAAATATTTGTACTTGTAATTCATTGGATGATTCTGATTATTATTAAATTATTCATCAGCAAATTGTAAATGGTTCAGATATTCTCTCTTTATGTTTACTTTCATTCCTTTCCAGATTTTAGAAAGTGTTTGTCAATAAGTTTCATGAATATTTATCACTAGCAGCATGGCCCGGCGTTGCCCGCACTTTATTCAAAAATCGTACGACTCATTCAGCAATCGCTATCACTTGACTTAAAATATTTTTGCCCTTCCTTGCCTTTAAAGGAGTGCCCTTTGCCATGCTGATGTTGCTACATGCCTTACTTCTTGCCTATCTCACACTGGGAATTTTTTCTAAGCTCTATACTAAACATTAAATCTGTTACGAAAAAAGAACTAAACAAAATGAACACAAAAGTATCAGCTTTAAAAAAGGACTCGTCACTGGAAAAACCGAATGAAAAAAGAATGTTAACAACAAATACTTTTTCACACCCAACCCAGTTCTGCAGAATCAGAATCAACGTTGAGTTAAAGCAAGCGAAGGAGCCAAGTGGAGTAAAGTGCCAAATTTTTCCCACTTGTGACGAATGCAGCTATCGATTTTTTTTGCATGCTAGCATGCTAGTTAACATTTGTGTCAGTCGGCTGTTGGCTCTCATGCTGGCCAATAGAATCTTCCTGCCTATTCATGGCAGCCAGCTATTGGCTCTCACTCTAGCCAGTACAAAATGGGCGCAAACTACATGAAAACTGCCGTAGAAGCATGAAAAAATTGATTATTTCCACTATCGATGGGAGTTGGGAAATGCAAAATCAGTCTTCCCGCTAACTTGGAGCATGTGCATGTAAATTTTGGTGCAAATCCATCGAAAATTGCAGCCGTGCATTCGTTACACACACACACACACACACACACACACACACACACACACACACACACACACACATCCTGCCTTTTATAGATAGAGATAATCATTGACAAATACTTACCAAACTCAAACTCATTGATTAATATTCTAAAATTCTGCTATAAAAGCACCAAAAATATGCTATAATTCATAAAAAAAACTACAATATAAAATTCACCAGTATACAATGATCTCCCATAACTCACAGAATAAAATTGAAATACCCACTAAATGATAACTGGCTACAAGCCAACATCATATATTAAGCAAGTGTATGATCCAAAGGAGACCCTGAAGAAATATATATTGAAATAATGAAAGGTCCCTAGAAGGAGAAAAGCTACTCACACAAAATATCATTCAATTAAAAATATATAAATATAGCATAACACTCTCAAAAAATATGAAACATCATAAACAGAAATGAAGACAACAAAAATAACATGGAAAATAAGAAAAACAGTGCCAACTTACAACAACACCTTAAAACATAACCTTTGCTTAGAGAAGAAAATAGCAATAATCCCATTTTCAGAACAATATAAACTCCTAAACAAAAAAATCAGAGCTCATTTAGAATTGTAGACATGAAAACAGATTCCAATTCCACTGCCTACAACCATATCATAACTCAAAAGACTAAACAAATAATAACACATAACTTAAAACTAATAAATTATTTTCAATTACAAAACTTTACAACTGAAGGAAAATATACAATAAATAAATAAAATAATATATAACAAAAAATATAGTGGCATAGTAATTGTGAGTTCAATCCCGGGGTCGAGTAGCATAGAGTAAGAATTAGTAGAAATAGAGCAAGCAATAACCAAGTCATACTTAAAAGGACAAGATGAAATATCTCTTGACAATCTACCCCTGTAGATTAAATAAAAGATTCAGTTCAAAATACACTAAAGATTATCCAGATTAATAGACATCCAAAGAAGGCCAGAGGGCACAACAGCAAAAATATTGTAATAATAACAACAAAGATGAGGATATTAGTCTGAGTCTAAATAATGATAACTCCTCATCCCAGAAATTCAGACAGAAGGCGACCAGGTGATAACAACAACAAAGATGAGGATATTAGTTTGAATGTAAATAATGATAACTCCCCATCCCAAAAAATCAGACAGAAAAAATAAAAATTAATAAATAAAATAAGCAAACTCAAGATTGAGAATATAAATAAGATAAAAATCTTAGCTCAAATCAAAAAACTCTTATGTCCTATAAGTTACTATTGGCCCACACAAAGAGGAGTTAAATATGGTGTCTGAAAATTGCCAGTCACCATGCTAGGTTCACTCTGTTTATATCTACAAACACTCTATTCCAGATATTAAGTACACTTCCTCTGTAAATGTAATAAATTTTAAACAATATAATCACATATATTAATAAAATATGTGCACGTGTGTGCGTGTGCACACTGAGTGAGACACTTGTTATTGTTTCTCTTACCATCTGTTTTTATATCATTGCTAAATACAGCCTTGTTCATACAAGGCTGGTTTGATGATGTCAGTGTGCCTCCACACCTCTAAGAGAGATCTCCTTCCTTCTGAAAATGATGGAAAATTTTCTACCCTTGACATGTACAAAATAAATAGTGTTACACACTAGAAGAATACAGAAATTAATTACAACATATGTTATAAAAGAGCATCCCTGTCAAGAAGATAATTTTAAACTTTGATGTTTGTATACATCATTTGAGTTTCTATTCTGTAGCTTAAGACTATAATAAATATAAAATTACTATTAGTTAATTTATTATAAAACATTTTTTGTTATTACTATGTGTCATGGGACCTTACCCATGATAACATAATGGACTATTCCATACGTAATAAATACTACGTCTCAAGAGGAAGCAGGGAGTTCAGTCTGAAGTCTGGAGTAAGGTTCATTAGAAGTCCGTCAGGAGTCTGTCAGTCAGTCAGAGCGAGCAAGTCAGTCAGTCGAGTCAGAGGCAGTTTGAAACAGTCACGTTCAGACAATTACTACAAGACATTGGAATAGTGATACTGGTCGAGACTACATTGTTCTCCCTACTAAACCTGATTGTTCATACTAACACTTTCTACTTCTCTGTATATATTCCTGTTTGTAATATATCTGTGTTATTCCATATCAGTGTTTGATTTCTTCTTTATTGATTCTACCTTGGACTATCACCGTGGTACAAGGAATCGGACCATAACAACAAGAAACATCAAAGTCAACCAAAAAAAAAAAAAAAAAAAACAGTACAAAAACACGATTAAAACTAACTTCCACTGGTGCAAGATCAAACCAACAGATCTAGAAGAGTCTGCTGCAGAATGATCATATTTGGGTCTACCAGATCTCTGCAAAATTTAAAGAAGCCCAGTGTTGATAAATCACATTCAAAGAGAATAGTGCCATCTTGCATTCTTGGCATTGGTCATAATCACTGACTTCCAGTGTCACCACTACTCCAGATTTTTCATGTCAGATTTGGTTTGTGAAACCACCTCCAGTCCCTTTGATGGATTGTAAGACAAAATCTTTCTTGGAAATGAAAGATAACCGACTTGTCTTCATACAGTAGAACTGGCTCCTCTGATTCAGTTATCAAATCTATTTACTGTATTTACCAATACATAATGCAAACCTAATTTAGAAAAGGCCAACGTTGAGTTGATAGAAAACTCAACATCCTTTTCACCCAGCTATTTCTTTCCTAAATAGATTTAATATTATTTAAATTTCTTAGATGAAGCCATGTTAGCTATTATTAATTTTTAACTAATTTTTAAATAATTTTTAAATGATTTTTTCATTTCATTTTTATGAACCAAAACAGGACAAAGTTAGAAATTAAAAAGTAAATTAGTTTATTATTCTTTAAATATCCTTTTACAAATTAAGGGTGTCTTATTGTATATCATTCGCTGGAAAATAACATATTTTGGATGCTTTTTATATTTCTTTTTCATCTTTGTGTTATTTTGCTTTTGATTAATTGAAGCAGGAAAGATACTGCTTCCCTGCACACCCTTTTCACCCTTGCTGCCTAAAATAACTGAACATTATATAATATCTGATGATTTTCACTGAGGAATAATGTTCAATTCACAGCATGAATCATTCTTTGTTCACAGTGCCAATTTCTTAGACATACAAATAAACAAGTCACTGCTTACAGAAAAGAATTACATTTAATATAAACTTTAAATTTAAGTCGGTCAATCAAGGAACTATATCAGAAAGAATTCCTTGAAGCAACTGCAACATTCTAATAAAGAATTTATTTGCTTCTTTACATAAATATTTATATTTGAGAAGTAATATTTCTAGTTACATATAAAATAAAGAAAATATATCTCTACCTGTTAACAACAAAGTTATGAAGATGTACAATTTTCTATAATCAATCCATTATGTATGTAGACTACTTTGACATTATTATAGATAACAAGTTAATCTCTTGTTATCTTATAGCAGCCTAAGATAATCCTCATAAACAATGCAATCTCATTCCCAATTCTGTTACACTCATTTTCCATTCAATATTAATACACTAATTAATACACTAATTAATACACTAATTAATGTACTAATTAATGCACTAATTAATGCACTAATTCATTAACATATTCTGGTTAAGCTATGAGTAAAATATTTTTTCATCTTTTATTTTAAACATTGGTGCAATGATTGACACAAATTCCCATCTGATTTAGATTAAAAATTTACTAAGTTTGACTTTAATTTGGCACAAATAACTCTCAAACTAACCATTTAATCATCACTACATGATAGGTATTCTACTAATGATATTTAACAAGATCCAACAAAGTTTGTGAAACACCTTAAAAGATTAAAAATTACTGGGGGATGAATTGGTGAGGTATTTAAGTGAAGAACACTGAAAGTCTTAGAATTGCCTAATCTGAGAACTAAAATGTCAATTTCACTTCAGTTGTAAATCTAAAAGTATCCACCCAGTACAAGTATCCACCCAGTACAAGTTTCCACCCAGATCAAGTATCCACCCAGATTAAGTATCCACCCAGATCATGATTGTTAAACTTGCAAATGCTTATATCCTTTCATATCTTGTCATCTCCAAAACATGGCGATTTCTGACAGAAACTGACCAATTTGCACCCAAATAAATTCTAAAGATCTTCAATCAAACTTCCTTGACATCAATATTAATATTTATTTGCTGCATTTATAAGGGCAAATATTTCACATGGTCAGGTTAATGTGCACTACCCTCTAACTTTTGATACAGGTGCAAGGTCCTTATTCTATCTCATTAATGCATTGAAGAGCAGTTTCCTCCAGTGGGATTTATCTCTTTATTGCAAAGGTATTCCAGCCACAAATGACCATGAACTAGATTATCAATACAAAATGAAAAGTGTTTACTTTTAAGGTTTTAGGATTGTACCCATTAATGGATAGCAGCTCGGATTGAGGAATCGGAAAACCAAATTCAAATTCCAGTCAAATCCATTACATTCATTTACTTGGGAAAGGTATGAATAATCCTCTTCTTCTCCCTCCAGCTATGGGTAAATAGCAGAACAAACCGGGTTCTATAGGCTTGGATGGTAACTGGTCTACCACAGAAAGAAATGGCAACCTACTGTGTGAAAAAATCTGCCTCATCAGTCATGTATCAAAAGATACATGATTGCCTAAGCATGTATCACGCATGGCACATAACTGACTGACCCATTGTACCCAGAGTTTATCCAACATTAAATCTCTGTAGTCCCAGTAAACTGGTAAGAGCAATTACATCAATTTTAGAGTTTATAAAATATTTTGAGAAAACAGAATTCACTGTAGGATTATTTTATACATATTTATTATATATATAATATACAATGTTTCATATATAATACATATATACTATTCTAAACCTCTAGGAATTTTTTTTACTGATTGTTCACCCAAATACAAGGCTCAAGGATGGTAGAAGGTCCCTTAATGAGATTGTTGTATGAATATAAAAGGGGGTGGTAAAAAGTTCAGATTATGTAGGAATGATAACAGTTGACCTGTGTGGTCACTGACATCATACCAGCAGTGATAGTCTCATGTTCACAGGAATAAAAGCATACAAGGAAATAACACTAAAAGCATGTTGAATTAAAATCATATAATTTTATTTCTGTTTACTGGTGTGTGTGTGTGTGTATTTTAGTTATATATATTTTAAGGTTGAATGTAATAGAGGAAGAAAGTCACTATATCTTATGACAAGCAAGGTGCAAAGGATAGAAAATGGACATCTTGTCCCTTTGATGGTTCGTAATGAAGAGAGTGAGTTCAGGGTTTTTGGGGGCAAAGTATCTGTTTTCAGACAGGAAAGTTTTCTCTTGCATGCTTGGATAACTTTTATCATTTTGGTCTTATTTATTTTATTTTAAACAAATTTTTAATATTATTTGTTTTATTTTATTTTATTTATAATAATTATTATTATTATTTAATGTTTTTATTAATTAATAATAATGTCCCTACAGACCCTAGATTTAAAAAGAATAAGGCTTTATGAGCAACTTTGTACTAGCCATTTGTTGCTCTTCATTGCTATATTTTTCTGTTACACAGGCACTTTTGAAATAGGGAAGTAATGTCCAAGAGTAGTGCATCACTAATAGTCAATACACTATTCAATACAAAAATTCAATACACTATTCAATACAAGAGTTCAATGGGTTTAATATATGCTTTTTATTTTTTTTATTAAGCTATCTCCATTTTCATTATCACTGTTATAGTTTTCTTTATTAAAAACTGGATCAAGGAGGCTCTGACAAAATGGACTAACAAATGTTTGAAACCATTCAATATGTCAAGTCTTGTTATATATTTCTCCTCTTACCAACATTTATTCTGAGGGTGTGACAAATCAAAATCAATAGCACAGATGAAAAGTCTCCTGTAATATAAATGCAAAATGTAATCACAACAATAAATTGGTTATTCTTATAAAGAGTGAAAACACAGCAGGTTATGATAATAACAAGTCAGTCGAATCAAAAAGTTGTCAGTTGTAGTCTAATAATTATTTTCAAGAAAAATCAAAATAACAAAAGTTATCTTTGCTCTGAGTTAAAAAAAAAAAAAAATAAACCAACCCAACAATATATGAATTCATTAATGTTAATTAAACATGGTTCTGCATTTATAACAATATTAATTCAACTCTGAATCCCCCCACCACCACCACCACCGTCTTCATGTTGGGACCATTAAGTTGGCTTTGTTATCAGCTCACATCTCTTATTACAATTCCCTCTCCAGTGACCCTCTTCTAAACTTTCCCCCTTTTTTTTCCCTTTATTGCTTCCATTATGTCTGGCTGAAGTGATCAATACTGATATCACTGGTAGCAACAACTCATTTCATTCTAGATATTTCTTAGTCTCCACCACAAAATATAGTTCTTTTTTCCCTTTCAGTTTTCAGATATAATAAATTCTGCCATTGATTGGGATGCAGGAACATTCCAGAAAGCTAAAAAACCTACCATATGCATGCAAAATTATAGATGATTAAAAAGTGTATAAATATATATTTTTAAATTATTTTGGTTTGTATATTCTACTAATTATTCTAAATTTGTCAACATACACTTGTTTATTTAAAATAGTTATTTCTTCTGAAATAATCTTGAATACAAAATATACAAATATCTTGTTTGTTAAATTATATACATCATGATTATTTATTAAGTTTATCATAGTCTGACACAAGGCCAGTAGTAGAGTCTTTACATGCAGCAAGCATCCAATCTACCACTGGATGGCATGCCACTAGCATTTACTGCTGGAGGCCCACTGTCAGACCGCTGACATGTTCAGCTTGGCAATGTTACTACTGGCAGACCACTAGAGGCACACCAGTGGCCTGTAAATAGCTGCCACCAGAGGATCACTGGCATTGTCATTGGCAGACCCCCAGTGGGCCACTAGCAGCTTATGTGTAGGAGTATTCAGTGAAAATAATATTAGTGAACTGGTCTCAAAATCATCTTGCTAATGATGCCAAAATAACATAGACACCTTATAAAATATGCATATGAAAATCAAAAATATGTTAATCACATTCCTAAAGAAATCTTGTGTGAAATTTAGAAGAAAGATTTTCATGATTTTATATAAATAATTATACCGTTTCCTGTTTTGTTCTAAGTTTTCCTCTTCCAATTTTTGTTACTACCATTCATGAATCAATAAATAAGTAGTTTTTCAGAGATAAAGACTCTAGCAGTTTTACACATGCCTTAAGCTTTGTATGCAACTATTTGCCTGACAAGGCAACATCAAAGGAGTCCACTCAAATAATATTATCTTGTAGGAAAATAGCTGCTCTGATATTCATTATAGATCAAAGTAAAAATGCATTCATTTTAATTCCCCCAAAATAAAATTTTCATAATGTTTAACAAATTATGAATTTTTCTTGTATCCTATTTTAAAAAGAAAACCTCACAATTAAATTAAATTTTCAGTAGTTACCAAGTACTCATATTTTTTCATAATTAGGCGACAAAAAAGACATCATGTCATTTTCCATAAATGGGAAAAAATTAAATATTTTTAAAAATCTAAATAAATTAACTTCTTTTTTTTGCTGTTGCTCAGTTCTACTACATTGGTTAATCATTATATAAAATTCTTTTTACCACATCACAATTTATTTGTGCTGAATTTTTACTAAGCTTAATTGGATATCAGGTTGAGAAAAAAATTATTTCACTGTTTATCTGTACACTGTAGAGCCTGTTTATTTGTGTACTATAGAGTTTGGTGTAGAATTTGGTGTAGTTTTCAGTATAATCACTAAAAGTCAGTTATAATGTCAATAGATTCTGAATTGGATGAATTTGTGCATATTTTATTCAAATCTATTCATATGAATCAGTGAAACTCTACTTTTCTTCTTTACATCTGGTAATTTGTTTTGTTTTACTAGAATAAATAATGCATTAACATTCCACAAAAAGAAAAAACAAATGTCATTTTCATTATTGTCTGAAATCTCAGTTGTTGTCATTTAGATGAACAATAAAACAGCATTAATAAAAACCTCTACAGAATAAATACTTGAAACTACAAAATCATTTTGAAGAGAAGTAATTAAAAAAAATCAAAATCATTGATGTTGACATATGAAGTATTAGTAAAGAATAGGAAGAGTTATCATTTGTGTGACAAAGTTTTCATTTTATATTTTTTTTTTTTTATTTCATTGCTTGTTTTTGTTAAATTTGTTCAAATCATTTTTTCTTATATGTGGCTTGACACCATTAAAGCAAGTAAGGGTTTAGGACTTATACAAAGAATGGACAAATTCATCCAGCAATTTTTCTCAAAATGAAAAAATATTTTTGTTACTTAATTACATAATTTAATTTTCCGAACTTAATCTGTACGAATAAGTGAAGGGATGAAGTCATTTTTGTTTACATGACCCACAATATAAAATACTTCAATTCATTAGTGCCATGTGTGATACATGCTTAAGCAATCATGTATCTTTTGATACATGACTGACGAGGCAGATTTTTTCCTGCAGTAGGTTGCCATTTCTTTCTGCAGTAGACCAGTTGCCATCCAAGGCTATAAAACCTGGTCTGTCCTGCTATTTACCCATAGCTGAAGAAAGAAGAAGAGGCTTCATAAGGGTATTAGCACGTAAGTGAAAGTAATGGATTTGACTGGAATTCGAATTCGGCTATCTGATTCTTCAATCCAAGCTGCATCCATTACTCCACCTTGCATAAGATGCTACTAACTTTAAAATATTCTATGAGAAAAGAATTGCTACTTTGCGAGACACAGATGATGTCTGCTATAAAAGGATAATTAATAAACTAGACTAACAAAGAACTGCTAAAAAGCTCAGTCCTTGCAACAATTACGTCAAATATTAAAAATATCTATTCTTCCAGGCATTGAAGAACACAAGAAAAATATTTCTAGAAATATCATCTGTAGACAATAAATTTTCTCACTGTTTTTAAGATTCATTTGAAGCCATCATTAAATGTTTTTCATGACTGTTTATTCAGTAAAAAAAGAATACATAATAATAATAATAATAATAATAATAATAATAATAATATAAATGAGCAGAAATTGTCATGTTTATTGCTCATATTCCTGAGGATGGTGAGAATAAACATTGAAATATTAGTAGAATCACTCACAACACTTGCTTTTTATTCCAATATTTATGACCTCCAAGTATGTTTTCTTTCTTTTTTCAGAAATATTATTGTCCTTTATTCTTTGTCTAAACATGTTTTTTTTTCTATGAGAAAATATTAAAATAAAAATAAGAATTATAAAATGATTTTAATTGATCGACATCAACAAGTTAAATCCTTTCGATTTGAAAGTCTGTTTTTGTTTTTGCATTAATGAGTTCATCTAAAAATCTAAGTGTTTTTTATATTGTTTTCTCCCATCATTTGAGTGACCACAATAATGTGCCTGGTATACACACAATGAGAGACACACAGAAACACAAAAATAGAATGAAAAATGTTCTACAATTGTTTAATCTAATTCATCTGAACAAAGTTATCAAGAATCTTCTCTGAGAGATTAAATTAAGGTACACATATGTCATGGAACACAACTTAAATATTTGCATTTTAAAATACATATAACTTCACTATTTTCAAGTGATTAATATTAATTTTTAAATTAATATTGTTATTTATTGCAACTCTCTGATCCACATTCAACTCAGTAAATGTAAGCAATCAGATTATAAATAAAGTGTAAGCCTCTGGCAAGACTTGAATGCTTATCCCTTTTTCCTTGAGAAGCTGCCTTAGTTAGTATTCCAAAAGACCTTTCAGCTGCAGTTTTTTAAATCTAACCACATAGCCATTCTTTATTTATCCCCATCACCTTTTCATTTTCATATACTCATACTAGTATCAGAAGTTGTAGCATGATTTTCTTTCAGATAACAATGATTCATCACAGAAATTAAATATATATATATATTAGTTACAATAAAGATATAAGAAAATGAAGAGAAGAAAACTCACAAATGACTTTATATAGTCAAAGCTGTGTTTTTGATGATAGCATTTATACACTTTACCCCTTTTGTCTTTAACTTTTCTATTTATAAATATCCAGACATAATTGATTTACTTGAGAATATCTTCTAATGATTAAATACTCACATAAAAAATGCCATTCATAATTTTTCTACTGGACAGAATAGAGTGTTATGCTCTGTATAACTCTTCATATCATCTTTACTTGGTTGCCTGGCAACAAATAGATCCATCAGTCACTGGTTTTTAAATACTTTGTTTATCTTATATGTAGGATTTATGCTAATAACACAGAAGAATCAATTTCAACATCAGTGGTACAGGAAGAAATTCTCTTTTGAATTAGAAATGAAGCACAGTTCTTGCATTGATTTCTCATCTGGCTGATGTACAGTGTTCTAACTTTTCTTTTCTCATCCTTCCTGTCATTGAGCTAAGATAACTACTTGAGTAATTATTGAGAAACTCATGATATTATTAAGATATTATTATGATATTATTATATTATTATGATATTATTGAGAACCTCATGATATTAAGATATAATTGAGAACCTCATGATATTATTATGATATTATTAAGATATTATTATGATATTATTGAGAACCTCATGATATTATTAAGATATTATTATGATATTATTGAGAACCTCATGATATTATTAAGATATTATTATGATATTATTGAGAACCTCATGATATTATTACGATATTATTGAGAACCTCATGATATTATTGATAATATTGATATTATTATGATATTATTGAGAACCTCATGATATTATTATGATATTATTGAGAACCTCATGACATTATTGATATTATTAAGATATTATTATGATATTATTGAGAACCTCATGATATTATTATGATATTATTGAGAACCTCATGATATTATTGATATTATTAAGATATTATTATGATATTATTGAGAACCTCATGACATTATTGATATTATTAAGATATTATTATGATATTATTGAGAACCTCATGATATTATTATGATATTATTGAGAACCTCATGATATTATTAAGATATTATTATGATATTATTGAGAACCTCATGATATTATTATGATATTACTGAGAACCTCATGATATTATTAAGATATTATTATGATATTATTGAGAACCTCATGATATTATTAAGATATTATTATGATATTATTGAGAACCTCATGATATTATTATGATATTATTGAGAACCTCATGATATTATTGATAATATTGATATTATTATGATATTATTGAGAACCTCATGATATTATTATGATATTATTGAGAACCTCATGATATTATTAAGATATTATTATGATATTATTGAGAACCTCATGATATTATTATGATATTACTGAGAACCTCATGATATTATTAAGATATTATTATGATATTATTGAGAACCTCATATTATTAAGATATTATTATGATATTATTGAGAACCTCATGATATTATTATGATATTATTGAGAACCTCATAATATTATTGATAATATTGATATTATTATGATATTATTGAGAACCTCATGATATTATTATGATATTATTGAGAACCTCATGATATTATTGATATTATTAAGATATTATTATGATATTATTATGATATTATTGAGAACCTCATGATATTATTATGATATTATTGAGAACCTCATGATATTATTAAGATATTATTATGATATTATTGAGAACCTCATGATATTATTATGAAATTATTATGATATTACTGAGAACCTCATGATATTATTAAGATATTATTATTTTATTATTGAGAACCTCATGATATTATTAAGATATTATTATGATATTATTGAGAACCTCATGATATTATTATGATATTATTGAGAACCTCATGATATTATTGATAATATTGATATTATTATGATATTATTGAGAACCTCATGATATTATTATGATATTATTGAGAACCTCATGACATTATTGATATTATTAAGATATTATTATGATATTATTGAGAACCTCATGATATTATTAAGATATTATTATGATATTATTGAGAACCTCATGATATTATTATGATATTATTATGATATTACTGAGAACCTCATGATATTATTAAGATATTATTATGATATTATTGAGAACCTCATGATATTATTATGATATTATTATGATATTACTGAGAACTTCATGATAATCCTATATAGCTATTGAAATAATAAGGGTTCATAAAGTTATAAAGACTGTATCTGACAAATTCATAACATAATTACCTTTTCTTATTTCTTTTTCTTCATCCTAAATCAATTCTCTTTAATTATATCATTATAAAATGACTTTGGTAACATTGCAGACATAATATTGCATTCTTTTAAAGGTAATATTGAATTTTAAATATAAAAATTTACAACCAACCAACAACTTCAAAATCAATAGTAAATAACAAGAGTGAAAATTTAGTTTAACATTTGTTCTATCAGGCTTCATGGAAATGTTTAATTACATGGGAGACAAATATTTCCATGTCCGTCAGGTTTACCATTTTATGTTGCTTAAATTTTCATAAAGTCAATCATTTAACATTGACAATGAAGAATGTTTTTGCTGTGTATCTATGTACAGTGAATGTGCGTAAATGACAGTAATGGTTTAGAAAAGTTTAAAGAGTGATGTTCATTTTTCTATCAACCACTTTTGGTAAAGACTTTTTGATGACATCTGTCACGAAAACACCAGGAATTTTATTAAAAAGTTACAAGATACACAAACATTTCACATAAATTGGAATGCAAAATGCCGTGGCAATGTCAAACTGAAATCAATAACAAGACTTCAAGGTTCATTTTTCTATGTATCTGGTAGAACATAATGTGTGCAGTCATCTAAGGAGTTATTGGATCTTGGAGAAACTGTTACTGTAGAACCTTATTGCCAAAAACTCTAGCATTGTCAATGGTGTATTACATAAAAATGTGCAACTTTAATGAACAGAATGTCATGTTATTCATATGGCAATGCAAGATAATTCAACAAAATAATCCCCCAAAAAAAGATAACGTTATTAGGCCAGGAAGTTCATATTGTCTTTCAGACAAACCCAGGCTTTATATTTACCATTGGTTTTGATTTATGTAGTGTGTCCTTAGTGCTAGGAAATTAAAAAATTAGAAGATGCCAATTCAGGTTTGTTCGTTTCCTTTTCACCTAAAGTACCATAATCTTATTCACAGGGAATGGCAAAAATGGATTTATGTTACGTTACTATAATTTCTGATGACAATGACATTAGGGATTAATGCAACTTAACTTGAAAACAACTTAATACATAAACAAAGGTAATTTCTTCTACATAATATACAGCAAAATGATTACCATCTCCATGTTGAGAATTCAAATTTATATCTAAAAAAAGCTAAAAAGAGATTCATACCTTTTATTGCATCGAAATTATTATAGTAATATCCAAAATCTTAAAGTATTGTCAATTATTCTATGATACCTATTTTCTTATTTATTTTTGTGCAAGTTCAAATGTTGACATTAATTTGAGGCAAACATTATTATCATCTCTGAAAAGAAATTTCATACTAAACTGTTTTGCAAAATAAAGTCCCAACTACTTAAGTAACACATTTTTTTTACAAAGAATAGAATTGGTGTAAGATCTATAAATGGTTTTATTTTATTTTATGATTCAGTTTAAAATGTCCAAATGTTTATATTTTAGTGGCGCACAAACATTCTTTGGTCAGAGTTTGTCATTTAAATTTTGTTAGAAAAATGTTCTTTGGGTCCTGATGCTTCTCTGCCAGCCTCTACTACTCCCCTTTCCTTAAAAAAAACTTTATGAATGAAAATATAATGCAATAAACTTAACTCATTAATTAGTTGCTTTTTCTTACATCACCATTCTATGTTCATCAGTAAACAGAGTAGATTGTCTGCTACACCCCAAGTTGTCATGGCATCTTTATTGAAAAACATTGTATTAATGTTTCAAAAGTCTCTCAAACAGACAAGTGGAAAATAAAAATCATATCCTGTCAATCTCATGTCTACACTTACAATTCACATCGGAACCAATAAGTTCACATGATCTGCTTTAGTATTTAAAAGTAAATGTTGTATATTTGTAATACCAGAACAAGAAGACTATCATTCATTTTATGAAAATAACTAAACCCTTAGAACAAAGAAAAGAAATTATTCAATATGCTGAAAATTCATGACCCAGTTTGATGGCACCAATATTTTGATAGTTTTTTTCTCTTTTCTGCAAAAGATTCATTATTCTGAATTTTCATGTTACTGAGTTTTAAGTACAGTGAGAAGGTTTTGTTTTAAAGGATTTTAAAAACAAACTCTAACTGACCATACCTTAAAACTGAATGTTTCAATCTCATGTATTATGGTCTGTTGGTAAGTTAAAAATTGTTATAAATGTTTTTGAATAAATATTTGTGTATGTGTATAAGAACTCTGCTTTTTAATAAAAATCATTCTCCATGCATTTTTAAGTGAATATCTTTCTTTTTCATGTTGCTTTTCAGCCTATGTAATGATTTATAAGCATTTAAAGGAAAAAACAAAATGTCTTAGAAAAATTGAAATAAAAATTTCATACAAAATATCTTTGCTATAAAATCATGTAAAAAAATGTTTGTAAACTTAGACTAAAAATATTTTATGTGAAACTAGCAGCATGGCCTGGCATTGCCCGTGCTTGATTCAAAAATCATATGACTCATACAGCAATCGCTATCACTTGACTTAAAATATTTTTGCCCTTCCTTGCCTTTAAAGGAGTTCCCTTTGCCATGCTGATGTTGCTACATGCCTTACTTCTTGCCTATCTCACACTGTGAATTTTTTCTAAGCTCTATACTAAACATTAAATCTGTTACGAAGAAAGAACTAAACAAAACAAACACAAAATGATCAGCTTTAAAAAGGGACTTGTAACTGGAAAAACCAAATGAAAAAAGAATGTTAACAACTAATACTTTTTCACACCCAACCCAGTTCTGTGGAATCAGAATCAACGTTGAGTTTAAGCAAGCAAATGAGCCAATTGAAGTAAAGTGCCATGCAGATTTAAATTTTTCCCACTTGTGACGAATGCAGCTATTGAGAAGCATGAAAAAATCGATTATTTCCACTATCGATGGGAGTTGGGAAATGCAAAATTAGTCTTGGCCTTCCTGCTAACTTGGAGCATGTGCATGTAAATTTTGGTGCAAATCCATCGAAAATTGCGGCCGTGCATTCGTTACACTCACACAACCTACCTTTTACAGATAGAGATATCTATTTTGAATAGATTATTTAAAATCTCCCCTTGTTCTGTCTGCTAATGCTCAAAAATATAAGCAGAAAATAAAAACTTTGAACTAGCTTAAAATCAATGTTTTCTTAAAAACAAATTGATTTTGCAATAAAACTGCATTTCTTACACTTCATTTCCTTGTCCTAACCATTAATAGAAAAAGCAAAAATTCATTTTCTTTTGTTAATTACCTTTGTGACATGACCCTCTTTATTTATATTAAAATTAATTAAATTGAATTAAATCATTTAAGGTCTTGATATTAAATATAAATACCCACCCTAAAATCTAATGATTTATCTTTCATTCTTTCTTTCTATTGCTTCAAAATTGAAGAACTCGCAAACATCAGGTGATCACAGAATTAAGTTACAATCAAAATGCCTTGATTGTTTTTGAATTGGTTCAATGATTGAATTTGATTTCATATGTAGCATTCAACAGTTGGATTTGATTTCATATGTAGCGTTCAACATTAGGTGTATCCCTGCACTAACTCATCAGAAGAATTGTAGCTGTTACACTGAGAAGATTTGCAAATATTTATTTATTTCTCCATGGGCTGGCTCTCACATAAAAGTGTCTTCTGGTCTTTCAAAGATGGAAAGTTAAAAGCTTTTAGGATCATCAGGAACTCAAAAGCCAAGATGGACTGTATTCTCCATGAATGAAAAGCAAAGCACTTTCAGGATGATAAACAAATAGACAACACTGATCAAATGAAATATTTCTACATCTAAAAGGAAACAATTCAACTAAGACAAAATAAGACTTGTCTATCTTGAACTATTAATAAAAAGAAAAATAATGATCAAAAATCGTCAATAAGATTATTCAACAGATAAGTAAACCATTGAACATTTCTCTTATGACAATTTTTATATTTTCTTTTTGTTCTCTTATTTATCATTTCCTTCTTCTTCCACTCTATATCTTTATCATATTAAAATAATTATAACTTTACATCTTGTGTTTGTTTTCTATATGTTATCTGTAATTGAATTGGTCCCTAACTGAATAGAAAATCTCAATTTTTTATTCTTTTAGGCAAACCGCATTCGCAGTCATATGTTTTGATTTTGTCAAGGGGTAAACTTCATAACACCTCACATGATAAAACAATACAACATAGAAATTAAACCTCATATGAAGAAAAACAATTATAATTAGAAAGTTTGTTTATAAGTAGCAGTTCTAAAAAGGTTTTACTTGTATAGAATTTTTTCTGCAAAATGACAGATAGGAAGATTGTGCTGTACTAGTTTTCCTAATAAAAGGAGAGCTTGTTCACTTTGAAAGTCATTAGTTATTCACAACAAATTTTTATCATACTAAATACCATTCCCACTGAACGTTTATTCTTTTATCATTTATTGTATGTAACTTATTCTATCTATCTTAATAGTTGTTCTCTTCATAAATTCTGATTATTTTTAGTTAGTATAATTTTGCTTTATTTTGATATTTCATCATGGAATGAGGAATATATTAAACATGCATTTAGAAGAAGTTTTAAAATTTTACTAAGATTCAATCAGTACCCTTTCTTTTCTTTTTTTTTTTTTTCTTTTGCATTAAAAAATAAGAAATTTGGGTTTATGGCATTCTTAAAACAACTTTCAAAGGCTACAACTACTTATGTATTCTACTAACCATTCCTTTTCAGAATTTATAATCAAATCATAAAATCTGGATCTGACCTTCCTAAAGACCGTGTTTGAAACAACTGTCATTCAGCTCCAGTCTTTCAAAAAAAAAAGACCATAAAAGAGCACAACTCGGTCGTTGACAAGCCGAGCTGCCCACAGAGTGGGTCCTTTGAAACCTCTGCACTAACTCCTGATACAAGAGCCTCTTAGGAAGTGAAAGTTCACTGGACTGAGGAATAACCTTAAAAGCCAATCGACACTCTCTAAGGAATCTCGACTGTTTCCAGGGCTTATGACGGCACTCAGCCTCAGAACCTGGAAGAGTGATGTTAAGGCTAGGGAAGGCATCCCTAAAACTCCGCCTCCAAGATCGAATCCTCTGTCAGTGCAGGGCATAAGAAACCCAACCCGAGATGTGTCGAAGACTCATCAAGTGTGGCATTCCCAGCCCCCATGACACAGACATTGGACGCAGACCCCACTGCAGATCTGATCCTTGCCACCCCCATAAAAGGGAGAAGCGCAAACGCTTGAGCACCTTCTTACGATTTTTGCAGGGCGAGTGTACAGTCAGCCAGTAAAGGATGAAAGGAAAGACGTATATGGCGCTCACCTCTGCCCTACCCTTCATGGACAACCGCCTTCGGAGCAAAGTCCAGACCACTGCTCCAATTTTTGCCTGTATCTCCAATCAATTCTTCTCGAACCAAAGAATGCAGATGGGTCTGTCCGTCCAACTAAAGGGCCTCAGAAGAGCAACAGACTTCCAATCACCTAACCACAAGCCGGATGACTTGTTGCAGTTTTAATCTTGGCACCCGTGACTTTCTCGCACTATTCAAGTGCCTTCTGTACTACCTCAATGTCGCTGTAGCACAACACATCATTGGCGTACATGAAAACCCCGGCTCAAGTCCCACCAGAGACAGTGATTCCACATAGGGCCAGCCTGCACGCCCTGTCCCTTAGCCAGTGAAAGACGGGCTCCAATACCAAAGTGTAAAGTAGTGGCGACAGCAAACAACCCTGATGAACCGACCGGGACAGCGTAAAAGCGCGCATCCACTTTCCGGTCACCTGTACCATTGCACTGCATTTGCGATACAGGAGGCTGATCCACTTTCAGAAGTCAGGTTTGAACCCGGCGGCCTGCAGAACAGCAACCAGGCACTGATGGCCGACCCTATCGAATGCTTTGGACTGATCCAAGTTGATTAGTGCGGCTTGAACGTCGTCTTCTACTGCCTCTAAAATTCTGCAGATCAGATACTGGTTTCTCTGAATTGTTCATCCCTTCACAGCATGTCTGTTCTGTGTTTAGCAGACTTATGGGACTGTATTTATCTAAATCCTGCCCACCATCTTTGTCCTTTCTCAATAGTATGATCACACCCCTGGAGAAACCAGCTATTGAACACGACTGTCAAAATCGACGCAGATTTTTTTACTGTGGTCATCAACATAAATGAGGATTAGAACTCTGACAAATTTTTTATTTATTATATTTTCAACTAATGAATAGTCATACTTTTCATATAATTAACTGTACACAAATGCATAATAACTAAATATGCATAGAAAAGAGAAATAAATCCCATTTATCCATTTTAATGCGTGAAAAAAGTATTCGTACAATGCAAAAAAAAGTACATAATCTTTATTTAATACTTTGTAGAATAGGCATTATTCACTTCTACAACAACCAACATTTTCTTGTAGTTCTCAATTAATGATTTGCAAATTTTAATTGATATTTTGTTCCATTCTTCTTCAAATATGGTCTTCAGATTCGAGATGTTTGCTGGAGCTCTTGATTGGATTTGAATTTCCAAATAATGTCACAGATTCTTGATTGGGTTTAAATCTGGGGACTGACTTGGCTATTTCTATAAAATCAAATTTTTTCTGTGTTCTATGCATATATATATATATATATATATATATATATATATATATATATATATATATATTTTATATTTAACATTTTTTTATATATAAAATATTTAAGTAAATGCTCGGTTTATAATCAAAAGTATTAAATAACATTTACCGGCCTGAATGTCTGAGAAATTTTCATAGAAAATATTCATCCTCCGAATGAAAATTTCTCGGACATTCAGGCTGGTAAATGTTATTTAATACTGTTTATTATAAACAGAACATTTACTTAAATATTTATATCTATAAAAAGAACGTTAAACATAAAAAATGTCTAGTATTTACATTAGTCAGACTATTGTCCTCATCTTTGTCACCATATAAAAATGTCTTAAAATAATTGTCGGACTTTGTCCATTTCATAATATATATATATATATATATATATATATATATATATATATATATAGAACACAGTCTGTCTCATATATATATATATATATAGAGAATACAGTCTATCTCATATATATATATATATATATATATATATATGTATATATTATATGAGATAGACTAGCTTAGTATCCATCAAAATTCCAAGATGTTTTACGTATGAATTGGCACTTGTAAGATAAGAATGTAATATCTCTGCACTTTGATAGTTTTGACAGACAAAATGACTGACACAATGAATTTTATATGTGAATATTTTAGTTTTCACAGGAAAAGATGGGAAGATTGTCATAACCTTTCAAGTTGAAAAGTCCTATCTACTTTGAAAATCAGCATTTAAAATCTTGAATTTTGTTTGGATTTGAACACTAATCTCACCAGCAAAAAATATCCATTTAAACAACCTAAAAATAAACTCTTGTTCTATAAAGAAATCTACTTGGAACAACAAAAACATTGACACTTCTTCAACTCAGTTGAAATTCATACTAAATTTATTTTTCACTTAATTTTTATAAGTATCTTTAGTTTTGCTTATCAAAACAGTTCTAGCTATTTTCTTCGGTCTTCAAATTGCATTCTGATTACTTTTTCCTGAAGTTTAATAAAAATATTTGCTTTTTTAGCATAAGTTTGTCAAAATATTTAATAAAAAAAAAATTTAGAAAATATTTTTTGCATTTAAAACTTTATAATAAAATTACATAATGTTCTTAAAATGTCATTTTAAAATGAAAAATATTAACTTTCAGTGTTCCAGAAATTAATCTTTTTGCATTTTGATACCATTTCTTTTCTCTACTGTAATTATTTTCTTAGTTTGTTCTTTTTTTTAACTCTCCTTTCACTATTCTTATTGCATTTCTGCTGAGTTTTTTCTCTTGTCTTATTTTCTCAGGTTATTAACTTTTCTTTCAATTCTTTATTCTTTTATCCTATCTTTTCTTTTTCTTTCCATTCCTTGCTCTTTTATCTTTTCTTCTCTTTGGACTACTTCTCATTCACTTCCACTATTTTCTTTAGTTTTTAGTAAATCTCTTACTTCCTTTCTCCTTTACTTTCATAGTTTGTTTTTTTAAATACTCAATCTATATCACTATAACTCTCTCTCTCTCTCTCTCTCTCTCTCTCTCTTCTTTTCTTTCCCCTTTTTTTCAATGGAATGTGCTTCCATCTGATAAGATCAGCTTATCAAGATATCTTGCAGTAAGAGCTATAGGTGATTTTTTTTTTTTTGTAAATGTCTGCTTGCCTATGTTCTCCTTTGACATTTTCAGTATAGAATAGCCCACCCAGATCATATAAAGACACACACAGAGACCCAGAAAGATGCCAAGATGTTCTACACAGATTTATATATTTGTCAGTGGTGGGTGCCATGCAGTGGAGCAATGATTGATAAAAACTTATGTACTATGGTAAAAATCAATTGTCACTTGTCTTATATTTTATATTTTATTTTTCTTTGATTCCAGGTAAAAACCCAACATTTCCAAGCAGGCATATCTTTCCTACCTGAAAAATTGACACAGTTTTTACTTATTCATATTTGATTAAACTTTATAACTATTTTAAAATATTTAAAATGCATTCAAAACAGGGACTATGAAGTTTTCAGTAACATGTATAAACTATGAACAACATTTCCTAAATGCTTTGAAACTAATAAAATCGATTTTTATTTTAAATATTAACTTGAATTATTTTATTACAAATGATCAAATTTAATTTTTTATTCAAATTTTGAAGTAGTCAAAAAATTTTATCTATTGAAAAGTGATTAATACACAAATACAATTCTTTTTCAGTCATAAATAAAATGTTTTGTTAATCAGAAAAAAGAGATCAAATTTTTTTTTGTCTTTGTCAATTTTTATTGCATATTCAACTTTTCTGCTGCATGTGCATTTGGCAAAACAGATCTTAATTATGTTTTCTAACAAAATTGTACAACATATTGAACAAGGATTTTGAAGGGTTTTCTACAGTTATTGGTCTTCCTTCATGAATAGCAAAGGATGTGGATTAACCCTCAGGCCTGTGTTAGGCTAGTGAGGTTTCTTAGCAGCATGTTTAACAATCCCATATTTTCAACCAGGGATTCAAATAACATGGCACAGTAAGGTTTTTTTCTCATAGGGAAATAACTGATCTACATAAACCCCAGACTGCCAACAGCATAAACACTCCATTGGCTGTCTCTCAACTTCAACCTTCTTCCCTTGAAAATGACCAATGATGATCAAAAGTACTTGGAACATTATTTACAATTTCAAAATGTTTTTTACAAGTATCCACTCAACAACAAATTACATATTCTATACCAAAACAAACTCATCAAAAGGTTTAATATATTCTTTATCCATTTGTTCTATCTAATAAAACATTTAAGTAAAGGATTCCTACCTGAACAGTATATATATATATATAAAAAAAAATATATATATATATATATATATACACACACACACAAATATACGATTGGTGTATACAGAATAAATTCCAGTAACCAAAAACAACTATTCTTAAAAGAGTACTCAATACAGAGAACAAATATAATTGATTTGAAAATTATAACATAAATATGTTATAAAATCACTACAAAAATAGCCATTTTGTTTCAACACTTCTGGTGTCTTATCAAGTGATGGTGTTGAATGTAGAATAAAGAGTATTAAAGTTTCAAATCAATCAAACACCCCTCTAAGGTTCGTTGTCAGATTTTTTGAATTCTCATATACTTGTATTTTGATTGGTCATTGCAGCTTATATAACAGCATTTCCCCTAGCAAGACAATTTGTGTGTCATATGTAATTTACATGGCAAATTTAGAAAGGATCAAATGAAAAACCAAGGAGTTATGACCGAAAAACGGGCTTTTTGAACAGTTTTTCATGGTTTTTGTTATACACTGGGAAGCAAACAGGATTAAAACCACACTTATCTTATTTCTTGCATGATGGCAAATATTGTGACATCTTTGAAGAAAATCAGATAAAAATGAGGAAGATATTCAAGTTTTTATTTTAAGCACTACGAAAAACCAGAATTTTCACATTTTTATGCAATTTTTGTGTAAAGCTAAAGTTGCAGGAAAACTATCAAACACTCTACATAAACCTCGTAACACGAGCTATATATTGAATTAAGTGCAAAGAACATCAGCTCATCCATTAAAATCGGTTGAGAAATGTGGACATGCATAAAAAGCATACACAGACACACAGACAGACATATTATGTTTTATAGATATAGATTGTATTATATTTCTTCATGTAATAATCTTCATATTTATTGTTTTATATCACAATGGCCAGTAAGCTCTCTAGCTATTCTCAGGTATATATTACATTTAGTATTGATCAAGGTCAGTTTAAGTAAAAACTCTTCATTTTAGGAACTATTCATTATTTAGGAATTAATAATCTTCATTTTTTCAATCTTTTTAAAGCATTATCAATTATTAATTTATTACAATTTCTTTCATTTTATTTCTCTAAAAGATATGGCATGTGCAATAAAAATATACATAGATTAATTATTTCATTATACAACAAAAAACCTACAATATATAAACACATGGAAAGACTTGTGATATTAAAATATGAATTGCTAAAATGTCAGATAATATTGTAATAGATATTGACAGCCTTTGATGTTTTGAAGGTTAAGGTTACTGAAGTTATAAACAAAATATACAACAGTAGTGAAATACTGGAGTATGTTAGTATATCATTATTTTTGTAGCATTGACAAAGGAACTGGAGCAAAAAATAAGAACTTTATCAAAGAATTAGCTTGATGAACACATAACAAAAGAAATAATTAATATTCTAATTAATAGAGCTTGTAGAAACAGACGGCAAATGGAAGAATAATGTGGCTTTGTTCAAGATACTGGAATGAGAAATGCAATTTTTCTAACTAGAATCCTGTCATAAAAAGTAATAAAATGCACAAAGAATTACAGATGTGTTTCATAGATTACACAAAGGCATTTGATAAAATGCAATACAAAAACATTTCTTAAAATGTTTGAAAAGCTTGATCTCTATGGAAAAATATATTTAATTCTCTCTGTAACTCATTCCAAGACAGAAATCATGATCTGGAATTTGAATGAAAGCAGTGATGGCACCTACCCTGAATCATCATAAAATTTCAGTATGTAGAATTAGTAAATATTAAACACTTCAGATACCTTGGCATATGGATCAGCTATAATATGGGAGAGAGCAAAACTGAAGAATTGTTCTTTTTATAACAGCCCTCAACTTATTGCCTTTTGTTTTCTCATGTCCCAAAACTACATAATCTTGGTTAATACTTTTGTACCTGTAGCATTGTGACATTGTATTGGTATAATCTTAAGCAAAACACATGAAATATTTTGTTCCATTTCAGCAAAGAATTTACATCTGCTTAGCTACATAAACATATTCATCTTTTTTGTTGTATGTATATATATATATATACTTTATATATGTCTAGCACAAGACCACAGCAGTAAAATACCAAGCAAACATTAAATACACACTTATGATATCATGTGAGATTAACTTACAAACCATCATTCAATGTTAGATGCCCTAGTTATGGAAATATAGAATATTACATGAAAATGTTGGTAGATTATCAGTAGGATTGCATTTCTTCACAGTTTTATAACCCAACCCATGTCTATAATTTATAAGCCAGTGGTATTTTGCTTACAAGTGAAAGTACATTCATGCTTATGTAGAAAAGATACAAACCAGATTCACAGGTTTTGTAAGCTTAAACCTTCAAGAAATTATTTGTTCAACTTCTATGTCACATTTCCCCTCACAAAAAATCAAGATGGAGGCAAAGTGAAAAAGATTTATTTTTATTGAAGCAAAGGAAAATAAAATTAAAAGAAAATCCTCAATGTACTTAGAGATATATTAATAAAATATCTGGGAGTCTGTGTGTAGGTGTCTTTTGTTTTATTATATTTAATTTAGTTGTTTATATGAATCAAAAGGAAAATGCTAGAAAATGAAAATTAATCAATAGAAATAAAATCACTATCAGGTTTTATTTGATTTTTTCAAATTTTTTTTTGAAATTGTGCTAAAAAAAAATTTTTAAGAGATACCAGATCTTCACTATTTTATGTCAAACAAGAGATATCCAACTTTTTTCCAAGAAGCCACAAGTAAAAAAAAAATTTAACTATGCGAAAGAAATTTTTCTCTTGTTTGTTAGTCTAACATTTGCATTAGCAATTTTTAATAAAATCTTCTCATTACTTGAGAAACTGTTTAATTACATTTCATAAACTTCTAGAAACTTCTTGAATTTACACGAGTAATAAATTAACATCTTAACATTTCTGTGCCTAATTAAAATGAAATTAAAGATATTTTAACATTTGGTTATAGTGAAATATTTCATCTGAAGAGAAAAAAAACTTTCAAAATTTGACTCAAATGTTTTAAGAATACATCAGAAATAGTTTTTTAGATTTTAAATGCTGGGACATCTCAAGTATCACAGGGAAAGAATTTCCAATTTTATGAAACATCTATGCAAAACTTCTTGTCTAAAATTCATACAAGAATACCAAAAATGATGGTTACTGCATGACTGCTTTTATAAAAAAAATGATTTTACATTCAAAATATTAAATCTTTGATATCAAAAACTCAAATATTCCATAGAGACAAAAGAAATTTTAGGTATCAAAGTAAAAAGTCTCAAATTATTGAAACCATTTTTGTTAAAAAATTTCATTAAACTCTGAGAAAACCTTTCATTTCTCAATCCTATAAACTTCTGCAGTCACTCCTCTAACTGAAAAATGTGGCTTATTTAGAAAAATAAATTCTGCAATACTTATTTATTCAAATAATTAGTAACAAGATTAGATTTCTTCCATGGCTGGAATAAAGGATATGATATATCAGACAAATATGTCAATTCTTTTAGTATATTGGTAAATTCTCTGAGATTCTTTAAGCCACTCTGAACTTTTATTTTAGCTGTTTTATGCTCAATCCTGTGATTGAATTCCAAGAATTTGGGATAGTTCTTATCTTTCATCTGTCCTCACCAAAAAAAGGAAAAAACACATTGTACTTCTACTTAGCAATCCAAAATATTCATCATTTTTTTTTTTAACATTTGTTTCAATTTCTCATCAAAGATATTGGGGATCATAGAGTACATTTTACAATTGTCATTCAAAATTTCAAAACTAAAACATTTTCTTACAGGATGTGAGTACTTGGTTGTAATTCTAATTAAGTTCACAAATGATTAATGGACACACAACATATTTTGCTTAAGTAATTATTGAATTAAAAATATTATAAATAATAATCATTGAATCAAAGAAATTATAAAAATTATTTCTAATGAAAATGATTAGAAAAATTTTAATAAAAACAAGATATATAATATTGTATGAAAAACTAACAAAATATTTGAATGTTTAAAAATTGATATAAAAATTATATTCAATAACACAGTTAATATTACATGAAAAACTAATTCAAAAAATTAGAATGTAACTAATATAGTTTCTTTGAAGAAGAAATCGCCAAAATGAAATTCAGTGGTTTATAAAAACAAATTTCAAACATGAATGAAAATTGATGTACAAAAATGTAGCTCTAAATTGATGTTATAAAAAAACACCAAAATGAAGTCACTTTATAAAGAAAAAAAACAGAATAAAGCAAGACAGTTTAAGCATTCTGTGGAAAAAATTTAGAGGCTTTGATGTTGTCAAAAAGCCATCAAATCTAAGTTGATTGGTACTGTTGGATTCTTGAGTTTGCAACTATGGTGATAAAAAGTATACACCCTCTAAGGAGTTGGCTTTTGATCCAGTTAGAGCTATCTGCTATTTAAAAAGGAAATTTTAACTGCAAATGTGGAAAGGATCAGCTAGGAGG
The DNA here is from genome assembly GCA_903632075.3 of Acanthosepion pharaonis. NCBI lineage: Eukaryota > Metazoa > Mollusca > Cephalopoda > Sepiida > Sepiidae > Acanthosepion > Acanthosepion pharaonis. The sequence goes on along the minus strand of CAHIKZ030001086.1, from coordinate 507,078 downwards.
AGAAAGCTGTGAGTTAGGATGATAAAGACTATCGTTACTTCTCCTTGTAGCTATTCAATAGTACTCAAGTATACAATAGCTATTCAATTGTTGCTTCTCATTAGTAGCTATTGTTGCTGCCGCAGAAGAAAGAAGAGGAGGAAGAAAGAAGAGCCCTTAAAAACTTTTGAGAATTCTTTTTACAAAGAATGTTATAATAAGCATATGGTTGCAAAGGAAAAAAAAGGATTAAAATTTCAACAGTATGTATTGATCAATTTTCAGAATATATATAGTGTGAAAAGGCGGCAAAATTGTTGATATGTAGTTCTTTAATTATCACTGGTAAGGGAAGTGATTATATGTGAAGGTGTTGTCTGTAAGACTGGGAGCTGACTGAGTTGGTTGGTTGGTTGGTTGGTTGGTTGGTTGGTTGGTTGGTTGACCAAGGTCATGGTTGGTGTCAGGACAGAGGCCTGGAGTGAATTAATGAAGCTATGGAGTGTCATTAGTGATGTTGAGCCAAACTGCGTGTTGTTGATGAGTATATCTGTCATTTAACAGGTGCTGGCACTCATGCTCATCCCCCCACTTTTTTCTTCCAGCAATATTCATGATTGTATTTTAGATTTTTGTGGGGATTTGTTTTGTGAATGCTCATAGCCCCATGTGGAAGAGATGTCTTTTTTATTTTAGGTTTTGCTTTCTTTGTACTCACATCCAGCTGACATATCTAATGAAATGTATTTGTGAATCAGAAAGAGATCTTGATTAAAATAGTATAACAATGTCCTTTTCTAAACCAGAGATTTTATTTTACTTGTGAATATCTGATTTAAATCAGAATATTTTGTTTAAAGGACCCAGGGAAGGATGGTCTGAGTTAGGTTTTTCTTTCTTTTGATTTTGACCTTTAAATTTTGAATTAGTGAACTTTTTGAAGTAAGTGAATTTCTTTTGTTACTAAAAAATCAATTTACATGAAGTGTTGTTCTAAAAAAAAGTAATTGAAATTCTTTCGTTGTTAAGGAGAAAATGTGTTTTACATGAACTGTTGTTTTCTAAGAAAAATCAGGTTTGTATTTCAAAGAATCTTTTTTGACAGTTTGAGATGCACAAGGGAAATTTTGTACAAGGCCTATGTTGTATTTTGTTCAATTTGTATATTGTAAAAATATTTTTTATTTGAATAAATGTTTGTTTGTATGCATATTTCATTTTAAGCAAGAGTCTGTAAAAGTATTTATAAAAAGAAGGATAAGAGAATTTAACCCCTTCCACTGTTATTATTCTTTCTTCTTAAAATGTTTAAAAATATTTTTGTTTAATAAATAATTTTGTGTACATTCAGAGCCAGATTATCCTTTAGATTACTTACAGACCCCTCAAGCTTTTATAAAGCAATCATTTCAATTTTCTAAGTGCTATTAACTTCCAAATAGTTTCATAAATTGAAATTATATCAGTATGACAAACACATTCATTTTGTTTTCTTGTCATAACGCTGGCTATAAAAAATCCACTTTTTTAATTGAAATATGTGCTAATTTGGTTTGCAGTAAATAGTAAAATAGTAGTATTTCTTAAAGAATATTTTATTGACAAACAAACGATAGCTATTCTAGTTTATTTCAAGAATTTGCAATAATTTTACTTCAGGCTATGCAAATGTTGTTCAAATATATCACATATGAAAAATATTAAAGACTGGTGCATGCAAGTTAGGGACTGGCTCTAACTGACAGGGCTCCATAATTTCATTAGCCTAGTGGTCCCAAAAAGTCATAATTCAGCCTTGTGTACATGTACTTTCTGATCTCTGCTAAATGAAAAGTTTTAACTTGAGGACTGTGTAATAATCATTTCACTAATTATGCTAAAATTAAATCCAAACATTAAATTCAGTAAAATTTGAAACTGAAATCCAGTTTACAAGAAAATTGAATTAGTTATAAAAGTAATAGAAAAGTAAAATTTTTGAAACAGAATTTAAACTCTAAAAGTATGCCATATTAGTCTTCAAAAAATGTAGTTAAGATTTTAGGAAATTTAAAAGAAATACAAGTTTAATCAAAGTTAGAATGATCTTAACAAAATCATAGTTTTTAAGGCAGCCAAAAAAGAACAAAAACATTTTAAAGCTTGTCGAAAGTCCATAGGACTATAAACATTAAGATTCATATGAGATAATCCTCATTTTCTTTTGGTTTGGTTCTCAAACCTGGTATTATGTTATCACTGGCTTTCACACACAAAATGCAATTCTTTTTAACCAATTGTCAACAAAACTTCATGTAGATACCAGTTCTTACATGCAAGTATTCTTACTTTTACACTATCCTTTTCAAATTACTCCTCCACATTTTCCTACAACAAAACACATATGTAGCCATCTCTTCTACTCTAATAGCTTCATGTCTCGCACCTCTCGCCTGTGGAACTCTCTTCCCTTCTCCTGTTTCCCTGAGAGTTATAATCTCCAGCTATTCAAGTGTAATGTCAATCGACATCTCCAGTTGCCTTAATCTATCTACTACCCTCATCCTTTCTTCTATCACTCCTATCTGATCTTCCTATTTTCTGTAACCCCTTGCATCCTAGTGGCTTCCCGCCTTGCTTGGGGTGAAATGCTTAAAAAAAAACAAAAAAACAAAAAACATATTGTGATGTATACATGTTTAAACATTTTTTCTTTCTTATTCATTTTTTTCATTGTCATCAGTTTTTATTGATGTTAAATGAGATATGGAGTTCGAAATTCAACTATACTATCCTCTTGTACTTAATATATTCAAAGCAACCAAAAACATCCAATCTTTTAGTTTATTACAAATGCCTAATTGAACATGCTACAACGGTCAACGGTTTTGTCTCTAACTTAAATCAGTCTTAAATGATGAGTACTAATTATCATTATTTTAATTCTTTCATTAATTTTGAATTGTTTGTATTTTTAGTTGCATTTTATCACAACTTAAAAAAAAAAACTAAAAGAAGAAATCCATCCTATGTCCATTAAAGCAAATAATTGAAAATTAGAATTATGATTTCTGAAAATGTGTTTCTGGTTAGGCAAACTATTTAATAATCTTAGTCACAGTTCTTACATCTTAAACCATTAATTCCCACTGGTATTTATTATAGGTTTCTAAAATAAATCTTGTATTAATTATAGGTTTCTAGTGATAACCTATTAATGCCCACCGTCCCATTTGCAAGGTGGTGAGCATTAATCTTATTAAATCAAATCTTATTAAATAACCTATTATAATTGTTAAGAATATTATTACATATCATTCAATCTATTTTCCTTAAATTTTTATCACAGTAAATGTTTCATCAAATCCTTTGATATAAAATTTGTTTATTATTTTAGAATATAAACTATTATTTTCTGAATGAAATATGGGAAAAAAAGTAAAAACTGAAAATTATTTCTAACAGCTTTCTTCTTCAGGACTGCAGGATAAAATTTCTATGGTATATTGTCAAAAGGCTTATTGATGATTCACACTTCTTTCAATATAATGATCTGAGAGTTACAATAAAAAAAAAACAACTGAATTAAAATGAAAGGATAATTCTATGCTTAATTATCATTAATTTAAAGATATTCACGATTGTTAAGCTTTGAGATGGAGATATTAAAAGAAATAGAATAAACTAGCAGCATGACCCGGCATTGCCCATGCTTCATTCAAAAATCGTACGACTCATATAGCAATTGCTATCACTTGACTTAAAAATATTTTTGCCCTTCCTTGCCTTTAAAGGAGTACCCTTTGCCGTGCTGATGTTGCTACATGCCTTATTTCTTGCCTATCTCACACTGTGAATTTTTTCTAAGCTCTATACTAAACATTAAATCTGTTACGAAAAAAGAACTAAACAAAATGAACACAAAACCAAACCTTTAAAAAAGGACTTGTAATTGGAAAAACCGAATGAAAAAAGAATGTTAACAACAAATACTTTTTCACACCTAACCCAGTTCTGCAGAATCAGAATCAACATTGAGTTTAAGCAAGCGAATGAGCCAATTGGAGTAAAGTGCCATGCAGATTTAAATTTTTTCCACTTGTGACGAATGCAGCTATCGATTTTTTTACATGCTAGCATGCTTGTTAACATTCATGTCAGTCAGCTGTTGGCTCTCACGCTGGCCAATAGAATCTTCCTGCCTAATCATGGCAGCCAACTATAGGCTCTCACTCTGGCCAGTAGAAAATGGCCATAAACTACATGAAAACTGCCGTAGAAGCATGAAAAATCGATTATTTCCACTATTGATGGGAGTTGGGAAATGCAAAGTCGGTTTTGGCCTTCCCGCTAACTTGGAGCATGTGCATGTAAATTTCGATGCAAATCCGTCGAAAATTGCGGCCGTGCATTCGTTACACACACACACACACACACACACACACACACACACACATCCTGCCTTTTATAGATAGAGATTGAAAAGCTAGTTTAAATTCTTCACATAATCAATTAGTCTTGCACATCTTCAAAGGTTAAAGGCAACGCTAATGAATTTTCAAGAAAATGCTTTTTGCATGTTAAGTAAATAATATATAAAGGAAGATTATACATTAAAGAAGTGTGGACAAAATTCTTTCAGTAACAAGAGAATTAACTTGTGGAAGGTTTTAAAAAAGGTTTTTATATGAACGTAACTTAAATTGTAGCTGTCATTTTTAGTTGTTTTTTCTTAGAGTGAATTGTGAAGCTATATGCTGTCATCTGGTGAAATTGCTGCTGTATAAATGAAGAATAAAATAAAAACATATACACAATCAACAATCAACTAAATCAGAGTCAGACCAGCCTATATAATCAGAAAAATATAACAAAGTTTTGAGCTTCTATCCAATATTTGTGTGGTTCCTATTGAACTTATGAATCATGTACAGGTATTAATTTGAGCATGTGAAAACTTTTTATTTAGAATTTAAATTTCATATTTATTGAACTAAACTTTTAAATCAATGGAAAAAGATTTACTAAAGAAATGATATCCTTCATTACCACTGGTTCAAATTTCCATAAAATCAGTTTATAATGACACTATATTGGTAAAAATAGATTATTTACTGATAAAATCATTTATTAATTATTAACTGGTATCAGTAATTGTCAGTAATCCTCTAGCAATTACAGTTGTATTATTTGCAGTTTTAGTAGCTATGACTTGTATTAGATAAGTTTTCAATGACTTCATACTGAAAAAATATTAAGATTCAATAATAAAAATAGGTTTCTCAATAAGTAAACTTTGCAGACACCAAGTAGTTATGGCTGTATTGTTTAAGGATGTCTGAGTTGTCATTAGTTTTGATTTGTATAAAACCAATTTCCAATGTGTCTCTGTTGTTTTATCATTATTTGTTTAATTGTGAAAATAATTACAATTATCTTTTCTCTTTTGCAATCTATATTCTTTAGAGATATCAGTCATGCTATTGTTTACATTTATATAAAATATTTTTTACTGTCTCTCTTTTGGTAAAGCATTAACAATTTAATAATTAAAACTAATTGATAAAACTCTTAATTGCTCTCTTTTGCAATCAAGTGATTTTGATTGTCTTCTTTAAGCAACTATGCATTGTCCTTCATGAACATTTCTATAAAATCAGTTTCTCATGACTCCATATTGGTAAAACATTGACTATTTAATGATTAACATCTTTATTAAAGATTAACTGGCCTTTTTTGGCATCAAGCACTTATGATTGGGTTCTTTAAGATTACACATTTCCATAATTAATTTTCAGTGATAAGATTTTATTTTCTGTCATGTTCATCTTATTCATAATCACTCAAAGAAAAAGATTCTGATTACAAATAAAACAAGAAATAATGGAACATGAAAATATGCATGCATTTAAACAATGTTCCCTTAGGTTAGTAATTTGATATTCATTCTTTTTAATGTTTATGGAATTATTTAACTATATTTCATGTATACATCATATTAAAACCATTTGATTTTATGTCAAAACGTAGGAGTTCTTCTTCAATGTTATGATCTCAGTTTTGTTATTTCAATGTATTTCAGTTGATTGCATTTGATTAAAGAAGTTTTTCTCTTGTTCCACTAACCATCTTAAAACCACATGTCATGGAAGCAGAATCACTGAATTCACATTCCTACTTCATATTGAAGCTTTTATAAATGCATAAATGGTTAAATTTGGCTGACAAATTGCTACCGCTAGACTAACTTTCAAGATAATTAATGCCCACCTGAGAAAAGGTAATTAGCTAAGATAATTAGTACTAATGAGTGGTATACAATCAGCTCATATTAACTTTGGCAGGTGTGTACCTAACAATGCAGTACTTAAACCAAAAAAATAACATTTCCATTGATAGTTTTCAGTTGTAATGTTATTGACTGAAGAAGCATCCAAAAAATTTCTACTAAACTTATTTTTATTTCTTTTTTTAAGCATACCACCCCAAGCAAGGCGGGAAGCTACTAGTACGCAAGGGGTTACAAAGAGTTGGAGCAAGAGCAAAGAGGAGTGATAGAGGAAAGGAAGAAGAAAAGGTTAGGGGATAGATCAGGGCATCTGGAGACATCGATTGACATTACATTTGAATAGTTGGAGATTATAGCTACAAAGAAAACATGAAATGGGGAGGGAGTTCCACAGGTGAGAAGTGCATGACATGTGACATGAAGCTATTGGAGTAGAAGAGACAGCTACATTTAACAGTTCAAAATAAGTGACAATGCTTTAAAAGGTCACAATATGACTCATTCCCTTTTTAATTATCATACATTATACTTTTCATGCAAATAAGCATTAGTAGATAGTTTTTCATAATTGCCTCAGCAAGTTGGCATAGCACTTTTCATTGTGTGGCCCTTTTGAAGATAGTCGATAAACACTATGACTTTTGCATCCAAAAAAATTGAGTGGTTTTTCTATTGCATGGATTGTTTTTGTCTCTGGCTCAGTGATGAACCCAATACTCCTTCTTGTTTAGGAATGTTCAAGGAAATCTGCTGGCTCTGCCTCAAACAATGTCAGATTACCCATGATGTGATCAACTTGGTGTGCTTTTGATCAGGTATCAGAACATATGGTATCCAGTGACCAGGAACCTTTGTCATACCAAGTTCATTGTGCAAAATATTTTGAACTCTTTCAGGAGATATGCTAATAACACTTGCTATTTGATTTATAGTCAATCGCCCGTCATCTATCACCATGTGGGGAATATAATCAATATTTTCATTGGTGGTGGCAGTTGTAGGATGTCCAGATCTTGGATCATCTTAAAAACTCTCCCTTCCCCTCCTAAATTCACCTGCCTATTTTTGCACTATTGATCTCCTAATGTAGTAAATATGTCAGCATGAAAGTCCTTTGGAGCGAACAAGTACTTGATAACAGCAAGATGCCAAATTTTGTTCATTTTCAAGAGAAGTTGCTACTAGTTAATAGTCATCTTTGAATAGTCAGATGTCAGTTTACATGGAAAGAAGAAACAATGTAGTTATTAATAAGAAGTGATGCAGTTAATGCATGCGAGATTTTACAGCTCTAGCATCACTCCTTCATAGTCAGCCGGTGAATTTTCACCCCACCCTTATATATATATATATATATATATATATATATATATATACACTGACATGCAAGACATCCTTCAACTGGTTTCTGGCAAATAGGTTCTTGCTTACGACTGATCCAGAAATGATCTACAAGATGACCACTTGGGAATCCGTGACTACCTATATTTTGGTTGGGACGAATCTACCACAACCCCTCAAGAGAGTGGGAAAGCATTTCAGAGAAAAATACACGGCCAAAAGTTTCAAGGTGGGAAGAGTCTTCTTCTTTAAGGGTGCCACCTTAGCCTTAGCAAAAACCAGGTAAGCCTGACAATTCTGTACCACATATGCAGTAAACCCATATGCCCCTTGTGATGCATCACAGAAGAGGAACATCTCACCGGCCTCGTTCTTGTTGAAACCCTACCGGGGAATAGTAATTGTCACCAACCCGGAAAGATCAGCTGAAAGTTTCCTCTATCTGAATAAAAATTCGTCTGGAACTGGGTCATCCCATCCTAAGCCCTTCTTCCATAAATCACTCAACAGGATACGACCCCGCAACGAGACAGGCAAGTATAAAGACAAAGAGTCAAAGACTCTTGCTACTTCCGCGTGTATGCGTCGCTTTATGGAAGCATTAGGGTCACAACTTATGGGAGCAATACGCTGTGTGTCAGTGAGGGAATTATAACGATATCCAAGCACTTTCTCCCAATCAACTCCATGAGTGCTCAAGGTACCATCCGTCTTCATTTTGTCCCGAATCCTCACACAGAGCTACAAGACTGAAGCTCAAATCCTCCCAGTTGCAATCGTTCCCTGGAAAGGGCATATAAATTTCATAGCTCATCTGTAATAGCACTGGTCATTACGAGATTGTCCAGGTAGAACCGATTCTCCATCATACTACAAGGATCCAAAGGAAACTGAGCAGCATGGTGCCAGAGAACGCAACTCAGTATGAAGGGGCTAGATGTGAATCCGAAAATAATTCTGGTATACCTGAAACAACGTAGTCTACCGTTGTCTTTCAAGAAGAAACAAAACCTATTCTTATTGGCCTCCAACTCCAGGCGGATCATTAAGAAGGCCTTCCTGATATCCGCCAACACAACGTGATTGTTTGCTCGAAAGGATAGCAGTAATTTCAACAGGTCGCTCGTAAGGTTCACTCCCTGGTAGAAGCCTCATTAACAGAATGGGAGTTATTTGTCTTGAGACTACAGTTAAAAACAGGTCATATTCTAGTGGTAGACATAGATCTGCTTTCAAGAAAGGTCTGTGTGGAATCCAAATATATTCCTTAAACTGGTGAAGGGGAACAAAAATATCCTCTATTATTCCGTCACGTTCTTGTTGACAGAAAATCTCCAAGTCGTTCTGATAAAGCCCATCGCGTTCCAAGAAGCAAATGGTCACAGAATGGTTGGAAGGAACACAAGATAAATTTTCGGACTTCCAAGGTAGTCAAATGTAATACTTATTGTCCTTGAATGTGATAGATTATCTAAAGAGCGCAACCATTTGCTCGTCATAGAAAACTCTTGTTCCTTCGTCCTCAGTGACTCCATGTTGAACATTTTTTCTAAACCTTTTTGTACATCACTGTCAGGCGCGAAATCATTTAAAGGATCTTCATATGTACTCCTAGGCTCCAGCACAAAACACAGGTGAGAGGTTTTAACTTCAGCCGTGGATGCTAGAGGCACGGTGGAGTAATGGATAGCGATTCGGATTCGGGAATTGAGGAGAGCCGAGTTCGAATTCCAGTCGAATCCATTATATTCACTTACGTGCCCTTGGGAAAGGTATGAATCATCCTCTTCTATCCCCAGCTATGAGTAAAGAGCAGGACAGACCGGGTTCTATAGCCTTGGATGGCAACTGGTCTACCGCAGAAAGAAATGGCAACCTACTGTGAGAAAAAAAATTGCCTCGTCAGTTATGATCGCCTAAGCGTGTATCATGCATGGCACATAACTGACTGATGTAGATGCCAACACGGAATCAAACTTCCTGAGAAAGTTCAGGTGACTGAAATCTTGTCACCTCTTCAAACGGAACAAGCCTCGTTGGGACAGAAAAAGCCCATCTTTGCGAACAAGGGACCAGCTGGATTAAGTTTAGCGCAACGATACCATTAATTGGAATAAAATTAGTGCCTCTGTCAAACTATCCAAAAGGAGTCCAGCTCATCATTTTTATTATCCACTAACACTTGAAGCGCTTATCATAGTCTCCAAGGAGTGTTGATAACTTGAATTCACAATCAAGCCCTAAGGACTCCAGGTTGCCAAGGGGCTTCAACACTTCACTAGACAGATAGGTCCGCCTACTACTAGTGCCCAACAAACTGTTAGCAGAGACACTCTCACCATTTCTACTAAAGGATACATATAAGACAGACGGGAGATTAGTTGAACTCCCATAATATGTATGGGATGCAGAGTCAACACGGAAGGAAGAATCCCTCCAGGTGGGGTTGGATGGAGCCCATGATTCCGCATCTCTAAAGAAGCCCCACTCAGGGTTATGGGCAGTGTCTGAGGAATTAACCGCCTTGATAAGGAGACGTTTAATCACCTCCTTGGTATCCCCTAAGATGGAATACAATATGGGAAATCTCTTACCTGAGAGTTGAATCAATTCACCCTTCTGGAGAATTTAGAGAAAAGGATTTTTGCCATGAGGTGAGCTCCATAAGACTGATCCTTCGAGAAAGCGCAGTTGAAAGAACCTTCCAACTCCACCAGAAGTGAGGCTGTCTTGGATACAAACTCGGTCAAAGACGAAAAAGACTTCTCTCGTTTAACAGAGAGGTCCAGTATGTCTTGGAAAATGTTATCAATAATTTCATCTTTATCCAGATATTCATCCCTCAGGATATCGAAGGCCATTCGATAATTCCTGTTGCTGATATGGAGATAGTTGATCAGCATTAAGGCCTTTCCAGTGAGTGAACATTTTAAAAAGGTTAGCCTCTCAGCATCATTGGCCATGTGCCTGCTACACAATTCTCAAAACGAGATAAGAAGTTTCGGAAACTCATCCGATCAGTATACATTTCCTGGGCACTGAATGTAGGGCCAGTAATCTGGATCTGTGGTGGTTTGACGACGAATGAAGACGGACTCCTATCCATATCTGGGGGGACCTGGAGACGACGATTTCAAAGAATCATTTGAGGAACTTAATTTCCAGATCCTCGAGCTCTCTCTGGAATGTCGTCAATGAATACTTCAAGGATCCCTTCTCGAGATCCATCCAGTCTTCCTCAGAAGAAGACTGCAGTTGCAATTTGTTAACACAGATCTCTATCTCCGTTAGATAATCTAACACATTTTGTTTTTGAAGACCAAAAAAAATCTTCGCAAAGAGTTTGTCTTCCTTGACTGGCAACATCCAGATTTGTCCTGATCTTTGATTGTAAAAGAGAAATCTTTCTCAGTAATTCGTCCCTGCTATTGTCCATGTCAGATACGTGCGAGATTAATATAATTTTTTTCGCAAAATGTCAAGAAAATCTCAACCCAAGAAAAAAATCCGTGACTGTGCAGACTATCGAAATGAGCAAAGGTATTTACCTTAAGTTGCGAAAAAATATCTACTTCCGCAACGTAGCTTCTCCGTCAGATAACTTGCGTCATATAACAAAGGGTAAAAAAAAAAGAGGAAAAACATTTCCTTTATAACCACTTCAGTGATCACGTGATAGCAAGTCACGGGACCTTGTAACTATAAAAAAAAATTGGTAAAAAACAGGTAACAGCATGTAACAGTCGATCAGAACAACAAACCAGGTAAGTACCTTATTCCTCTCATCTGAATCGTCAATTTTTCCACGGAATATTAAATAATACATTTCCTAAAAAGTAAAAATTAAAACAATATGTTTTTTAATATATAAATCATTTTAAAATAATTTTTATATATTTTCTTTCTAATATAAATATATAATTATATCTTTTAATACTGAAGTAATAGTAACTCTGTTAATATGAAATAAAAATTTCCCTATGTCTATTTCCAGATAGAAACCGAGGTGAATATTTTAATATAAGTAAAGGTCATGTCTACATGTATCTGCCTCCTGCTACCATCCTCATGTCTAGATGTTAATACCCTTTTTTACCTCCTTCTTTCTTTCTTTCTTTCTTTTTTATCTTTTCACTATTTCTATTACTCCGTTTTCTCCCTTTTTTTTCCTCTGCCTTGTTTTAAAATTTTCTTTAGGTCTGGTTTCATTTCATTTAGTTTTATCTTATTGCCTTGTTCCGTTTGAAAATCCTTACAAGTAATCTCAATCTGTAAGGTGAAATGATCATAACTATGAGGTAATTATGATTCCTTTTGTATGTAATTTATATGGTTTGTTGAATAAATACATTGAGCTCTCTTTGTGGATCGGTTTTGATGTTTTATATTATTAGGATTCACTTGGATTACATACCAACGGATTATATATATATATATATATATATATATATATATATATATATATTATCGTAGCGCCTTCGCTACTCCGTTCACGTGATCAAGCGCAGACGTTATAGATCTTTATGACCTTGACATTTTCTTCATTGCGTTGCCCAACTCCCTTCAATTTAATATAACAAGTTCATTTAGATTCATAATAGACCTAATGTCTTTTTAGTTGTTTCAGTATTACGAACTTAGTCTGAATACTCTTTGTGAACATTTTTATACCTTTTATACTTTGTAGTAACTCTGAATTTATTTTCTTTAAATATTAAGTAGGTATGCAGGCCCAGTTAATGTTTATACTCCCTTATCCTATAACGCGCTGACTTTTCGCCGAACTAGTCCGAGAAAGAGGAAGAGGCGAAATACAGGCACCCTGGTCTTTGTGATCAGGGGTGGGGGGGGCTGGACGGATTATGTATTGTGTTACATGCCCATTTATTTTTGTCTGCCAACTGGACGCTAATTGGGCTTTCTTATCCAGTCTTATCTTCCGGCATTCTTGGCCTTTATTACTTCCAGCTGCCACAGACCCTTATCTTCCAACAATTTACTTCCGGCATTATAGCCTTTATTATTTCCGGCTATCTCGGATCCTTGCTATTGGCAATCCTGACCTAAACTATCTGGACATTGACGCAACATTGTCTAACATTTTCCCGCCGCTTCATCATGGATTTCATCAACGCCTGGCATCTCTATCTCAACCTAACTTACCTGGTTGATCAGTATTAATGGACTATTTACAACAGCCCTGAACTTCCGGCCACACATTGATCTTTACTGGACTTAACCAGCAACTTTTCAGCACTTTTGCTGGACACGTGAACTGATCTTTTGAACTATCGACTTACATGTTAACTTAACTTACATGGACTCTACTTTTAACATTTAGTTACGGTTATAGTATATAGATCTTCTAGCCGGTCAGTATTCCTCAATTTAATTCTGCCTCCATTACTTGAGTCATTGTTTGTTCATCTTCCTTTAATCCAAACACATACTTTTGTATACCATGTAAATAAATTTTGTATTAATTTTAAGTTTGTCACTTGTTGTCCTCTTGTTGCCTCGTCAGGTTTCACGTCTTTTATTTTTAAAATGTTAGTGGGCCTCTTGTGACATCTATGCCTTATTAGGGCGTAAAGGCCATGTTATATTGCGCCCGCTCCAGGGGTCAACTACAATATAAACAGAATAACATAATTCAAAAAGAGAAAAAAATATACGAAACAGATAGAGCTCAGAAAAAAAAAGAAACGTCGTTTGGTAAAATTAAGTAGTCGGCTTTTCTGGGGACTAAAAAGTCTCCCTGGACGAGAAGATTGGCCATGTCTTCTACTTTTCGCATACTGTGACCGAAAGAACAAAATAATGAGAGAGCGTGAGTCATTTCCTTTTCTATTGTTGATTGATTTGAATCATGCAGAATAAAATTCGTATGAAAAATGTGTCCCACAAAATGATAAAGTAACCACGACTGGTGGAATCTATTTCATTTTCACGAGATGACTGTTTTTAACAAAAGTCAAATAACAATATGAATTCTATGAATTGTGATTTTCTTACAAAGAAAACATTCTGTCAGAAAAAGTACAATTTAGACACAATTACCATGGATCGTTTTAAATTATTTACTCTATATGTCTCACACGTGGAAAGTCGGTCGGAGACACCGTGTAATTCCAGTGTATCACCTGACAGAAATTATATATATATATATATATATATATATATATATATATATATACAAATAAAGAGAAAGAACACAGACAGATTAAGAATCCATCGTTCCTAGCTTTTACTTTTTTAAAAAGTGCTCGATACAACATAGAGAAAATATTATCATAATATTCAAAATATTATCATATAGAGAAAATATTTCGAAATCATAATATTCAAATATTATCATAATATTCGAAATATTATCATAATATTCAAAATATTATCATAATATTCGAAAATATTATCATAATATTTGAAAATTATCATATTCAAATATTATCAAATATTCGAAATATTATCATAATATTCGAAATATTATCGCAATATTCAAAATATTATCATAATATTCGAAATATTATCATAATATTCGAAATATTATCGCAATATTCGAAATATTATCATATTTATAATATTATCATAATATTCGAAATATTATCATAATATTCGAAATATTATCATAATATTCGAAATATTATCACAATATTCGAAATATTATCATAATATTCGAAATATTATCACAATATTCGAAATATTATCATAATATTCGAAATATTATCACAATATTCAAAATATTATCATAATATTCGAAATATTATCATAATATTCAAAATATTATCATAATATTCGAAATATTATCGCAATATTTGAAATATTATCACAATATTCGAAATATTATCGAAATATTATCGAAATATTATATTCGAAATATTATCACAATATTCAAAATATTATCATAATATTCGAAATATTATCATAATATTCGAAATATTATCACAATATTCGAAATATTATCACAATATTCGAAATATTATCATAATATTCGAAATATTATCATAATATTCGAATAATACAGAATTGTTTTCGGATTTCCCAAGTAAATCATTTTCATCATAAGTTATCCAACATCGCTTGATGAAGAACAATTTTTAAGTTCCGAAACAAAGAAATTTTTGTGTAGCAATATAAAATATCTTATAATAGAAATATATATATATATATATATATATATATATATATATATATATATATATATATATAGGGTGTCCCAAAATAATGTATACACTCTTTAAATATTAATAGTTAATAATACATTATCCTGATGTGAGAACTTATATGGATGAAAATATGCAAAACAGATGGAAGAAGAAGGACAGTTGATCACCCTTGGATTTCTTTTTGTGGGGTTTCTAAAAGACAAATTTTACAGCAGGAAACTTGAAACAATTGCTGAAACGAGAGAAGCAATTGAAGAAGGATGTGTTCAAATACCAGAGGAAATGATACTGGACGTTTGTAGGTTTATTTATTCAAGATATGAAAAGTGTATTGAACAGAACGGCAACCAGTTTGAACACTTGATGTGAACTTATTATTATTATATGAACATTCTGCAATTGCCCCAAGTAGTTTTTATCTTATTAAAGTTAATTTTCTATGTTTTTTTTTGTATATTTTACTCTCAAATTCTTTAAATGTATATTCTTTCTCTTGTATTAATCTTATTTACAAGTCAAAATACATAAATTGAATAAGTTATAACGATTCAAAAGAATGTATACATTATTTTGGGACACCCTATATATATATATATATATATATATATATATATATATATATATATATATATAGAGAGAGGGAGAGAGAGAAAGACAGAAGAGTGATATGCCCATAGAGAAATGATTAAGGAAAAAGTGGGAAAGACTGATATCTCCACAGGAAGTTATTCGGCCCAGAATTGTTACTCTGATGTGAAACTTGCAGAGAAACAAATATTTATTATCAAGAAAAAATATTTTCCCAATATAAAAATTGTACTTTTACAATATAGGCCTCGCACAAATATTCCCTTGTGATCCACAAATTATCAAGACAGGTTCTTTCAAATACAAATGTGTTTTCTTTGGGAAAAGCACACTTTGTGTAATGCAAATGCTTTCCTTAACAAAGGAATTTGAACAATTTTCGTTTAGAGCAACAATTCATATAAATCAATTTCTTAACAAGATAAGAAATTTACTTACTTCGAAAAGTTCACAATTCAAAATGTCTCTGGTTCAAAAGTTTCATTTTGAAATTCGAAGGTGAAAGTTGAAATTCGAAGGGGGGTGAGAAAAAGTTGACCTACCGTGGTGAAGCTATATTTCTGGGGTCTTTTGACGAATATTCAAATTTTTTTAACAGGCGCCTTCATAAACTCTCACGGGTTTATGAAAGTATTATGAGAATTCTTTTTCTACAACAGCGAAAATGGTAGCAGTTTTTTTTTATCATCTCATATTACTGTGTGGTCTATTTCTTTTCTTAGTGGCACCGGTAGACTTTACACGCCGAGGCGGTCAGACTTTTCTGCCTGATGACAGCCCTTCGCCCGAGTGACCTAATGCTTTCTCAGCAGCCCTTTCGCCCGAGTGATCTATTCACTTCTGCCTTTTTCTTTCTTATATAGCAAACACGTGAATCAAAACCGACTCATAAACAAATTCCTTAGGGATCTATACTTTTTATCTCCGTTACTTATAGAATTGAGTCACCACCCAATCAAACAGCGTTTTCAATTCAAATTTAGCTGGTTTTTGAAAACCTCAAAGTTAGGTCCATATTGTAAAATTTTGCCACAGTTTAGACTTTCAACTGTTTATAAAATAATATAAGAAAGTTTTAATATCTTGCGTCCAGTTTCTGCCGTAGTCAAAGTAACAAGACTTGAAAATATTATTTTTTTATGGCTTTTCAATATTTTGTCATGTGTCAAGAATGACTTTATTATTTCGAGATTAAATAAAGTTGGCCACATCTCTAACTAATTATACTCATTAGTTAGAGATGTGGCCGACTTTATTTCTCATTAAATAGAGATGTGGCCAACTTTATTCCTCATGAGTTAGAGATGTGGCCGTAAATGTAGCCTTAAGGCAAAACTTGTTCATTCAGTAAGCTTTTTCTTGATGTTAGAATCTCTTTATATTGGGTCTCTAAGAGTAAATGAAGAATAAATGAAGAATAAATGAAGTTTTAAAATTTTACATACTTTCTTTACAGACAATTTACACACTCTAGAACCTAAAGAACTAAATCTGACAATTTCTGTTTAAATTGCTGAGGTAAAAAAAGGTGTTATTAAAGTACAACAATTAAAGTATTTCAAAGATTAAACCCTTTAAAATGGTTTTCCCCAAATCGTTAAAACCATTGAAAATATCTCAACTACATACCCAAAGAATGCCACTAGAAATCTCTACCAATACGGTAACAATTTTGTAATTTTGCCTTTTGGTTCTGATTTCAAACTTACTTCTTTCATTGTGATATGAGCAAGAAATTTGTCTGAATTTTTCACACTGAAAAATAAAACATACGTCATAAAACTTAGTAACCTCGACGCGGGGAGGGGATTAAAACCGTGAAAATATATTTAATATTGATCATTACATTCAACTTGCACACAGCCGGGCTGTACAACGTCAAAAATTGCATAATGGATGTGAAGATGATGGATCGATATTGTCCCTGGTTTTAGCGTTTTGTTAAAACCAGGCACAATATCAACAACGAAAGTGATAATTTGCAACAAAATTCCCAAATGTCCCAACTCTAAAATTTCTGGTATTCAGGGTAGTGTCGGCCCGTATAAAAAACGTACTGACTTGATAATTGTGAAGAGAACATAATTTCACATCAGAAAGACATTCATTATTAAAGTTGGGCCATACTATCGTTAAAAATGTCACGTGATAAGATTTAAGAGAAATAGTATTGCTAGAAGACGCCTTGAAATCAAGAAAGTTATGCACAAGAGGAAAGCCAATGTATTTTATGAAAAGATGAAAGAATATTCAGAACTAACAAAACAAACATATATTGCTTATACTTGGATTTCAAGCATTCGACTATTTGTAAACTGGAGATACACTAAAAAGACAAGTTTGGTTGTTTTTGGTATTCATTTCGTCAAGTCTGGAAAAGGTAAAAATATAAATAAAATGTACACCTGGCCAGAAACACATGCTTAACGTGGTGTAAATGAAGGATTTTATATTATATCAACATGCCTATTCTATAAATTGTAAGAAAACTCTGTATTTGCGTAGATGGCTGTAAGAGTCAAGAATACAATGGTGGATTTTTTCCAATCATTAGTCACTAATGATCGTTTGAATCAGACTATTCCGGACTCCCGGGAAGAGGACATACGGTCCATGTGACTAGGATGAAATGATAGTTAAGTGGTTTGAAGTGGTCAACAACTAGAATGGACATCCGAGATTTTAAGGACATTTTAAAAACTTCTTTAAGTTCACGATCAGAGATGGGGAGTAAAAAAATAACCTATTCCCTTTCTCCATAACTATGACACGGTTATGTATAAATCTATAATAGGTACAGTGACTAGCAATTTTTTTATCTGGTTAAAAAAAAGTCTAGTTACCTAGATTCACAATCCATATCAGCCTCAATACCAGAGCCTACTTCCAGCCCTAAGCATTTAATCTACGAGTAACCAAGGACAAAGAAGCAGATGAGATCAGTCATCAAGTTTATAGTTTGCGTTTTGAACTCCAATATCCCAGAGTCTCTTTTGTCATGTGATATGTTTCACACTCTCTGTTATTGTGTTTTATTAAACAGACATTTGATTTGATTCTTTCTTAGATGATTCAATGAGTTCGATTTTCTTCAAAATCTACTGTTTCTTTATTTGTCTGTCGTCGTTAAATAATTTAATTGTAAAAAAGAACTCAACTCCAATGATTCTGCTAAAGTATGGCTATATTTTGAGTTGACAAAAGCAAGTGTCTCGTCATTTTAAGTAAGAGTATAGCACACTTTTTAGTTTTTATAAATAATAAATTATTTCTAAAATTTACAATGGGGTGGTGATGGTTCCAAATTTAAGAGATTTTATTGCATTTATACAAACTACAAAGTCTGGTGTATAAAAGTAACATTTGAATGAAACTGAAATCTTTGCTTTCGTAACACAACACTGAAGGAAAAACAACCAAATTGTTTTCTTTTTTAATGTTTGCTTTATTTTTGTACACTTATTTACTTTTTAAATAATCGTTTTAATGATTTTTCTAGAACGTTGATGATACAATCCAAAATATGGCAGTAGTGGTACCACAGACTCTGATAAATGAGTCGGGAATGAACCGAAGTTGGACATTTTTCACGTATTTCACGTCGGAAAATCTAGTTAATTAGAAAAAGCGAACCTACCGTGCTATAAGTCATATTGTTTTAAAAAACCAAAAGTCTGCATTGTTTTCGCTTTTCTTGGGTCTGAAATTTGTTTGACCAAACTAGCACTAAAGAGGAACTGCAAATAATTTAATTTTGTTTTATTATTCATGATTCTAACTTTGTGGCTTGAGTATACTGTTGTTAGTGCTTGTTTTAGCCTGATTTTTTGTAAAAAACAAAAAACTAATTAATGCAATGTAGTGTCGAAGAGATGATTCTTATTCGAAAATGAGTTCTTTTTTCTGTTTTCACTAATGAATATTCCTTTTTCCCTGAGTTAATGAAAAATCCCTGTATTGGATTCTAACTACTCCGTGTAAAAGTCTTTTGTGTAACATTAACAACTTTAGATTCTATCCAAAGCATACTAGAGACTGTTTGCTCGAAGTGGTATTTTTGAAAGAGAAAATCATTTACGTTATTCACTTATGACTGCTACTGCTGACTAACAAGCAGCCACTTAAAATAAAAAGACCCTAACTGGGTTGTGGATGTCTTATAAACCAACAGCTGAAGGAAGAGGAGAAGGAAGAAGTGAGCAAAGTTGATTTTCATAGCATCAAATCCATTCAGTACTAACACCAGAATCGCTGGAAGTGAATCGGCTAAAAAGCCTACAGGTGCCTCCTCCCCTTTCCGAAAATCATTTGGAGCAGACGTTTCTATACTGACCTGTTATTTTAATTTTTCGGAGTTGCCTTGCAGGCTTGTTTTATTTAAGAATTCTAGAATGTCACACGTCGGACAAGGATTATCAGCTGGTTTTATTTTTTAATCCCTATCATCGTTCGTCATCATCCAATAATCCTCTAAATAAAAAAAAGGGAAATCGCAGCTGCTTTTTACCCAGCTGTGTACACTGTATGAATTGGAAATAAAACACGTTTAGCGTGAATAATGGTTTAAAAAGGTAAGAACTTTTTTTAATTTTTTTTTAATAATTTTTTTTCCTGGATTTTTACTGTTTTCTCCTCAAAACTAGAACAAATTATTTTGAGTAATATTAATAAAACTTCGATAATAAAGAGCCTTGCGATCGCCAAAAACAAAACTTCCTCTGAGCAAAAAAAAAAAAAAAAAAAAAAAGAGACTGTTCTCTGGAGATAAGGAAAAAAACTATACATACATACATGACTTTAATCTTTCTTCTTAGTATTCTTGGCTTTTTATTCAAACAATTTTTAACATTTCTTCTACGGGCAAAAACAAAAAAAGAAACAGTTGTAAAATGATTTATTTACTCAGGTTTCTTTCGCTTTCATTTGTATTCCATTACTCATACATTTCCAGAATGAAGAATACATTTCCAGAATGAAGAGACCTAAAAAAAAAAAAATATCCAACTTCCTTGCTAAGTTGTTTTAATGACTTTTTCTTAGCTTAGATTTTGTTGCGGGAAAAAATTAAATTAATAAAGAAAACAATCTAAAAATACTTTAAAAGTATCAATATACATTTTGATTAAAAAAAAACAAAAAGACTACTGGGATGTTTCCAAATTGGTATTTTTTTATTAACATAATCGGTAGTTTCTGTTCTTTGTTTGAAATATATGGGTCTCATTCTTTTTCTTTCACTTTAAATTATTTTATTTATTTTTCACATCTTCGCCTAAAATTTTTAATAAATTCTTACTTTCTCATGCGACCAAAACAAACAACTTTTTTAAATTAAATTCTTGAATTCTATAACTTGTACACCTGTCAATTGAAATGCAATAACATTGTTTTAAAAAGTCAGTTGTTTTTAGTAAACTGCCGTTTTGCAGCATAGCAGTTAAAAATTGAGATTTAAATTTTCTTTAATTCAATTGACACCAGATGTGAATTAGAGGAAAAATGATGTATTAATTTATTTTTATTATTACTAAAATAAAATGTATTACTTTTAGTTTTACCATACGTGAATCTGGAACTTTAAAGGTATATGTAACTAATTTAATTACAAGCAGATTATGTACCGTGAACAAATTAGGATTTTACCCGCGTTTTTAAATGTAAACATCTGAGATGTATTCATTAGAAAATGTTATTGCACATTAATAATTTTATTAAAATCATGAAATAAGTAAAAAATAAATACTCACTCAGAAAATAATAGTTAATTTCGAAAGCGGAAAGGGAATGAATCGTTTTTAATTAAAAATCAAATCCATCCAAAGTATAATGAACAGACGGAGATAGAATGAATATCTGACTAACTTTCTGGTTTTTGTTTTCTTTTCTAGTTTGCTAGCTTAAGGGATTTTCTTATTTTCTTGGCACACATATCCAATTCAATATGATCATACTCCTACAGAATCACAAAAATCAAAGTTTTTAGAAGGTGAAATAAATAGCCAAGAATGCAAATAGCAATCACTTGTTGAAATTTCGTTCAACCAATTCCAGGCTTTCCAATATGTGGCGTTTTGATCGACACATTTCATGTTTTTTTTGTTTTGTTTTTTTTTATTTTACATGAGAATACATTTTTGCTATATAAATTTTATAGATTGTTAATTTTTTTGTGTAAGTGTATTTTCAGTCCTCGCATAAAAACCACTGGTTTAAAATTTAAAGTTGTGTGCTGAGAAATAAGTGACTTAAAAAGAAAATAGTTTTTGTAATTAATGTACAAACCCAGATTTTTTTTGTCTTGCTTCATTTCTTTGGTAAAAAAATTATCATTATTGAACTTATTGATTCATTTTTTTTGCTTATCATTTTTACAACAAAAAAAAAACCAATATTTTTAACTCGAGTTGGGGGGAAAATAATTAAAAAAAAAAAAAAAAACTTCAGTCAGTAATTGAATCTTAAGTCTAAAAACCACTTCAAAACCTACAAAATAAGCATCTGTTATTTGCATTGACCATTTTTTTTTTCTTCACCAATTGCCGCCACCACCGCCGCCGTCAGCTTGTAGATCCACATGGCTACACAGTTGATGTCACGTGAACAATTGCTGGGAGCTGATTGGCCCATTATTTATAGTTCCTGCGAAAATTTGGAAATCCAAACTTGCGGAAGAAAAAAAAAACTTGGTCACGATAAATAAATAGACAAATAATAAATTTTAAAAAAATCACATCTAACTACGTCACTCATTGACACCAGCCAGTTGTTTATTTACTTGAGTTAATTACAGAACTGACGTTAAAATCCTTTTTTTTTTCAAAAAAGAATTAAATCTTATTTTTTTATTCGTTTGTTAAAGTTAATACAGTACAGAGCAATATAAACTTTCGCATTTTTACTTTCCATCTCCTCTCTCTATATATCGTCCACCTCTTTCTTCACTCCTCTCTCTCTCTCTCTCGTGATGTGTCACTGCTTACTTTGAGTTAAAATTATGTACGAAATTCTATATTTGGGCATTATTGAATTAAGGTCTGGTAAAGAAAACCAATTTCCAGTGCTTCAAGGAAAATTAAGTTAAAAAGGAAGGCGTGAAATTTCATTCCTATTGACTAAAAGTATTTTTATCACCAAAATGCGTGCGCATTTCCGATAAGGAAAGCAGGAAAGCTAGAGCCAAATTTTAAAATTTACCAAAAATCGGGAATTATCCGATTTAAATGAAATTCTTAGTACTTAATTTAATGAATGCATTTTATGTGGCATAAGGTCATTAAACCTTGTGGAATTTTTTTTCCATTTCGAATAAACTTTTTAAACTTGTGATGTCCAAAAATTTTTCAGGAAAAATTCCTGAAGATGTTTTTTCAGAAAAAAAAAACCATTTAACATAAAAAATAAACAAATTAAATACAATAAAAATATGTGAATTATTCGATTTCATTGTCATTTCCAGGACGTATTAGTGGATTTACCTTCTGCTTTTTTTTTTATTGTATCTTTTATTTATTTTTTTGTTTTAATTCAATGCTTCCATAAATATTTTTTTTTCACTTTTAATAAGTTTCCTTTTTAATAATTAGTAACTAATCCGTACTAACTAAAAATGAGAACGTTCCCTGCTGGGAAAAAATGTAGTTTCGTTATTTTTAAAACAAAATCTAGTTAATTAATCCATAATTTTACTATTTTTCTTTGAAACAGATATGGGACAGAATTTTTAAACTTTTAAAGCACTTTCTTAAATTACTCCTTTGTCGGCATTAATTAATCAATTAACTAATTAGCTCTGCGGAAATGTGTGTTTTTGTTTTTTAATTTTTGCTTTAAAAATGTAAAATCTTTTAACAATGTAGTAACACTTTAATTTTTAACTTTCTTCCAAATTACAATAACTCCAATGAAGACGGGAAAATAAAATTTAAAATGCTTTTTTTTTCACCTTTTTATTTAGAAAGTTTTTCAGATTTGACAAGTGGGGGTGGAGAATCTACAGGGTGTTCCAAAAAAGACTCGCAACAATTGGCAGAAAATATACACCTGTGAAATAGCACTCGGGGAAAATTTGAATGACATCTTCCATAATTCAACCAGTAAGATTTATTACCACATGATTCCATTTGCTAAAATTTTACATGGTTATCAATGGTAATGCGACTTTTGAAACAGTAACCCCGTCCTGTATTCAATATTTTTTTAAAATTTTTAATTAATTGTAATGTTTCAGTTCGATTTTGGTATTCATCCAGCTGCTGTTCACTCCACAAGAGATTTTTCTTGAATACTAATAAAAATAGTCATGTTTGAAGAATTAATTTAAAAGAAAATAATGCCGTTTTTCGAGTGTTGACATTTAAGATTTTTTTCCTTATTAAACTTTTTTGACAGATTTAGCTTTCTTCCTCTAGGTATTATCGTTCAAATAAAAAAACAAATTAACTTCAAGTCACATACTTTTAAGTTATTTAAAATGCGTTTTTGTTCGTGGTAATATTCACTATTGTCAAAGTTTTTTTAAAACACCGATTCTGTCAATTTTTACACAAAAATTTGGCTTTTTTCTTTTAGCAAAACAAAAAATCTACGTTTTTAAAATACGGTGTTAAACCTTTTGCAAAAGTGCGCGTTCATCCCGTTTTTCTATTTACTCAAAACAAAGTTTTTACTCTTTTTTTTTAAGTAGTGGGTGCGCGCGCACGCGCACCATTCTTTGACAACTGTTTGTACTCTAGGGAATTTTTTTAATATTTCTGCATTTCCACAACAAATTATTTTTTAGAATTCCAAATGTTAAAGTTCAGTTCCGAACCCTGCTAAGCACCCTGCCAAGTCACTTTGTAATTGAATAAATTTGTACTTTTTTAACTTTTCCGACCATCTTCCTAAACTGAACTCGCTCTGTTTATTAGAGAATCAATAGTGGAGGAAAAGGAATGAAGTGCGTCACAATTAAACTTTTCCATTTTGTCATACAATTTCCCCCAATACTGTTGTCCTTGATAAAAATAATATATATCGTTATCTCATACGCACACGTACACACGAGCGTGTGGTGCGTAATATCGTAAATATTACCAACAGGTGTAAAAAGAAACTGTTGTGCCTTAAGTGCAAAACATACCTCCTTTTTACAAGGAGGTTCTCTAAAAAAAATGTTCTTGACCTGACCCACTTCCCAAAATCTGACGAACCAAGAATATTTTTATTTTGTTTTTCTTTTCTTTTTTCCCAAGCAAGATTCTCTCAGCATCCGATAAAAACTCTTTGAGTAAATTTAATTTTTGATGGATTCTGCTTATTTTTGTCTTTCTTTCCTTAGTCCGCATTCAATATTATTACTTTTTCCAGGATTACTGTACACCAAATTTTTGGGTGACACTACGGTTGCTTTGTCATGTAATTAATTTCATTGTCCTGTATTATGATTTATTTTGAACTTTAAAATTTGTAAATTGACATGAATGTGGATTCAAGAGAACAGATTGATTTGATTTTTTTTTAAGTACCAAGTATACGACAAACTAATAACTTTTTTAAAATAAATCGTAATTTTAATTTTTCGTAGTTTTTTTCATTTCTAAGATAAAAGAAAATAATTATTCATTAAAAGAACCCTTTCGATCAGACAGTCTTTTTTTTTTAAGGCATTGAATGAAAAAGTTCCAACAGTGTTCTTATATAACAAGACATTTACAGAAATTAACCAGAATTAAGATATTTTCTTGGAATGTATCCCACTGATTATGATTTTAATTAAAATAATTACTTGGTTATTTATTTTACTTACAATTATTGCCACATGACACAAGTCAGAGCAAACAAAATAATAGCCTTAAATATTCAAGAGTGCTTTTTTTATTATTGCTATTTATAATTTTTTCATAAATAACGAAGTAATCGAAATAAATGCTGCGTAATTTGTTGCACTTTGGGCATTACCAGCTTCTTACAGAAGCTATTCATTTTCTTAACTGTGTAAATAAATAAAACTATTTTTAATTCTGTCAAATAATCTTTTAGATAAAAATTTGGGGGCTTTTGTTTGGTTCTAAAAACTAAAAACAAATCTACGTTTTTAAAATACGGTGTCAAACATTTTGCGAAAGTGCGCGTTCATCCCTCCTTTTCTGCTTACTCGAGACAGCCACGCACTTGCTCTTAAGTTTTTACTAGTGTTTCTGTAAGTCTGCGTGCGTGCGCGCACGCCATTCCTTGAAAACAAGTTTGTAGTGTGAGTATATAATTTTAAATAAAAAGATATATAATCAACCATATATATATATGAGCGATTATGTACACATACAGGTGAGCAAATAACTTTATTTTTAATCAACGGTGTATGTAGATAAAAGTAAAACGGTGCTCAATGTGGTTAAACATTATTTACACATATAACTACGTTTACACTACAGTACGACTCGAAGTTTCATGGCTTTCCCATTATTAATCTTCTTCCCTTTGTAAGTATGGTGGCCCGTAGTAGAAACTAATGCTGTTTTAAATACACGATTTTTTTTTCCGTTAATCAAGATTTTTTAAGTAACAATAATTACTTTTAAAAGGATAATTATGAAATACATTCTGTCACAAACAGCTGCTATGCTAC
Source organism: Acanthosepion pharaonis (assembly GCA_903632075.3). NCBI lineage: Eukaryota > Metazoa > Mollusca > Cephalopoda > Sepiida > Sepiidae > Acanthosepion > Acanthosepion pharaonis. The sequence goes on along the minus strand of CAHIKZ030001086.1, from coordinate 481,130 downwards.
AATCTTTCTTTTCTTTTATTTTATCCTCAGTGATGTCTGAATTATGGGAGATTTTGGCCCTTTTTTGATATCGTTAATCCAGGTGGCTCCCTATTATTTTTAAAAATATGGCTGCTGAAATTGACAGAGGTTTGCAAAACAATCAATCAAAAGGAAGAAATTTCTCTATCATATAAAATAAACTAATGAACATTTTTCTTCCTCGTCTTTCACATGCTTGGCCCTCTTCTCCAATGTTTTATAAGTTAATATTTAAGTTCTTTTAAATTTTTTAAAATTCTTACGGATACACATACTAAAAACGAAAAAAATTATTAAAATGGTTAATATTCTTATGATTAAATTTAATGAGTTAGTTAAAAAAAATATCTTTTCAATTAAAAAATTTAAATTTCTAAAGAAAACACTAAAAAAACACAAAAAAACTCTCCAGCAAATCAGACTTTGACTCCTGTAGAAAAAAGCCAAATAAATGAGATTTTATTTGGTGGGATTTTAAGCATTTTATAATGAAACCATTTTATTTCATTCATTTTTTTTTTTTTTTAAACATTTGTACAGTGGATATTTTTTCTTTTAAGCTTTAAATTTAATTTATTTAACTAAATATAGTTATATGGCTTTTTTTTTTTTTTTTTTTTTTTTTCTAGCTTTAAATAAACCCTGCTGCCAAACAATTTTGAAAGTATTCACAATGTATCAAGAGGGGGGGGGCACTAATCGCACATTTCCACAAAGTTTTCTAATAAAATAACATTTAGTATATTATTCACTCACTAATGAATAAATACTGAACATTTCATTTAAATCGGATAATTCTCTAATTTTTAGTAAACTTTTAAAAACTGTGGCTACTGATTCTTTTTACTTACATTTCAGAAAAACGTACCCATTTTGGTGGTACATAGAGTTAAGAGTATAACAAAACAAGATGAGTAGAAATGTTTGAATAGTAATGCTAAAGCTGCTTTAGCTTTCAAGTTTTTAGATGCTTTTAGTAAAAAAAAAATCTTGCTTGCAGCAAAACATTTGCATATTCGAAGGATTACAAATGTTTTAAAAACTACAATAATTTATAGTAATGCATAATTAGAACTGGCCTGGGTCCATGATGGATAATAAAAAAAAAACAATTCTGATCCATAATAAACTGCATATATTGTTACTATTATTATTAATCTTATGACCTTTTCAGCTTATATTGCAATATTTTGTCTGGAAAACAGCACTAGTCATATCCTCTGGATACTTGTTAAGTGAATTAGTAAGTATTCTATCTGAATCACAGTCTGCTTGGGGGACCTACTTGGCAGCTGAAGTAGCATATTTAACACCAACCTTTTTAGTTGACATCCAAACCAGGTTAAAAAAAAAGGTTTAATGCTGATTTTTCAATGAAGGATCTTCCCCTTATACAATAATTATATTATAAAAATTAAGCACCTATATTACCACCTTATATATATATATATATATATAATCTCAATAAATAAAAATTTTCAGTTTTCATTTGATACTGAATTAAGTATTATTAGTACATTTTTTATTAGGATTTATTTCTTAGGAGATATATTAGGATTATTTATATGATTTATTAATAGAATTATCAGTAGGCCTGCACATTAAGGTAAATTGAAAAAATAAGGTAAATAGAAAATATGAATTGCTAAAAGCCAACAATTACGCAGTATATTTACAAATTTCATTTGTCAAGTGTTAAAATCATCATTAAAGCCCCCCCCACAAAAAATAATAGGCAAATCATTCACACTTGAATTTTGACTCTTGTATGTAAAGTTTATATACCTGTCTCTGCATTCTCATTTTTAACTTTTAGTACGAAATCCACGTCAATTTGACATTTACAGAACATTTTGATTTTTTGCCTGATTTTGTCACTGATAATGATAATGAATTGCTTAATCATAATTTGACTATTTTGATTTATTGCTTTCATGTGTATATTGACAAGGTTAAAATGGTTTTACATGCAAAATTAACATCACACAGATTATTTGCATTCAGATGGCAGCAAGCAACAAATGAGATCTTATTAATCTAAAGCTTGTCAACTTGACTTCAGTTTTAAGATGAGGTCAATGTCTAAGCATTTTTCTGGTTAGTTGAAGAATTTGAAATCCTAAAAATTGTGTAGTGAATTTAATTATATTCTATAATAATATAAATGAATACCCCTACAATTTTGATATTTTTATAATTATATAGCAACTTAGACAAAAATTCATCAAATATGCCAAATAGATATAAATTAAGACCCTATCAAATCAAATGCTTCTTTCTTAACTTTAATTCCCTAAGGAAATTCCAGAGATTTACTAAAATTATTTGATTTATGTATTTACAATTTTATTGAAAAGTTGTTGTCACCAATGTTTTGTCAATATTTCTCATTACTTTTCAACTTTTTTTTTTTTTTATCACAACTTTCATTTACAGTTATTAGGTAGCATGGATCACAAATGAAGAATAATTCTCCAGCTAGATGCAAATTTGTTTCCCTCATTTTGTTTTGCTACTCAATTTTTATTGCAGCACGTCCCTATTATCTTCCCCAAAATTATCAATATTGACCAAATATTAACTCAACTTTATAAAATTTAAAATAATTAATTTAAAATAAACAAAAGACAAAATTCACAAATTTCTTTGTCTTTTACAGGTTGTCTAGAGACACTGAACAGCAATTGACATTTTTTTTTTTTTTTTTTTTTTTCTTAAAAAAAAAAAAGCCATTGCAAATTCCACTTTTTCAAGGACACTTGACAAGGATTTGACTTTAACAAATCTTTTACATTCCTGAGTGTAATTCCTACAATATCTTCAAGATGTGTTATGTTATTGTAACATGCCGTTCCCTATTATGGACCCTAATGACAATTATTGCCACTCTCTTCCTTGTTGTTTCTGTTTGCTCTCCTTACTGGATGATTGGACATGTGCGCAAGACAGGATTAACGACCATGAACAATACAAGTCTGCAAAATCAGGACACATTTCGGCCAACTGTCGGAATCTTCAACCGATGTTATAGATTGCACAAATACCAGAATATTCTACACAGGGACAGTTGTGATACTTATGTGACCAGATTTGATTTGCCTGATAATCTCTTCCCAAATACGTGGAAAGCTGCTCTCATCTTTTACATTTTGGGTGTCCTTGCAATGATCATTACAACGTTAAGATTAGATAAGCCTTTTGATACTCTACTGCAAAGCATTTTTTACTTTCAGGGACTATTCAAAGCATTGCTGGTAAGTAAACATATTAAAAGTTTGTTAGCATTTTTTTTTAAAATATTTTTCTTTTGATTTTTATCAATATCTTTTTCTAATATTTTTATTCACTCTTCAAACTATAGAATCTTAAAACGATTAAAAATAACTTCAGATGAGATTAAATTTGCATTTTGCACTAAAGTGCTTGTTATATAAGACTATACCAATATAAATTAGGTAGAAAGTTTCTATGGTATTGAGTGCAAGTTGAACTTACATTTTAAATTGTGAAAAATGAAAGTTACAAAATGAGCAAGTATTGGGATAAAAAGCCACAAATAAAATTAAAAATGCAAAAATATTTCATTTCTGATCTGCAAAAATTTAAGTTTTGCTCTTTTATATAAATAAAATTTTCTGTCAGTATGTGTACCTGTAAGTCTAACATTAAAAATTCAGAAACTGGCCATAGAGAATGAAACACTGATTTACCAAAGAATTTGGTCAAAATCTTTTAGTTTGTATATTTTAAGGTCTTTTCACATATAAGAAACTGTCAGTTAGTCTCAATAAGGTTCACATCAACTTTTGCTAATCTCTGGGGAAAATCTTTAAAGAGTTTTTTTTTTTTTTTTTTTTCTTTTCAGCAATCACGTCTAAGAAACTATATAATAATGATCTGATTTATGTTTATGGGTTTCTTAGCTAAAAATGACACAAGGTTTTATTAAAGCAATACTAATTTTACAAGGGAGATAACTCGGGTATATTATATGTTAAATAAGGGAGGCCACTCTATAATTATTTGCAAATACGTGGTTTTATTTACTGATTTCTGTAAGTTTACATAAAGTGAAAACAGAATTTTTTTTTTTTTTGTTAGAACATTTTTAAGCTAACTTGACGAATAAAGCAATTTCCTGTCCATGTTTTTCGACTTATAGTGATTACTATGGTGACTGATCCGAAATCTCAAGGGAGATAACTTCACGCATATTATTTATAAAGTAGTTTCCCTTAATTTTGAAAATATCAACGAACTTTGGATGCAATGAACAAAAATATGCAAGCAATATATATATATATATATATATATATATATATATAAACTTACAAATCTTTAGCGATTTATTTCAAAATTTGCGGGTTTAGTAGAACGAGTTGTATTAATTCTCAAAGTGACCGCTTGGCGGCGGTAGCAGGCCTTGTAAACAAAGACGGGTGCGTGAGAAAGTATGAAGAAATCTTTTTTATTTTGATTTTGTTCTGACCTCATCATGGCATCGAAGCAGAAGAAAAGCGTAAAAAGGAAGCTTACAAACCTAAGTATCAGTGACAAATTAGAGCTTCTTCCATCTACAAGCACTCTGCTTTAACGGACCACCTCCCCATTAGTCCGTTGATGAGAGGTTTGTCTGTATAATATAAATTCTATAAATATAAAGTGATTTAGTGTCAAGCCCAATGGCTGTCAGTCTGAACATTTAAGGGAGTTCAGAAAAAACTTTTGCCCTGAGACAATTGTTGTGAGCAATCTGAACAAATCTTGACTGATACAGAAATCCTTTTATTATCTTTCAATGTATTAATAAAAATTAACTTTTTTAGGTAAGATATTACCAGTATTTTGAAGTACTTTTCATAGAAATTGACTGATCAATTATGTTAACGATTAAATCATTTATTAATAATAAAATTTAGTCTGGGATTTGGGATTTACTCTTCCTTGGAAAATTCATCACTAGTCACAGATTTTGTCAATTAAATTGTTTTAGTTCCAGATAACACATAACTTCTGGCATAGTGATAAACAATTTTTTTTTTTTTTTTTTTTTAAATACAGTCTGAAAGAATCCATTGGTACTTAAAATTGTTACCATAACATAGCATATACCAAATAAATATACTGTATTTTCCAGTGTTGGAGACCTTCCAACCTTAAGGACACACACCCCACTTAGAAGACCTTGAAAGAAAAGAAAAAATTAAATTTAAAAAGTAATCTTTGTTCAGCCTGCAGGACACAGGATAAATTTTTCAAGGCGTAAAATATTTCATCCAAGGAAATCTGGTAAATTAAAAACAGCAATAGCTAACACACATGCACATATTCTTATACATAAGCATTTGCTTAGCAAATGATTTTTATAAACTATTGTGAATGTAATGCATTCAATTCTCATTGGATTCACTGTTCCTGAAGTAGACTAAGAAAGAGCTTGGAATTTACATCTTGGATTTTTAAGAGAATATTACAGAAATTGTTTAAAACAAAAACATCCTTAAAGAATTTTTTTTCCTGATTCAACTCATTTGCCAATTATTTCGGAACTCATCATTAAAATGAGAAACACTTGCAAATCAAATATCATCTTTTAATATCTTTAGATGATATCAGACTAATGATTTCATCTTTATATTGAGTTCATATCCACTTTGTTTCTTTTTCTTGTTTTGTATTTAATTTCCCTTATTCATTTTTATTCATTGCTAGTCATTATTTATTGTCTAGTATGGAACAACTTAAGAATTCAGACTGTGTTGTGCCAATCTTCCTACTGGGCAGATAAGACTGACTTGCCTTTCTTTGAAAATCAGTATTTCAGATCCTGGCTATTATCTACACCCAAACCCTAACACAATTACCAAAGTCAGTCTCTTTGGCTTAACAATTTTCTGCTTTTAACAGTAACAATTTCCATTACATGGTACCAACAATAGGCTCATTTTTTTTACTCTTTTCAAATTGATGACTTTGAAACCTGGAGATGAAATCAGCAATAGACCAACAATATTTGCAGCTTATGCAACGTCTTGTTGAACTACAAAAGGAAAACATTGCACTCTGAAAGGGGACAACTTTGTGGCTAGTGAAACACATCTCAAACCAGAACAACCTACAATAGGAACAGACACACAGACCATTATAAAGATGTGTGAATTAATGAAACAAGCTGAGAACAGCATGTACCCCAGAGGTGAACAGGCTGTTATTCAACCTAGTTGGGGCTGAGACACTCAACTCTGCCACAGAACAGGTTTTATGGTGAATTCAGCTCATCACTTTCAAAGAAGTGCACAGGTAGAACTTTCACTCTGAGGCAGAAAGTTCATCATACATTTTTTTTTTTTTTTTTTTTTTTAACTCTATGAGCACAGGCCAAATTTTGCAAGTTTAGTTACTTGCCCAAACACAAACTGTGGTTGACAAGTGAATTACTCAAACAACATGGTGGAAGGGCTTGCTAAGGTGGAACACCAGAGTAAAATATTGGCAGTCTAGAGCAGAAATTCAACAGGTTAGTCAACCTAGAAATGACTGACAATTTGACCACTGCACTATACACCCTGTTAAGTTATCCAATGTACAAAGGTCAGACTGTGGGGGGGACACTCCCAGAAAGTCAAGACTTCCCTAACCCCACAATATGCCAAACCCTGCAGAGTGTAGAAGGACTTCACATCTCCATGGATTGGAAGGGCTGCCTAACAACCAAGTTGGCATGTTCTAATTATAGATTAATGGGTCATAGGAAGAGGGTGTGCCAAAGACCCAAGGAGGGGGTCTGCCAACAGATCAATGACAGGCATGACAAAACAGAAATCCCATGTTCTCACTACCAAAAGGCAAACAGAGGGTCCCAACAGAATGGCCTGCCAATTCGGACAAAGTAAATGGAGGGATAAAGTCAACCTGGCACAACTAAAGGCCATTCTTCGCCTCATTTGGAATGGAAGCAAGTTCCGAGGAGGGCCTCCAGGTCCACCACCATCCTTGATGATAGAAGTAACCATGATTCTGGAAGCCCATGCTGAATTTGGGTTCACCTCCATGGAGCCAACTAGCTTTCACACCCACCAAATCGCTGCGGTAGCTGACACTAGAACACAGACATGCTCCAGCAGACCAGAGATACAGAAAGTTCTTAGATACCCAGATGGATACCTAGTGACAACTAATCACTGAATCCAGGCCATCGGAGGACCAGCGACATATAAAACCCATAATATTTACTCATGAGAAACACACCAAACCATATGTTCTGGGGACAACACAAACAGCAGTCCACACCCCAATTCTGGTTCCACCTCATTGGAGAAGGGTTAAACAGGACATCAACTAGGATGTTGCACTGGGCATCATTGTGCCAGTGGGTACACCCACAATTTGATACTCTAGGATGGTGGTTGCATCAAAAAGGGTGGTTCGCTCAGGTGCATGGTAGACTTGCAGATGCTCAATGTTGCTACGATGGGGAAGACCCACCATACTTGATCTCCATTTAATCAGGTCACAATGGTGACAGCACACATGAGGAAAACTGTCCTGGATGCATGGAATGGGTATCATAACCTTCCCCCTCTCTCTAGCTGCATGTGATGCAACTACATTCATCATTGAATGGGGCAGATATCAATACCTTTGGGCACCACAGTGATTCTACACATCAGGAGATGCATATACTCGTTGATTCAATAATATATACATCAATATAGTCTGAAAAACTCAATGTATCGATGATAGCATACTCTAGACTCCCTAGAAGCATTATTTTGCTATCCTGGGTAAGACGATAAGCTACATCCAGCAGCAATGCCTCTGATCAGGAGGTTTTGAGGAGTGTGGAACCATCTCTTAATTGCTGGTGTTCCCACATTCACCCTGACCCGAAGTGGTAGCACCTGTCAGGGTCCCAGCTATGGGCAAGTAGTAGACCCTACACTGGGGTCAAAACACTATGAAAGTGTAAAAATAGGTTTTATTACCAGCAATAAAAATCTTGTCGGCATTGAGGTTGATATACCCTAAAACAAACCAAACCTCAATAGTAAAATCTTGAGTTCAAAATTTCTCAAATTCACAGAATCTGCTAGCTTCTTTTAATCTGTGAAGATATTGCATAACTGATTCATTTTGTTTCTGTTTAATAGACAAAAATTTGAAGAGTTTTTTTTTTGCGGGGGGTCACAAATTTCTTATTTCCAAAAATGTATTGCTGGTAATAATTTTTTTTTACAAAGTATTTCTCATATTAAAACCTATTTTTACACTTTCATAGTTTTGATCCCAGTTTCGTGGATAATTATTTGCCTATAGCTGGTACCCTAACAGGTGCTACCACCCCAAATCAGGGTGGACCTAGGAAAACCACCAATTAAAAGGTGGTTCCATGCTCCTCAAAGCCTCCTGATCTATGGCCTTGCTGTAGGATGTAGTTTATCGTCTTACCCAGGAAAGTACTATTGAGGATGAATTGATTCAATTACAGCTGATTGAAGGTATCTTATAAATATAAGATATTGGAACAATTACAACTGAATAATTTATCTCTAACTGCATGTGTGGCTGTTATACAACTGGGATTGATTAAAAAGTATAATTCTACTGAGGATAATGTTGAAACATGCAGTATAAAAAAGGAACATGAGAAATGCAAATAATATAAGTATAAGCATGAAATTGATAGAAAAAAAAGTACCCCACTTTTGGAAAAATTTGCCACAACTGGAGAAGTAAAAATAATTTTCAGTTTGTATGCAAAGTTAAAAAGAAAATAGTATAGAAAAATTGGAAAAGAAATAATTGATGACGTTTTTTCAATACAAGGACCTAAAGAAAAGAATTCTTTGGAAAAAAAAAAAATAAATGGCATGACTTCTCCAATACAAGTGGTACAGGAAGTGAGGTCACTCTAATACCAAGAAATTTTTGGGGGAAAATGGGTAAACTAAAATTGAGAAAGTCATTTGAAATTAAGAAATTTGATGAATCTTTTCTGAAAACTTTAGGATACTTCAACGAAACATTTGAAACATGTGACCGATTTGAAACTATTCCCATTATAGTAGAAAAATGTAAAAAAATCATAAACTACTAGGTATAAATGTGCTAATCGTGGATACATTGAAATTAATCAGTAACATAAAATTAGAAAAAGCAAAAATGGGAGTGTTAAAAGTCTAGTTCAACTCGGAAAGTTACCTGGATTGACAGACATCCAAAAAGTCAAAGGACACAACAGCCAAAATGTTCTCATCATAAGAACAAAGATGAGAACATTAATTCAACTGTAAATAATGACAACTCCTTATCCCAGAAATAAATATTTCATTTTTGATAAAAAGATTGCCATCAGTTATAAGATACAACCTTAAAAGAGAAATGAGACATTGTAGATATCGAGTAACAAAAACTCAACACAAGTTTGGGAGCAAAGTATGTAACACTGGTAAACGCTTGGAACAAGACGAAAAGGGTCAAAGAATAAAACGATAGACAGACCAAGAGAAAGAATTGAGATTTTTTAAAATTTCTGTTCATTTTAAGATATGGAGATAAGCTGACTATAGAGGAAACAGCTGGCAAATTTCTGATCGTATAAACAAGACCAGGCTGGGAAAAAGTAAAAATGGGAATGTTAAAAGGATATAAAGTGAGCATATAATTGAATCAAAATAGTTCCCCGCTCCTATTTTGAATTCAATAAATTACCTATTCACCTTCTACCTTCAGTGGTTGCCAAGTTAAAGAAAATGGTGGAGGAGGGATTTTTTGAGATGTTCCTTCAAATGGCAATAAATGTGCCTATCCCATTGTAGTTTTGTAAAACTCTGGAAACATCAGTTCACAACATATTCTTAAGAATTTTGAAATAGGCGTAAATCATAAAATATTGTCGGATTCATTTGGTATGAAAATTCAAAGCAAATCCAGTGGTAAGTAAAAAGGAAATCCAAAATGATTTAAGAGCAGATAGAATGGTGCTTACTAAAAGAACTGTTAGAATGAACTGAACAGAAAAATAGTTTTTTTAAAAAATCACCAGGATTCTTGAATGAACTTTTTATGAACATTTAGAGAAGTCTTATTTTAGAAAAATGTTCATTGCATGAAATTAAAAATTTAACTTTTAGCCAGCCTGTTGTATATGGATAAAAGATCAATGTGCCTATACCACACATGCACACACACCTCTACAATAAACTTCAGAACAATATGGAGGTGCTTCAGTAAGCAAATCTATTGAAAATTTTATGGCAAAACTTGAAAGATCAAAATCAATCAAACAGAGCCTATAAATATTAATGACTTGAAGGTCATTTGCAAGGATGAATAGAGCAAAATTTAAAAAAAAAAGTTGTGATTTCAAAGATGTCTCCAAGCGGTAATTTCCAACTAATGCTATGCAACTAAATATTGTCTTTGAATACTTTTTTCTCCACTGTTACTTTTGTATTTCAATCTGAATTGTATGCTTAAAAATAGATATTTTTTTCTTAGTAATGGGTAATTTTATCTTAAAATACTTTCCCGCCTCATATTCTGTGTGTGTATGCATGCAAAATGCTGCCTTTATGTAGCATAGATATAAATATATATATCTGAATGAATGATATTTATTTTTTAACAATAAGCACCAAACCTGTTTAGTTTGAATGGAATGTAAATTTCTACAAGAGCCAACTTTTTTTTTATTCATTATAGTCACAGACTTTACAAAATGATCCTCACAACCCAAATCAAAATCTCAAAGATCAACACAAATGACCAACCATTTTGCATACAGATTTCTACTGATGTTTGTTAAATATTATTAAACTTGCATTTCTAATAAAAGTCATGCCTTTTTTAATTCCATACAAATGAATGCAGCATCATTTAATATATTACTTAGTAATTGTTTATTTTCTGATGACAAAAACTTTGAAAGCTTTTTTTTTTTTTTCTTTTTTGTCTTTATTTGTTGTAGGTCTGTTTTGTTTAATTGGACTGATTCTCTACCCAGCTGGTTGGGGTACAGAAAGGGTACAAAAAATCTGTGGAGAATATGCCAGTCCCTACAGCATTGACAACTGCAGTTTAGGTATGATTTATTTGAAACTTTTCTAT
>CAHIKZ030001086.1:310000-465000 GCA_903632075.3 Acanthosepion pharaonis | reverse complement strand
GAATCTGAATGTTTTCAATTATTATTGCTGTACTTGGCTGTTTCAGTGTTGGTCTTGTCATTTAACTTCGTCTTGAAACAGTCTACATTTGTTATAAAGCGGACACTGATACTAGTCAAGGGAGATAACTCTATATAGTAGACATTACTAACAAGATGCATTTAATGTATTATACAGAAAGGTAAAAAAAAATTTAAATTAACTATTCTATAAATTATAGTCAAGTATAGTAAGTCAAGTTAATTTATATTTACAATATTTTTTTCTTTTATTGTATATCATTTAGACCAGCGTTTTGTAGTGGTTACTATACTTATGTTTTGGTCATTGTACCCTCCGACAATGTCCCATACGAGATAAACTAAAATTTCAATCCAAACCCTTTATTTAATCAATTGGGATAGATTGTTCTCATTCTGTTGTCCATGCTTAGGGGAGATAACTCATATCCGTTAATACTTACCAGTCTTGCTTGTTCATTTCTTTCATCAAAGTAGACAACTTTTCTGTACTACTAAACTTGGGGGATTGAACTCAAAATTGCCAAGGAAGCTGATATTTTTTAATCAACTAATACACTGGGTCATGTTCATAAAACCAAGATGAGTTTCTTAGTCTGAACAGCAAAGCTGGTAAGTCCTCATCTCAAAAATTCCAACAAAAAGTATGTTTGCATTTTGTTTTTTTCTTACATTTTACATTTTTTGAAATTATATTCATCTTAATTCACTAAAGGTGTTTTTTGTTTGTCATTGCATAATTCAAGGACAGCAAGTATCATAGCAAATTTTATTACGTGCTGGATGCTTGTACAAGATTTAGTATATTAGTCTTTGAAAATTCAAACTTTTTTTTTTTTTTTTTTAATAATAATCTTGCTACACAATTTCTTTAAACTTTTTGATTAACACAGGAATTTGAATTTATTGATATTTACTGGATATCCTATTAGAATAAAATGTAATATTCAAAGAAAATATTAATTTTTTTGTTTGAAATGTTTATTTTACTCAAAGTGAAATTCATGTGGTATAATTATCCTATAAATATACAATTTCATTCATTTTTATTAGAAAGACATACAATAATTAGGTGTAAGATATTATTATGCAAGTCAATGGTTTATCATATTGTAAATAGTGGTTATCAATAATTATTTTTTTTTTTTTTTATTATTTACATTAGTCAGACAATTGTCCTCATCTTTATGATCATATTTGGCCATTGCACCCTTTGACCTTCTATAGGTGTATACCAAACCTTTAAGGAATTTTGAAGAGAATCATTTATAGTAGTAAATTTTTTTCCATTCTGCTATCCATGTCTAGGAATATCTCATCTTGATTGATTGTACAATTGTCCTGCTTCTACTGATTAAACTCACATGTTACCAAAATTCATTTGCCAATGGTTTAATCCTCTACAGCTTAATAAAGGCTTTGGTTCAATTCAGAAAGTTACCTGGACTGACAGACATCCAAAAAGTCAAAGGACACAACAGCCAAAATGTTCTCATCATAAGAACAAAGATGAGAACATTAATTCAATTGTAAATAATGACAACTCCTTATCCCAGAAATGAATATTTCATTTTTGATAAAAAGATTGCCATCAGTTATAAGATACAACCTTAAAAGAGAAATGAGACATTGTAGATATTGAGTAACAAAAACTCAACACAAGTTTGGGAGCAAAGTATCAAACTGATACAGACCAAGAGAAAGAATTGAGATTTTTTTTTAAATTTCTGTTCATTTTAAGATATGGAGATAAGCTGACTATAGAGTAAACAGCTGGTAAATTTCTGATTGTATAAACAAGACCAGACTGGGAAATATTTGCTAACAAGAAATTAAAATAATAATTCTAATTAATGACCAGAAACTAAGCCATGTTATGCAGTTTGAGAATCAGATTGTCAAATGGACACTCAGTGACAGGCATAGATGAAATACCAAGGGTGGAGGAATTGCCTATGCCGTTTTGGAGGTGTTGGTATGAGGCACAAATAAGAGAAGGAAGAAGTTATCAAGGTGGATTTGATATCTGTGACCAATGGAAAAGGGATTTCTACAAATATGGAGAAAATAATTTTCCAGAGCCAGACAATAAAGGGCTCTTGTTGTAAGATAGGAGACCCAGAGTTTCTTCTAACCACCATGCCAGTTTTAAGTAAAAGTCAATATAAGCAGAACACTTTGACTGGAAACTGGTTGAATTGCACAGAGTGCAGATGACTACTCTGTTGAATCCCACACAGCTTGCTGCCAGAGAGAACTTCTGACTTGAGCCTTGTTCCAGACCATAGCAAAGTGGGGAGGATTAATATTTCTGTACAAAGAATGATATAAACTGCATAAAAATAGACCCTGAAGAAATTCCAATCTTTTATTCCGCCTGCAAGGATGTCCTTATTTTTTCTTTGACAGGATCAAACCAGAACAATTACTGACTTGAATTTTGTCAGCTCTGATTAATCAACAGGGTGACATGGAGCAGGGTGCAAATCAGAACGATCAACTCCAACAGCCTACATAATATTCCTGGGAATCATTTAATATAAATATAGAGTATAGAATTTTTCTTTGACAGTTGCCATATGATCAATCCTGATATTAACTTCCTTACATGTTTAATGAGAAGTTAAAATATTCAAATATTTAACTATTAACTTTATCAGCAATTAAGTTAAATCCATTTTGTCTTAACTTACAACAAAAATGCAAGCCTTGCTGAGAAGTTATCTCCCTCATACCTACCCTGCCAGCCAATGTTATTGAATTCTATTTGGTTCATTTTTAACTTTCAGCTGTGCATTGTTTAGAGTTCAATGATTTTGATTGATGTTCCAAGTCTATCTTTAGACAACATTTGGTGGTACAAATGGCAATATGGTTGAACTTCTGGTAAACAATCCAATAAAAATATTATGTCTAGTTTCTCATGTTTGGTGTCAAGGAAATTGTGACTAAGTTTATTTGCTAACAATAATTTCAGGCAAGAGATGGATTGGTTACCACTGATCTCAATGAAAACAACCTCAGATCAATCATCCTTTTTAGTACCCATTAGGTCTCACATAGGAAAGTTGGAAATGCACTCAAATAGTCAAACCAACAGAGAATATAATCAGGTTTGATGACAAGTCGGGGTAATTAGCATAGGGAGATAAAAAGGAATTGATAAGTTACAAGCATCTATGATAAAATTAAGCAAGCCCGAGTCAAATTATTATAATTAAGGAAGATCTAATGGATGATTATTAAAAAAAAAAGTTATCAAGTTTTACAAGTATTATAGCTGAAAGGAATTTAAAAATTTTGAAAATAAAGGATGATAATACCACGTACAATTTTGAGATTATTTCTCATTGCTTCAATTAGTTAAGTTTTAGTAGGTTAATCTTACCATTTGAAGGCCAGATCTGCATTTTGATGATGGGTGTGTGAAGAAATTCTCCCAGAGACAATGACAGTAAGATAACTTTCAACATTAAGAAAAGGGTAAGTTTTAAAACAAACAACAGAGAAAACAGAATTCATGTAGACACAATCAGTCCATCTTATAATGGGTTAGAAATTTACATTTGGATTAGATTTAAATCAGGTTTCAGACATTGTACACTCTTGTCTTCAGGTCTGTAGATCATGGTACCAAATTTATTAACCAATACTAATTCACTAAGCTACTTCCTTGTGAGAATCCTGAATGTAGAAACTTAAAGGCTGGCTTGTGGCACATATCTCTAACTAATTCTCCATACGAGTTGTTGTAGTACACCCGGAGACACTGGTATTCTTTCTACTTGTAATCTTTTTGCCTTTAGTCTCCAAATCATAACCATGGTCTACTAGAATGACCAGAGGGATTCTTCAATAATTACACCCTAGCAAGTAAACATTAAACCAGGGGGCAACCACATTCAGTGACTAGAAACAGGTGAAAATATAGTGAGCTGATAAAAACACTGATAACACGACATCTCAATTAACATATTTGGCCTTGCAACCAACAGGTATACAAATAATAACTGCTCAGCCCAGAAATCTACTTTGCTTATTTGAATTTAGGAGCAAATGCTGTTTACCTACATTTCCCCAATTTCACATCATCTTGAAATGAACTCATATTTCCAAAGTCACAGATGTTGTTAAAGGCATGTGTTTAACTATTTAAGAGAAAAAAAAAAAAAAAAAAATTCTGTAAGAAAGAAAAACTTTATTTACATTTCATACATAAATAAATTCCTAGTTATGTAATTTTTTATTTCATTCCTCCCTCCAAACCCAATATAAAGACCAACTCCCAATTCAATAATGATAGGTTTGTACAATTTAAGATTGAATTTGAGGGAAATGGCTCAGATGAATGAACTGATTTTTAAGAAATTCATGTATTATAGAGGTGAGAAAAATCTTCCAGTCAAATTCTGTAAGTTTCAGTGGTGGGAAAGTCACGTGACTCCAGTTAAGACTTCCAGGTAGCAAAAAAAAAAAAAAAAATTTCTTCCATAAACCTAAAAGATGACTTATATTTTATATTTATAGTTTATATTTCACATGCTTGTCTTAACCAACCAATTTAGTTTCTTGCATTATTAACATTACATTAGAACATAGCACCAAATTTTGGGAAGGAGAGTGATTGCTTGAAAAGATCAGAGCAACCAAGAAGCTCTAAAAAAGAAAATGATTTGAGAAGTGGGGTCAGCTTGTAAACTTTTCAGTACCCCCCCACCACCACCACCACAAAAGGAGAGTTATTAGGTTTTTTGTTTTTTAATTTTACTCAAATTTGTTCAGTATAGGGCTTGAATGTTGGAGTGAGTTGAGGCATAAAGATATTCGGATTAATCTTTCAAAATAACATGGTTGTATTTTAGCTACAGGATAAGATGGTTGAATTACACAGAAGTCAATCTAATACATTTGATTAAATTGGAAACCAATTACACTAAAAATTTTCAAAACTTAATCGATTAAATAAGACCAAAATTATCGTGTTAGCTGCTAATTTCTCTACATGCTTTCAATTAAACAATCACCATTTAATAATCAGCCAAAGTTTGAATTCATTTACAATTTCATTAAGATCCAAATTGAAAACCTGGTAAATTGTCAAAAATTGTTTTCCTTTCTCATCTATTGACAGAGAAACTTATTTTACCACAAACTGTAGGTTTGATTGGCACAATAAAATTCTACAAGATTGACAGAGATTTATACCTATAACTAAATATACCAATCACTTAAACATCCCCTACAATTTTAAGTTGGAGGGAAAGTGATTCAGTCATACACAAAAACATTCCAGGTAATTACAAAAAAAAGTCCTATTCAGCAGCTCTTAGGTTTAATCCCTAGTCAAAATACACATGAAATCCCAAGGGAACCCTACCATCTTGTGTTATTTCAGCAAAAACACGTTGAATGAATAAGTATTCTGACTAAGAGGATACAAGGTACAAGACTATCTCTTCACTTTAAATAATCCAGTCTTTATGGAAGAAACTAAGAAAGAAAGAAAAGAAAAAAAAAACAAAAAAAAAAAACAAAACTCATTCTTCTTTGCAACAATACAAAGCAAGTACCTCTAAAATCATTCAAAAATTGAATTAGTTTAAACATTAAATTCAGTCTGCAAAAGCAGTACTTCAGAGTATTTTATTAAACATGACATTTCCTGCCTAGCATTGCTTGAATTTCAAATTTAGAACAGACAACTTATTTGATCTGCAAAGAGAGGGAAGAAAAATGCAAGTCAAAGGATCAGTTTGTATGAAGCAACAGAAAGAAAACACATTACTGTTGTACACAAATTGTATTTACAAGAGAAAAAAAAAGTCTAAAAAAACATTTTTCTTTCTTATAATGAATGCCTTTAAAAATAATAAATAATACATTATTTTAAAGTTAATCATTAGATTTAAATTAATGAAAAAAAAAAAAAAAACTATTAAAATTCTTACCAACTATGTAACGTTTCAAGTTGTGGCAAAGAAAGGATAGCAAGAAAAGTAATTTGTGAAAGAAAAAAAATTTTCTTCAAAGTGCAACACAACAAAAATGGAAAGAATTTCAAATATTAATTTACAAATTTGTAAAAGAAAAAACATTTCAATACTCTCATTGAACAGGATTAAGTAGTCATTTTTTTTACCATGCCTCATATTTAAAATTCATTGTTTAACACTTGGAACATTTGTTAACTGTAGAGAAAATAATGTTTTTTTTATATGCATTATAAACTTGGATAAGATGGTCAATGTTGCTTTCCAAACTCCAAAGGTTTGACAATGCAATGTGATGAATGCAAGACACTTTTGTTTTATGAAAATCGACACACACAGCAGTTTTACAAATGAAAGTGGGGAAAATAACTAAGATGATGGAAATATTCACTTGCTGAATGTTGGGTATATAAATTTCTTACCCCTGATCAGGAAATATTCAGGGAGAGAAATAAAATTAGAAAAAAAAAATAACAGTTGAAAAATATTGGAAATATTTCTTCGTACATCTGAGCCATGATAAATATATCTGTATTCAATTCCAAAAAGGAAAAAACTGGATATATGTTCATATACCATTATGCACAGCAATACAGCAATGATCTTTAATAAATTTATAGAAAAAGGTTTGTGATGAGATGAGCTGTTTCTCCTTGCTTTTATACGTGTATGAAGGGGAGGAGGGGAGAGGACATAAGAGGAACAGAAAAGTCAAGACGTTAGTTATGCCATCATTTCTTCTGCTTCCATTCGCATACTGTTGCTGTCTTCATGAAAGGCAGACACAGGTTTTAGCAATTCATCATTTGACTTTCCTTCATACATTTGATTTGATTCAGTTTCTGTATTCTGCATTGGAGGAATGTTTTCACTATCAGGATTGTCATCCCAATCAATTTTAAATCTGGTCACTCTTGGACACGTAGCCAGGATGTTTCTCTGTAACTGCACAAAGAAAAAAAAAAAAGAAATTACAAATATACTATTGAAAATGTAATTTTCAGGGGTTATTTTACTAAAGTTTATACTTAAGTATGTGTGTGTAGGGGGACAAAGTTTTTTATATATTACAAACTATTATGATAAAATGTAAAAATAGGTTTCTAGTTAAGTAGCTAAACAGTTAAGCAACTTTCATAGATGAAGCAATGTCAATTTTTGGATCAGTATTTTTTTCATTTTCTGCTTTTTATTGCAACTTCCAGATTATCATTCTACAATCATGATTATAAACAATAAAATTACCTTTTCATAGACTGGCATCTCAGGTGGAGTCTCTCTCAGTTCTGGGTCACTGTACTCATTATTCACATAATAACCAACTCTAATGAATTCTTTGCTTTTGTAGGAACAAGTCAACAACACAACAGTCACACCCACTGCATCAGCAATTGGGATTTTACTTGTGTCTGGAGGCCCTGCCTGGACAAATGAAAAAAAGAATTAAAAAAACTTTAAAATGCTTGCATGCCTGTATCACTCCTTGCGCGCACACACACACACACTTCTGACTTTCTATAATTGCACAAGTTTGTAGCCACAAAAGGTCATGAGGGTAAACACAAAAAAAAAAAAAAAAAAAAAACTAAAAACAGCTGCTCTCAAATTAACAATTTAGGGCAGGAGGCACAGTAGAGGAATGGATAGCGGCTTGGATTGAGGAATCGGAGAGCCGAGTTCAAATTCCAGCCAAACCCATTACATTCACTTAGGTGCTAATACCCTTGGGAAAGGTATGAATCCTCCTCTTCTCCCTCCAGCTATGGGTAAATAGCAGGACAGACTGGGTTCTTTAGCCTTGGATAATAACTGGTCTACTGCAGAAAGAAATGGCAATCTACTGCAGGAAAAAATCTGCCTTGTCAGTCATGTATCAAAAGATACATGATCATCTAAGTGGGTATCACACACGGCACATAACTGACTGTATCTCTAAAAGTCCTTCAATACTAGTTTTTGTTAGAATTTAATATTAGTAATTACTGCTATACACCGATTTACTTTGACTATCTTGGTTGCTACCATCCGTGACTATAACAACCAAGATGAAGTTAATAGAATAAATGAATCATACTTATAAAACCCAGGTGTTGTGTGTGTGTGTGTGTGTGTTTATATATTGGATCAGATTTCCTACATTTTTCAACTGATTCCAACAAAACTTCACAGGGCTACGTAAAATTACCTTGCGGTGGTTCTGACAGCGCCAAAAATTGGAAAAACAATTGTTTTTGCATGAAATCAATTTGAAAACAAAATTAAGAGGCATCGTGGGAATGAAAGGGGGACAACTCATATAGAGTTATACTTATAAAACCCAGGTTGTGTGTGTCTGTTTGTTTATATATGGCATCGGATTTCCTACATTTTTCAACCAATTTCAACAAAACTTTACTTTTTTTTTTTTGGCAGGTAGTGTTTCTTATTGTCTTGCACACTTTTTCTTTATTTTTACATTCAGAATGCTTTAAAAATTCCATTTACAAGACAATTGTTTATAATAAAATTCTATTCAATCGATAGACTCATAACGATTGAAAACAATGTTTTTGTTTGACCAATTTGTAAAAAAAAAAAAACTAATTAAGACATGCGTGTCCATCAACCTTAAACAATAATCTTTGTCAATTATATTTTTCAGTCTTTATGATAGTCGATACTTGATCTATCTCTTACTGTTACATCCCTGAGCAACGCCAGGCTCTACTGCTAGTATTAGATATGACTAATTTTAGACGTACTCATTGGTTAACAGAAAACATGATTATTTGCAATTATGCCAACTTCCAAATTTAAATATTTGAAATTTTCATTTTTCCAATTTGTTTCTGCATAAATTGAGAACATTTTTTAAGCTGTTATAAAAAATGTTAATTTCTTCATTATATTTTAACTTCATCTCTAAAATATGCATCCTAACTATTATATTTTTTTTCCAAAGGACAAAAAAAAATAAAAATGCACCATCCTATCAAAAAAAAATTTGGTTCTAAAACTTCTAGTTTTTGAAAAAGCTTTTAAAAATCACCAAATCAAATGCACACTGCTTCATGAAATATACATTACAATCATTTATTTACCCAAGCAGGACATTTTTACTTATATACAATATAGCCTATATCTGTGATACTGCAAATTTGATTTTATCATTCAAAGTGAAAATTATTTATTTGGATATACAAAGAAACGAGAAGCAATCATTAAAAAAAAAAAAAAAAAAAAAAAATTTTAACTGCACAATTGATATAGATTAAAATTTCTACAAAGCAGTTAACACTCAGAATTGATTAAAAAAACAAACAAACAGTGCAACTGTACCTCCTCAATACCATTTTAAATTTTGATTTTATCCCTGAATTCTTAAAACTTTGGATCATTTTCTACACGTTTATGATAGATATATCTTTGAAAGGACAGAGAAAGGACAGAGAAAGGACAGAGAAAGGACAGAGAAAGGACAGAGAAAGGACAGAGAAAGGACAGAGAAAGGACAGAGAAAGGACAGAGAAAGGACAGAGAAAGGACAGAGAAAAGACAGAGAAAGGACAGAGAAAGGACAGAGAAAGGACAGGAGAAAGGACAGAGAAAGGACAGAGAAAGGACAGAGAAAGGACAGAGAAAGGACAGAGAAAGGACAGAGAAAGGACAGAGAAAGGACAGAGAAAGGACAGAGAAAGGACAGAGAAAGGACAGAGAAAGGACAGAGAAAGGACAGAGAAAGGACAGAGAAAGGACAGAGAAAGGACAGAGGACAGAGAAAGGACAGAGAAAGGACAGAGAAAGGACAGAGAAAGAGAAAGAGAGGACAAAGGACAGAGAAAGGACAGAGAAAGGACAGAGAAAGGACAGAGAAAGGACAGAGAAAGGACAGGAAAAAAAAACAAACAAAAAAAAAAAAAAAAAAAAACAACCACATTTGAGGATTTACTTAATGTAAAAATTAGGGAGATCGAAAATTCACTTGTACAAGTTAGTTTCTAAGTGGGAGTACAATTGACCTAAATCTTAATAAAATTACAAAAAAAAAAAAAAAAAAAAAAAAAATCAGTATTTTTACTTTCACATGCCAGAAGGCCATGACTTGGATAACAAAAATCTTTAATTTTAGTTTTAATTCTAATCTAATAAGTTAAATTTAACATTTCCAATAAGCAAAATAGTTTGGTGTATTTAAAGTCAAACTTAAGTCTTAGGTCTGCTGCTAAGAAAGATTCATCTATGCTTTAAATCTGGTGCTTCTATATTTTTAGAGATTCTAGATAAAATACAAAGAGCCTGTAATGTTAATGGCATCTTAGCTTCGGTCTATGCTAACAGTTTCTTCACTTGTGGGACTCTTTCAGCTTTCTTTCCAGTCAACTTTGATCTTCAAAAATTTAAATGCAAATGTAATGTTATCTTCTGCCTTTTTAATTCCTGTTTTTTTATTGTTCTCTATCCTTAATAGTTTTTCTCATCGTCTCAGTAACTGCTTCTTGCATATGAGTAGCTCCATTGCGTTGCTTGGGGTGAAAGCAAGCAAAAAAAAAAAAAAAAAAAAAAAAATTTAAATTAAATTACTCAAATTCTGATTTTAACTAATAGTCACTAAAAAGGTCCTGCAAATTTTATTAAAATCTGACAATTATTTCAATCTTGCAAAAAACAAAAAAAAAAAAAAAAAAAAAAAAATATTTACAATGATAAAAAAGTACAAAGAGAGACAGGCAGAGACAGAGAGGAGAGGCAGAGAGAGACAGGCAGAGACACAGAGAGAGAGACAGAGAGACAGAGACAGAGAGAGAGAGGCAGAGAGAGAGACAGAGAGAGAGAGGCAGAGAGAGAGAGGCAGAGAGAGAGACACAGAGAGAGAGAGAGAGAGAGAGAGAGAGGCAGAGACACACACACACAGAGAGAGAGAGAGGCAGAGACACACACACAGAGAGAGAGAGAGAGACACACACACAGAGAGAGAGAGGCAGACACACACACACACAGAGAGAGAGAGGCAGAGACACACACACACAGAGAGAGAGAGGCAGAGACACACACACAGAGAGAGAGAGGCAGAGACACACACACACAGAGAGAGAGAGAGAGAGGCAGAGACACACAGAGAGAGAGAGAGAGAGGCAGAGACACACACAGAGAGAGAGAGAGAGGCACAGACACACACAGAGAGAGAGAGAGAGAGGCAGAGACACAGAGAGAGAGAGAGAGAGGCAGAGACACAGAGAGAGAGAGAGAGAGGCAGAGACACACAGAGAGAGAGAGGCAAAGACACACACAGAGAGAGAGAGGCAAAGACACACACAGAGAGAGAGAGGCAAAGACACACACAGAGAGAGAGAGGCAAAGACACACAGAGAGAGAGAGAGGCAAAGACACACACAGAGAGAGAGAGGCAAAGACACACACAGAGAGAGAGAGGCAAAGACACACACAGAGAGAGAGAGGCAAAGACACACACAGAGAGAGAGAGAGGCAGACATACACAGAGAGAGAGGCAAAGACACACACAGAGAGAGAGAGAGGCAAAGACACACAGAGAGAGAGAGAGAGGCAAAGACACACAGAGAGAGAGAGAGCAAAGACACACAGAGAGAGAGAGAGGCAAAGACACACAGAGAGAGAGAGAGGCAAAGAGAGACAGAGAGAGAGAGAGAGGCAAAGACACACAAAGACAGACAGAGGCAAAGACACACAGAGAGAGAGAGAGGCAAAGACACACAGAGAGAGAGAGAGGCAAAGACACACAGAGAGAGAGAGAGAGGCAAAGACACACACAGAGAGAGAGAGAGGAAGACACACAGAGAGAGAGAGGAGGCAAAGACACACAGAGAGAGAGAGAGAGGCAAAGACACACAGAGAGAGAGAGAGAGGCAAAGACACACAGAGAGAGAGAGAGGCAAAGACACACAGAGAGAGAGAGAGAGAGGCAAAGACACACAGAGAGAGAGAGAGAGGCAAAGACACACAGAGAGAGAGAGAGGCAAAGACACACAGAGAGAGAGAGGCAAAGACACAGAGAGAGAGAGACAGAGAGAGAGGCAAAGACACACAGAGAGAGAGAGAGAGAGGCAAAGACACACAGAGAGAGAGAGGCAAAGACACACAGAGAGAGAGAGAGAGGAGAGGCAAAGACACACAGAGAGAGAGAGGCAAAAAGACACACAGAGAGAGAGGCAAAGACACAGAGAGAGAGGCACAGAGACAGAGAGAGGCAAAGACACATGAGAGAGAGGCAAACACACAGAGAGAGAGGCAAGACACACAGAGAGAGAGGCAAAGACACACAGAGAGAGAGGCAAAGACACAGAGAGAGAGAGGCAAAGACACAGAGAGAGAGAGGCAAAGACACAGAGAGAGAGAGGCAAAGACACAGAGAGAGAGGCAAAGACACAGAGAGAGAGGCAAAGACACACAGAGAGAGAGGCAAATACCTATATAGATAATTTATTTTGTGTACTATTTTGATTTAGAAATATTTTAGCAATACTAACAGATTCTAGAAAACTTAAAACACTACCTCAAAAAGTGACACCTAATGTTTAAAGTTCAGTTTTAATTTCAAGCTAATAGATTAAATTTAACATTTCCAATAAGCAAAACAATTTGCTGTTTAACTAATTTAAATTGACAAAGTTTTTTTGCTAAAATTAGCCAATTAGCACCCTTTTAGTTGTCTTTTATTACAATGTAATTCTCATAATTAAAAAAAAAAAAATCTTTCAAAAATAAGACTTTTCTGAAACTTTGAGAAATAATAAAATTGTAATTTATCTGATTTAAACAAATATCTACTTTAAGTTCAAAATATCATAGAAATGCATTTTTTTACCAAGCAGTATAAACGTGTTGATTTTTGTAAATATGGGAGCCCATACACTATAATTATCAGAAAATGTGATAACTAGGAAATTTAAAGCCAGGAATTACCTAAAATTTAATAAAAAAAAGATTAGAGAGAACATTTTTATAAATTTTTAATATTACAGAATACTTAAAGATTATATATAAGTGATGCTCACACAATTTTCAATTAGTTTTGATGACTAAAGCCGCCATAGAACAAGAAAATCAGAAATTATGTTTATTTAAAATATTTTGAACCAAGTTTGACTTAGCTTCTGTGCTGAAAAGATGTAATTTGAAAATAAAAACAAAGCCGGTCATAAACTTTCACCTTACTTGACAGGTGACGGATGACATTGACAGATTCCGTGAGGATAATTTGTTCTACAGAAGGAGAAAAGTGAAATTATTTACATTTAAGTGAAGAAATTATTTACCTCTTTATTTTTAAGGAAAACTTTCAGCACTCTAATTTTTTCTTTTTTTTGTACTTAGCTTTTCACCTTTAAGCTTATGATGCTTTATTGAAAATATATTATAAAGAAATTAAAATAAGACTTGAGAGTGAGATTAAATTTCATAAGAAAGGTATCTAATTAATTTATAGGTACCTTTCTTATGAAATTTTATCAGAAGTATACATAAAATACTATAATTTTATGTGCATTTTACTGTGTTATTTCTGTTTCCATTCATTTTATTATTAATTTTGATATTTCATTTATGGAAAAATGTCGTAACTGAGATTAATATAAAAATAAGATCATATAAATTTCATAAAATGATACTGATACTTGTAGGTACCCTTCTCAGTTGAAATTGAAAAATCAAATTAACTTCTCCACGTGTTTTGCAAAAGTAAAGGCCTTAACAGCGGAGAACAATGCTTAACTCAAATAAAGCAACTTAATTATATTCTGGTTGGTCTTCCGTACTTTATAATTACAGCCCAGTTATAAGCACAAAATTACATTTATTTACTGTGGATCTTCTGATTAGTCAAAATGATACAATTTACAACACGCTAAAAAAAAAAAAAAAAAAATCTCATGAGGACACTTAGGAAACCTGATGTGGCTTTTAACTAATTTTATAATATTTTAACAACTTAAAAGTAAAAATCTATTATAATTAAAGAAATAACAAATAATCGTATTAAAAATCCATCTTTCATACAAAAATTTTTTTGCTTTCAGAAAAATATTGTCCATATTCATAAAAACAGCTAAATAAATAAAAGCATTTGAAATTAAATAATATATTTGTTTTATT
This sequence comes from Acanthosepion pharaonis, assembly GCA_903632075.3. NCBI lineage: Eukaryota > Metazoa > Mollusca > Cephalopoda > Sepiida > Sepiidae > Acanthosepion > Acanthosepion pharaonis. The sequence goes on along the minus strand of CAHIKZ030001086.1, from coordinate 450,884 downwards.
TAGTTTTGTATGTTACAATTCAGAAGTGATTTTCACGTGTGTTTTTTTTTTGGGGGGGGGGGGTAATTAAAAACAAACAAAAAAATGATTTGCATTTCTCAAAGCCTTGTGCTTTTAACTATTGTAATCACTAAGCCTGACATGATCGAATTTCTAGTGTTTTCATAAAATTAGTTATTGAGGGGGGGGGGCAAATATAAAAGAATATTTCTGCTATGACTTCAATAAAAAAAACAAAAACAAAAAACAAAAATAACAATTTCGATCATCTGTGAATAGCTTCTGAAAGTTTCATTAACATCCGACTATTTTTATTTTTGCAAGATTTTCCAATTGTATGTTTTTTTATTTTTCGGTGATACAAAGAGAAACAAGGTTTTTTTTTAATCAAAATTTAGAATGTTCTAAGAAGGAAAAAATTTTAAAAAATAATTAAAATATACTTTGGTCTTTCCTCTTAATAATAACAAATATTTAGACAATAAAATTTTGTTTTCATCATGCTATGCTATTCATTTATTTTTTTATTTTTTTTTAAGTGATCTCATGGGGGTACCTAACTAGGTACCTCCACTTTTTCGGAATTAATTTTTGATACCTAAAGTTTGAAATTAATTTTTAAAAGTGAAAAAGCATTCTGGAAGATTTCATTTTAGCTTTAATTGAAAGCTAAAGGATTAAATTTATTATTTCCAGTAAGTAAAATATTCTGGCATATTTCAGATAGATTGGAATGTCAAATTTAATTTTGATTTAAAACTCTTAAAAGCAGCCATTTTCTTAATTTTAAGAAATTTGTAAACAAAATAACTTTATCAATTTAAAAATCTTACAAAATATACATTTCTGACAAGTTATTTGAGTAAAATTAGAAAATTTAAAGTTAAATTAATATTACTTAGAGCATAAAAAAGTAATATACAACAATTTGTTACTGATCAGTCATTTATTTAAAGCGATGATTGATGGACAATTGAGTGATGAAGCAATGACAGTATGGCTGACTAGAATCGACATAAAATTTACAAAATCTAAGAACGCATTTTTGTTTTTTGGGGGATTTTTTTTAACGACCTACTAATTTCTACAAATGAACACATTTTCCACAATTATCTAATAATTTATTGACTTTTGTCTCCACACAATTACTATATCACATCCAGGAAATAGCCCAATACAGAATTTTACACGATTTCAAAGTATTATAAATTATTATAATCAAAATATAAATTCTTGTAAAAATTCATTATTCATCAGAATAATTTTATTTTTTCAGACAATGTCCTTAATATAACACATTTACAAAAGCAATTAAAAGCTTTTCTAATTAAATATATAGATATGATATTTTTTTTTTACGTGACAAGGTGGAGGTACCTACAAAAAAAAAAAAAAATTCAAGATTCTTTTAAAAAAAAATAAAATAATAATAATTTCTACTAAGCTTTCCATTCATGATTAATAAATATAGTTTTACTTAATATCTAAAAAGGGTGACATTATAGGTACCTACACAAGATTGCTAAAAAAAAAAAAAAAAAACTTAAAATGTTATTATTAAGAGGAAAGATCAAAATATTTTGGGGTATTTTTTTTTTTCCATTTTTTAATCTTTCCTAGCACATCTGGAATTTGTTAAAAATCTTTTATTTTTAGTCAGCAACATTGGCAGATAATCAAACATGCCAACCATTTTTTTTCCATTTTATAAAAAAAAAAAAAAAAATGAAAATAAGTTTGAAATTTTTAAAAATCAATTATTTTTTCAAAACTTATTTTAAGAAAATCAGAAATTATGTTTATTATATTTTGAACTAAGTTTAACTTAGCTTCTGCACTGAAAAGATGTAATTTAAAAATAAAACAAAGCAGGTCATAAACTTTCGCCTCACTTAACAGGTGATGAATGACATATTGACGGATTCCGTGAGGATAATTTGTTCTACAGAAGGAGAAAAGTGAAATTAGTTACATGTAAGTGAAGAAATTATTTACCTCTTTATTTTTAAGGAAAACTTTCAACGCTCTAATTTTTTTTTTGTACTTAGCTTTACGTTTATGATGCTTTATTGAAAATATATTATAAAGAAATTAAAATAAGACTTAAAGAGTGAGATTAAATTTCATAAGAAAGGTATCTAATTTATAGATTATAAGATTGATACTGATACTTGTAGGTACCCTTCTCAGTTGAAAAATCAAATTAACTTTTCCACACGTGTTTCACAAAAAAAGTAAGGGCCTTAACACTAGCAGTAATTCTTAACTCCAGTAACACAACTTAATACATCTTTATAATTACAGCCCGATTATAAACACAAAATTACATTTAATTACTGCAGGTCTTCTGATTAGTCAAAACTCAAAAAGATGCAATTTACAACGTGCTAAAAAAAAAAAAAATCTTATAAAGACACTGACGAAAATGGATGCTGCTTTTAACTTATTTTATAATATTTTAACAACTTAAAAGTAAAAATCTATTATAATTAAATAAATATTATAACTGTAATTAAAAATTCATTTTTCATCGAAAGATTGTCCATATTCGTAAAAACAACTAAAAAAGCATTTGAAATTATTAAATAGTATCTTTGATTTATTGAGTTTTTTGTATGTTACAAAAAAAATATGATTTGCATTCCTCAAAGCCTTGTGCTTTTTAAAAATTTTAACTATTAAGTGCACTCGATCGAATTTCTAGAGTTCTCATAAAATTAGTTATGGGGGGTAATAAATACAAAAAAATATTTCTACCATGACCTTAATAAAAAAACATTTATAACAATTTCGATCATCTGTGAATAGTTTCTGAAAGTTTCATTAACATCAGAATTATTTTTGCAAGATTTTCAAAATTAATGTCAAAAACAAAAAAAAAAGTGCTAAAAATTGTCTGTTATTTTACTAGTTCCAGTGATACAAAGAGAAACAAGGTTTTTTAATCAAAAATTTAGAATGTTCTAAAAAGGAAAAATTTTAAAGAATAATTAAAATAAACTTTGATCTTTCCTCTTAATAATAAACATTTAGATGATAAAATTGTTTTCGTCAAGTTTGGCGTCTTTTTCATCATGCTATGGTCTTTTTTTTTTGCGATTTCCTGGAGGGACTTACTTAATGAAATTTTAAGATTTAAAACAAATTATTCTAATTTAAAAAAAAAAATTAAAATGTAAACAATTGTAAATATTCATCGGAAAAAAACAAAAAACAAAAATTAATTTGTAAATAAGTCCTGAGAGTTTGACTAAAATCCGACAAATATTTGATTTTTGCAAGAATTTCAGAAAGCTTTTAACTGCGAAAAGATACTAAATCTCTCATAGTAATCTCTGGCTCCTGATAATAAAAAAAAATTGAGAAAATAATCAAGAAATACTTTAGGTTTATCCTTAAAGATATTAATTAAAATCTTGCGAACCGCCAAAATTTTCACCAATCATTCTACTTACCTGAAAGACAAACATATGTCTTCCTCCGGGAACGGGTCCTACAAGAACAGAATCAAGCACTTGATCATAATCCATACTTTCGGCTGAACCCACGTATATTATCTTCCATTCGAGATCTGTGGAAATTAAATTTAAATAAAAATTTAACAAAAAATATCAACAGAAGTATATGCATACTTTTTTTTTTAAAAAAATTAACGATTACAATTAAAAGTAGTAAATAAAAACAAACTAACACAGAGGAAAGAAAAAAAACACAGAAAAACTTAAACGACGGTTTTAATTTCTTGAAAAAAAGTAACATTAAGAAAAAGTTTAAATCGTATCAGTTATCAGAGAAAAACTAATTTGTAATCTGCATATTCCTCCAAAAATAGTTTGTGGTAGCATGCTCCATCAGGTCAAATATATCACATAAGTAGAGACAAAGACATTTAAAAAAAGAAAAAAAAGGGCAATATTTTAAATTTAAAAAAATGTCATCCCAAAATCAAGCTTGAAAATTGACAAAAAATAAAAATAAAACTTTTTTTAGTTAGACTAAGTTGCCTATCGCCATTTTACCAGATAAAGTTTTTGGAATCTTATACTTTGAAGTTTGAAAATTGAAATGATCAACCAGAGAACATAAGGAAACTTTATGAATGCATTATAAAAATAACGGAACATCTGGAATAATGAAATGGATTTTTAAGACGTAACTTTTTGGAGGGAAAAATATGTCGAATTTTCATCTAAAGAGGAAACGTTTTACATTTTCTTTTTTAGCGTTTTTAGTTTTCCATTTTATTAATCATTGAGCGAAATTTCGTTTAATGCACAGGGGGAACTTTGAAAATTTCGGCCAAGCAATTTTTATAAATTTTAAAAGATTGTGAGCCTGAAGCAAGAAAATTAATCTCTGGAAAGAAAATTAATTTCATCAACAAAATTGCTTGAGAAAAAAAATTGAGTTATCTCCTCTTCGATTTTGTTCAAGATTCCTTTTTTATTTTACGAGATTCAAGATTACCAGATTTCTTTCACTTAAAAAAGAATATCTTTATCTATAGGAGTGAAAAGATCCCATTTAAAATAAAAATAACCTGTATTATTCCCTTGAATACATAACGGATCGTTACTTTTTATTTGATATATGTACGTAAAACTTTGAAGATAGTTATAGAAATTATAGACTAGACAGCATTTACTTGAATTTTAAGTAAAATACACTATTTTCAAGCAATTTATCTCGAAAAGAAAAAAAAACAACTAAATTTCAGCAATTAAACATGAAAAATGAAGTCTTGATAGACTAAACTTTGCTTTAAAAAGAAAGAAAAATGGGTACCCTAAACCAACGGTTACGTTTTATTTAAAAGAAAAACAAGTACATTTGTAAGATTTTAATAAAAAATAAAAAGATAAAAGTCAGCGTTTCATGAGGTGTAGTTACTAATAAAAAATAATTCCCTGAAGCCACGAGAGTCAACCAAGAGTTAAATTAAAATTTATATACCATATAAAAAGTGTGAATTGTACTAAAAAACAATATTTCACTGTAAAAATCTAGAATATACGGCAATAACACAACAATTCAAAACGTTACAAAATTATAAAAAGACCTTTATCCTGCCTGAAACTTAATGTTGAGAAGGGTCTGGGTCACTTTCACGGCACAAAAAGAAAAAAAAACTCATATTTCCATAACTTACCTTCGGGTAAGTCCTCCAAACATTCGAACGTAATTTCAAATTGAAAAGGGTTTAAAAAAGGAGACGGATTATCTAAGACAACTACATTGCTTATATTAACTTTAGCCATCCCGAAAGGACTCACTAAAAATAATACAGTATTTACTAGTAAAAATAAACTCAAGATTCTACATAGGAAGCTAATCAACAGAAATGCAATTCCACTTTGTTTTTTTTAACTTCTCTTCACGTAAAAAATTCCAACTACTTTTGTCACTTTCAACGAAATGGCGCGAAAATTGTATTGTAAGCTTATGAAAGAGGAAAAACAATTACCCATGACCATATGTAAAATCTATTTTGATTGGTCACTATCTCAAACTAGTAAAGTCTTACTTATTCTTATTGGTTGCACTTAAATAAACTGTATAAATAAATATACATTAAAACAATTCAAGTATTAAATTCTCCCACTTTAGTTTACTTAGTTATAATGTGTTAATACTTGAGCTAATTAAAAACAAAAATTACTAGAATTTCGACGTAACGCCTAAATTTTAACTCTGCACTGAAAGAAATATGGATGTTCATTTATGGAAGAAACAAATTAACCAGTGATATTATGTATCGATTTTTGTTGCTTGATAATCCAAAATTAAATTAGATTTAAAATTAAACATGTTATTTTTATTGGTTTTTATACTATAATAAGTTTAGAATGAGCTGTTTCTTTGTTCTCATATTATTTCACTTGCAAAAAAACTAAAAAATGCTTTATTTAATTAATATTTTCTTAAAATAGCAATGTAGCTTTTATAATAAATAAAGACAACTAAGGAAATGTTACCTCTTTCAAAACGGTACTTTGTCTTTTTAATTTATACTCTAAACTAATAATTACTTTTTCGTAATTCGGCTATTGTATAAAAATGTAGAATTATCAAATGTTTGGTTAGATAAAACGTTGTTCTTTTTGGCTATCGTACATTACACGAGGCTATCGTTCAAACACCATTATATTATGGCATAGTTTAGATGTGAAAACTAACTTCCGGTAGTTAACAGGAAATGACGTCATGGAAGAAAAAGAAAATGGTGAACTGCCAGTGCAACAATTGAGTACGGTGTTTGAGTTTGGGTGCACTTTTCTACCGGTTAGCAGCAAGTATAATCATCAAAGTTTTTACTTATGGTGGATCTTAAACTTGTATGGTATTTGAGGTTATAACTAAATCCCTCCACATGAAATATCTACATTTCGTAGTCTTAAAATTCCTCTCGATTTAAAAACATGACATTGCTTTGGCAGCACTAAAACGTTGAACCGAAAAAGAAAGGAAAACAAAAACTAAGTCTTCAAACTCTACTCGTACTGTTTTCTTAATTATTTTGAATTTAAAAAATAGTCTTGCATCAGACTTGGAATTTTCTGCCGACTTTGCAATAATTTTAAAAGCCGTAAACAAAACTTTATAGTGACTGAAAATTATGAAAACAAAATGTCCTTATACACCTTTCCAAATTATCTCTTTCATTTAAACTTAATTATTTAAAAAAGTAAATATCAATTTTAATAACATCTCATTTTCTATTCACTTCAAACTAATCTCGCCCAATCATTATTGTATATCCATTTTTTAATACTATTTTCATGGACTTGCAATTACGTGTAATTATTTTACTTCCTCAGTGAAGAAAATATTTATTTTGAGATGCGCACAAGAAAAATTTTAAAATATTTTAATGCTGTGTGCGTTTCTCAAACACGTGTCTATAAATGAGTAACGACATTAACGTAACGACGAAATAAAGTAAGAAAAAGGAGGTCAAACAAGTTTCCTATGGTACTTTTGAAAATAATATATTTGCAGGAAATTGATTTAAAAAAGAAAATATCAATAAAATTTGATTCATTTGTCTTTAGCCTCTTATCAAAATGTGATTTTCTGTTTAACTTATTGAGCGGCGTGACAAAACAAAAAAAAAACGTAAAGAACTTAATAAAATTACTTCCTTATTGTGTTAAGAAAGGAAACCATTGAATGTTGCCCGAAAGTAAAACGGGAAATGTCAAAATGTTCCCTCGTTCCACCATCCAAGAAGCTAACCGGCATTTGCAGGCTCTTTATAAACGCGTCGATGAATTAGAGGCGATCATAAGTAAACAGCATCAACAACAACTGGCTACAGAAAGTGCTTATAAAGAGGAAATCTCAGATCTGAATCTCAAGCATGAAGAAGACGTAAGCCTTTTGGAACAGAGAATACAAGATCTTGAAAACCAGGTAAAAATATGTTTTTATCATTCTCTCTCGCCTTTGAGAAACTGGCCCATGTGTTTTAAAAATATTTGATGTAAGCATTAAAAGCGAAAATTATATCACTGGTTGCTGCTAACAGCTAAATAATTCCCTAAGGGAAAAAAAAATCCTTGTTTATTCTTGTGACAAATAAAAATTGTTTTTACCTTAGTTAAAAAGTCTTTCAGGTACCTCCACTAATTCGGTATATACATAAAATTTAAAATGATTTTTTAAAAATTGAAAAAGCTTTCATTTTAGCTTTTTAATTGAAGGCTAAGAGATAAAATGTACTATTTTCCTGTAAGCAAAATACTCTGGTGTATTTCAAACATAAATTATATTGGATGGAATTGATTTTTTACCAGTAAAATTGATAAAAACGGCTTTTTTTTTTTTTTTTTTTTTTTTGACACATTTGTAAACAAAAGTTAATTCTCAGTTTTAAAAATCTTGCAAAAATAAAATATTTCTGAAACGTTGAAGGAAAATAGCAAATTTAAAGTTAGATTAATCCAATTTGAAACATATATTTATAGCATAAATGTTGTATGCAATCATTTCTTAACCATGGGGTCTTGTTTTTCTGATGTGTTAATCAATTTTATTGACAATGGATTGACTGCCAAACATGTTCATAGTTAAATATGGTGGAGCAAGAGAGAAAGTTTATGAGAGTTTTTCCCCATGTGGTGGGGACAGCACTTAAAATGTGAACTTTTAATGACCATGTTATTGATTTGATCAGAATTTAAGAAATTCAGCTCGTATATACAAAAACAAATCAAAATTCTTTTAAAATATTCAGGGTCGTCAGATTGTAATAAGCTTTACAAGACTAAGACACTGTCTGATTTTACCCCAAAAATTGGTGATTCAAATTTTTCAAAGAATTCTGCTTTTAATTAATATAGTCACTAAAAATTATCACATTGAATTTTTCAAGTTTTCATAAAATTTAGAAAGTTTCTGAAACACATGTAAAAAAAAATACCAAGATTTTCTAATAAAAACATTTCAAAAATAATTTCATTCATTTGTGAATAAGTCCTGAAAATCTCATTAAAATCCAACAATTATTTGATTTTTGCAGGAATTTCCATATTAATGTGTCTGTCACTGCAAAAAAGAGGCTAAAATTTGCTATACTAAAAGTTAGTACAACCGCTGACACAAGAAAAACAAGTTTTTTCATCAAAATTTCTAATATTCTAAAAAGGAGTAAAAAAAAATTAATTAAATATTCAAAAAATACTTTGATCCTTCCTCTTCATAATAAAGATTTTGACATTAAAATTATCTTTTCAATATGTTTGGGGGAATGTCACTGTATGCTGATTCTTTTTTTTTTTATGGAGGGGTTCATAAATCTTATTCATTTTGTGAGGTTTACAAAAATGTTTACAGAAACAAAGTCTGATTTTAACTTTTGAAAAATGTGTATTTCATCGACTGCAGATTAAATTATTTGTTTTTATGTATTCAGTGATGTTAGCATAAAACCAAATCCTGTTAAAGTGAGAAGACTGCGTAAGCATCTATGTCAAAAATGCCTTTGAGTCTTGAACCTTCTTGGACATGGCACAATATTCCCAATAACTTTTCTAAATTAACCTGTCAAGAAATCTGTCAAAACAAAAATATTACAAGTGAGTAAAGTCAAGAACATACATTCAACTCTGATAATTATCTGAGAGTGCATACTTTGAAATCAACACATTTACAGAAACACTTGTGAATTGAAAGTTCAGTAGGAATTGCAGCTGTATTTACACAAAATAACAAACCAAGTGAAAAAAAATATTCACAAACATTGTGTGGGTCTGAACATTTCAATGTGTTTATCAGTGAAAATAACTACAGTTTGCAGATATACCTCTCCACCATCAACATGAATAAGCCAAGTGGTCAAAGTAAATCCAGGTACACAACCTAAAATAATAGGTGTAAATAGGTTCTCCTATTGTCAGGTTCACACTTTTCCCTTATCCTTTGTTTTCTGTTTAGGACTGGGTTTCCAGTTCCTTTTAGTATACTCATTTTCTTTCACTCCCAGTAACCCTTTGTGTCAGTATCATTAGGGAGAATTGATAAAAAAAAACAAAACAAAAAACATAATTCTAGCAAAAACAACTCTACAAACTAAAATAACATATCTGGGCATTCATAAGCCAACATAACTATTTCCATCAGAGAAGTGATAATTGCCAAAGAATTTGTAAATTTTCCATCAAGCACAGCCACATCAGATGGTATCACATTAGATGAAATAAAACAAGAAATTTCAAAGACACCACTATGCAGAAAATCATCAGAATGGTCACAAACCTTCTGATACTGATCATAATATTTATCATTTAGAAAGGAATAAAGAAAAAATAATCTTCACAGTAAACTATGGTTCCCACAAATATATGCTAAGGTAAAAGTCAACATAGTGACTTGCATTCCTTAAGTGTCAAGCCAATATCAACCACTGTACCTGTCTGAGTTATCCAATGATTACTTTTGAGAATGGGCTTACCACTTCCCTCTGGCGAAATGTTGGTGATAACTGGTAAATATTCACAATACTGTAGAATTGAAATTGCAAAAAAAAAAACATGTCAATAGAGACTGTTATTGCTATCACTGACAAGGTTTTTTCACTTTTGAAAATTCAAAAATTATGAAATATGACAATAAGCTTAATTTGAAAAACACCCTATGGAAATTATTCATGGAGTCTTGTAAAATTACTTCATTATGGTCAAAAGCAAACATTCAATTGGAGAGTTTCAACGAGCCATTTGATCAGCCTATATTAGAAACAAAAATACTATAGATTTTGTTAAATGTACCACACTACAACTCCACATGGGACAATATAATTTTTACTGCATTCTCAGCTATTTGGTCACCAATCAAATATCAAGCTTCCTGAGATAGTGAACAAAAAAAAAAAACATTCATGCTAACTCAAAACCTTGTGCTAGAGTATAAACAGCTAAAATAAAAATGAAACTACTGACCATCAAGTAAGATGACACTGATTGATAATGGGATACTATGTGTTTGTGAAATAGCTGAGAACTAAGAAATTATCAATTACAATTCAACTCCACTGTTTGAAATAAATGCTAAACATTCTATGATAATGTTGTGGCCTGTTTAGGGGCCAGAAAGAAAGACCCGGAAGATGAAGGTTGGTTGAAAAAAGTATATTAAAGATATATAGACAAAAGATAAGTAGATTAGCACTGCGTCTACTACTGCGCTCCCGTCCGACTCTTGCAGTTTGTATTTATGAGAGAAGGAAGAGTTCATTATACTGTAAGAGGGTTTACTACAACAGATAAGCATCTAACAAACTTATAGTTCTACAGTGACACACAACGTTTTCCTCAACTTCCCAACTCAATCAAATCATCATCAATTTTACATAATATAGACACTAAAGGAGATCCCAAAACAACATAATGCAGAATTCACCAAATTTAATGTCACTGACTCTAAAGACATTCCCAGTTCAAGAGGAAAGTGTGGAAATCTAATGCTCAGAGGTAATCTCAGTGACTGTCCAGACTTCCAGAGTACAACATAAAATAACTTAAATATTTAAAATTATTTAAAAATTAAATTATTCTTTCTTGAAAAAAAGTGGGGTATATAGAATCTACATTTAAATAGTATTAGTATTTACTAGTTGGCTTGGTTACTACCAGGAATACAAACACTAAAATCTATATTGGATTTTTTGGTAAATAAACTCTCCACTTTCAAGATATTATCTGACTCTTCATTATTTATAAAAATATTTTCAAACCCACACACCTTTGTCTACAAATTTTCTAGATCTTATTAGTAAGAATATATTGAACAGTTAATAACTTTTGAGGGAAATCCTGGTTCATTACATGGCAAATTTATTTAAATTAAACTTTTATATTTCTTGGAACTACAGGCCTTTTTAGTATAAAGAATAGTTTTCAGTTCAATAATTTTAATGTTCATTTAGAAACTGAAAATTATCACTTTGTATGAAAGCAAAAGTTTAACACCTAGCAATGATTTCAATATTTCGGTCGTCAACCAGGATTTTAAAAATAGAGTAAAATATTTAATATAGTAATTAGCCTCTCTGTGCCAGGGCTGTTTTGGGCATGCAATTTATCTGTGTTCATTATCTTCATACAACATAGTCTCTTAAAATATTTGCAGTCCCACTTACCCTTTTTTTCATGAACAGAAAACTAATTAAAAATTCAAAGCTATGCTGAGAATGTATTATTACCATCACATATTGATGAATCAATGTAGAGACAATATATAGATGTACAAAGTGCACATTGTAATAATGTATTTTGACTATGTTGCACATCAATAAGATGTTACTCTTTGAATGATATGACAATTAAATATTTACTACTTGGCACTACAGTCACTGAAATAGTCATTTATTAAGCTCAGTTTGTTGCAAAGCACTTAGTGAGGATAAAACTCACTACTAAGTAGTAAGGGTCAACCAGACCTGATTGTTAATCATTCCTGAAATTACTGGAATAGTACAAGATATTAAATTTATTTCATGGCTCTGTAGGAAGAACCACTTTTCTTTTTATGGGTTGCACTACTTGAACAAGTTATTTTATTGCATAACAATGTACACATGTTTTGTGTAGTACAAAAAAAAAAGACTAATTAGGAGTTAACATTGTTTCATTGTTTAAAAATGTTTTAAACACAAATTCTACTTTTAATCCAAAAGCAAAGAATATGAAAGAAAAAATTTTTTTAAAATTAAAGTTTTCTTGAAGCTTTCATTTTGGGTTTAATTGAAAGCTAAAGGATTTAGAATTTACTGTTTCCAATAAGAAAAATACTCTGTGGTATACCACAGAGTATTTTTCTCAAACAGAAATTATATTGAGTGGAAACGATTTTTTTTTTTTTTTTTTTTTTTTTTTTTTTGGGAAAATTGATAAAAATTGGACACATTTGTAAACAAAAGTTAATTCCCAGTTTTAAAAATCTTGCAAAAATAAAACATTTCTTAACTACATGATCTTGTTCTTCTGATGTGTTAATCGATTTATTGACAACGGATTGACAGCCGAATGTTTTCATAGTTCAGTAGGATGGAGGAGATAAAAAAGTTTATAAGGGGTAGGAACAACCCTTAAAACATGTGACCTCTTAATGATAACTTTATTGGTTTGTACATCCATACTTCAGAAATTCTGCACAGAATCACATATACAAAAACAAATCAAAATGATTTTTAGAATCAGTGTCAGCAGATTTTAAGAGGCTTTCCAATATATGATCAGTAAACATTGTTTTGCTTAATAACAATATTTCATCAAAAAATAATTTTTTTTCTTCAGACAATATTGTTTTTATCTACATTATTCAGACCGTTATCTTCATTGCCATATTCACATTTTGGCCATTGTATGCTCCAGCCTTCTTCAGGTGATTGGAATTTCAAACTGTACCCTTTACTTCGTCCACAGGGAAAGATTGTTTTAGTTCCACGTGCCATGCCTCTTCCAGATGTCTCAGTTACTAACTCAACTCTCCAAGTTTTGTATAGCCTGGTATTGAACTCGCAAATCTTTGGGTCTTGTCACTGGATCTAACCAACACCTTTATCCTCTGGGTCATATGTCCTGTGTATGGATTTCTGGGACTTATAAACTTAATGTCTCAGCAACCATCTTTTTTTACCAGTGCTCATATTGCAGTTTTTCATTATTATTATTCTTGCATATTTTTTTTTACCAGAGTTATTGTAATTTTGTGTCATTCACTGCTTTTCTCTAGCACTCCTTATTACTGGTTCCCATATTGTATTCATTTGTATGCTTTGTCAGCTCAGGAGATTTTTGTGGCCTAATGTAAATAATCATAACACCTGATCTCATAGATATAGACAAATATTGTCTTTAATATATATTATTCATAAAAGCAATGAAAAGCTTCTCTAATTAAATAATGTCTTAGTTTTATTGTGTTTTTTATTTTTCAATTCAGAACAGATTTTCAGTAAGACGGGGTCCAATTTTGCCAAAAAAATTGATTTAAATTCTTCAACAAATTCTGCTTTTAACTAATATAGTGTATATATATATATATATATATATATATATATATATATATATATATTTGCCAAGATTTTCTAATAAAAAAATTTCAAAAATAATTTCATCTATTTATGAATAAGTCCTGAAAATTTCATTCAAATCTGATAATTATTTAATTTTTTTTTTTTTTTTTTTTTTTTTTAAAATTTCCAAATTAATGTATCTGTCACTGCAAAAAAAGAGGCTAAAATTTGCTATGCTAAAAGTTAGTACAACCACTGATGCAAGAAAAACAAGTTTTTTTCATTAAAATTTCTAATATTCTAAAAAGGAATAAAAAATATAATTAAATATTCAAAAAATGCTTTGATCCTTCCTGTTAATAACATAACGATTTTGATGATAAAATCATGCTTTCATTATGTCTGGAGCATGTTTTCATTATGGTATGCTGATTTTTTGTTTTTTTTTAACAGTTTTTAGTAGATAATTTTGATTATAATTATTAAATTAATAATTTATAATATTAAATGAGTGAATTAACGATGTTTAAAAAGAGTTTTATTTTTTTTACTGATAGTTTAAAATCAGTAAATATTTATATCCTTTCATCATTACTACCAGGAATGGAAAATTTAAGTTTTAGACAAAAAAAAAACAAAAAAAACATTAGAAATTAGGTTAAAAATTCTCTGATTCTGATACCCCAAAACGTTCTGATTTTTCAATTATCTCGTTTTCCTAGTCTGTTTATTTCTTTTGCAACTTTTTCCCAGAGATGAAAGGATATACAGTTATGTTTCATGTCTACAAGTTGAATAGATTTATTGGTATATAGGTTAACCTCAAAGTTTTAGTTTTCCAGTATCATCACACAAACCTGGGTATTGACTGAGAATGTCACTGTTGGGGTATAGATTTTATGCTGAGGTGTTAAACTCAACATAAAAGTTTTTCCTAGTCTAGAACACATGGCACAGTGGATAAAGGCATTAGTTAGATCCAGTGACAGGACCCAAAGAGTGTGAGTTCAATACCTGGTTAAGTCAGTGAAGAACTTGGAGAGGGAAATTAACAGGTGATAACTGATAACTGACATCCATTAGACATGGCATGTGGAACTAGAACAGTCTACCCCAGTGAGTGAAATAAAGGGTTCAGTTCAACATTCCAACCACCTGAAGAAGGCGTACAACAATATCCCTTGTTTCCTGTTTAAAACTGTGTTTCTGTTTCTTTCTAAAGTCTACTTTAACTGTATACTTTTAATGTCTCCCCCTAAACTCTGAAACTTTATTTACTTGTTCTTCTTTGTTTATTTTTTTTTTTTTTTTTTCCCCTAAATAGCAGTAGATAGGTTCATATTCCTGCCCGGGTCTTTTGAACAGGACTAGTCGTCCTCTTTTGTTTCCTGTTTAGGACTGGGTTTCTGATTTCTTCTAAAGTCTTTCCTTCTCTTTCACTTACAGTAGCCTCTTGCGTCTTAGTGGCATCATCACCTTGGTGTAGGTGAGTTGATTAAGATAAATAAAGCAGTTATTGTTCCCTTAAATAAAAGGGGGAAAAAAAACTCTCCCCATATTTAGGTATTATCACAAAACAAGAACTTTTTCTTTCTCACTCTTGCATTTCTTGCTTTTTAACTGATTTTTTTAAAAGAGACTCTGACAAAATTTACCAGCAAAGGTTAATGCTAATCTTAAACATTACAAAGTATTTTTTTTAAATGGATATTTTTCCAATTTACATGATTGTCTTAAATTATAGAAATTTTTTTATCCTTTATTTGCTCATAAGCTTCAGGCAAAATGTCATGAATACATAATACATTGTTTCTCATGGATTCTTATAAAAACTGAAAATTGAGAGCAAAAAAAAAATCTTTTTGTAATCTTACATGAAAGTCCTCATAAAAATATTAAATGGAGATTAGGATCCATTTTAATGTGAACCCATTGTTTGAGTCAAAAATCCTTATTGTCTATATCCAGAATATAAATAATTATCCTGTTGGAAAATCATTTAATCTATAGTCCCTTAAAACTGAATTGATTTAGGGAATATAACCATGTAATGACTAATATCAATGATACTAATAGCATTTATTTTGTCTGAATACCAAAATAATTGGTATTAATAATGCTGGAAATTAGGTCACTTGCCTTCTCAAAAATAGGTACAAAGCTAATAGGCCAATAGTTAGAAGGGTCAGATGGTTCACCAGAGTTCTTAAGAACTGGAACAATAGATAATGACTTGCAGGAGACAGCGAGGTATTTATTATACAGTTTAGAGAGAACAGCAGCCAGTCCAGAAGCACAATGACTGTTACAGGGATAACATTGGGTCCACATGCTTTGTGGGGATCTAGGTTACAGATGATAGCAGAAACCATAGAAGGGGTTATATGCATATCACCCAACAGGGACACAGATCTAAGTGGGTAGTTAGGCAGGGATACTACAGATGATTCAAGAGTAGAGTTTAAGGAGAATTTACGGGCAAAGCATTCAACTTTATCAATAGAGGATTGCTTCTCAAATTGATTGAAGAGAGGCAGAATAGAGACCTTCTGTTACTCTCTGACAAAATCCTCACAAAGATTCTGCTGGTTTGTCACTGCAGGACACATTCCTGGGAGTAATTTTAAAGCTGTCATGCAAAAATGTGTCAGAACCTAAACAAAAGTCTATATGTTAGCTTTGTTGACTTGATATTGAAAACAGATTGGATCGTCAGCTCCCTTGGCCTCCACTGCCAAAGCCTTCAGACACACTCATTTTATAGACCATGACAAAGCAGCCAATTGGTTGAGCAGAAGAGTTTTACATATGCATAGGCACACAGTTAATTTTCTTTTCTTTTAATTGCTCTGCAACACCATATGCATGCAATGCAAGGGCGTTTTCAGGCATGTTGTCGCATATCTTGCTCACGCTTCTCCCTGATCTGAGGATCACACAAATGGCAGCGCAGTGCGGGTTATTTTATCCTGCTAGTTTCGTCTCAGTAGAGCAGACTCAGCTATTTCCTCAGTTATATCGCTGAGTTGATCTCGTTTGAGGGTGCCACTTGCACTTTCCGTTGAAGTTGTCTTTCTGCATCTGCCCCTCATACACCATAGAGGTTTCTTCATCTGAGGTAGTATCATGGCGTGGTTCTCCATCTACAAGGACTGAATGAGGACCATACACTTTCGTCACTTTCTCCTTCTTGAACCTTGTTGTATACTGCCCATGTGGTCTCTTCACCAAAACAACATCTCCTCTAGTGTATGTTCCTGAACCTGCAACATCGGGCGGTGGTGTGGTATCAATGCCCTTCACACAAATGTGGCAGGTATACATTAAGTTGGCTGGCGCTGTTGAAGCACTGGTGTCATCCTGTGGTGTCACATTATGCCAGTGTACTGCCTCCATAAGTTTGGAAATCAGTTTCAAGTAAATACTCATCCTCTTCCTTTTGTTGTCAAAAAGTACCACTTACTTTCCATGTCTATCAGCTTGACCAAGCTGAATGCACTTCTGGAATCTGCAGATGTCAGACAAGACAAAGAGGTTCACAACTATGTATTTTTCAAAGCTGACATTTTTTCTAAGTTTCACTTATCACAAATGGTATCCAAACACCTTGCTTCTTTCTTGTCTAGACCTTATGTGAAAGGGCAATTTGTGTTCAAATTTCACTTTGTTAGGACCATTTAGTTCAAAATGGCAAATCCCACTTTAAGTAAAATATCCCAACTGGTCACCAGGTATAGATTCACTTACTTCTAAAATCCACTCCCGTAACTTTATTACAGTTGTAAATCCAGTTTAACTTATGAAATGGATATAAGCTAGATGAGGATTGTGCAGATTTATATAAGTTGTATAGAGAAATAGTTGTAAGTCTAAGCTGTATTATGACAGCCACACAGATTTCTATTATAATAAAGTTATCACAACACCTAACAAAGCCTACTGTTAACCATTTAAGTTTGGCAAAACATTTTAAATTATATAAAATTTACAAAGGATTAAAATCTATTTTTTAAAAAGTCTGTTAAACCCTTTAGTTGGTTTCTGTACTGCAAATTGGGAGTGTGGGCAGTAATTCTGAATTCATTGTAGCATTTTCAGCTGTCACCAAATAGTTTGTTGATATCTTCGAAAAGTGGAAAACAATAAACACATATACATAGTTTCAGCTACTAAAACACCAAAAATTTCTTAATTCAACTATTGAAAAGTGAAAAATTCTGATTTGTTCAACTGTCACTATACATTGTGATAATGTTTGATCTTGTGAAAGTTTTGTATAACATCAAAGAACAAAACCTATTAGCCTAAAATACCCCCCTTATTATTAAGTTTGAAGTACAGAAAGATATTACACAATTTGTAGATATTCAGCCAAAGCAAAAAAAAAAAAAAGTCTGCCAATGTACATGTGAAAATCCAACCCCAAACTTGAATTTTCTCTTAAATTTAAGTTATTGGAACATTAGAAAACATTTACATTTGGACTAATGTCCTTATCTTTGTTATTTCAAACATTATACTCTCTAACCATCTTCAGGTACCTTTTGATCCCGTTAACTATCAGGGAATTTCAAACTAAACTCTTTATTTAATCTATGTGGTTATATTGTTTTTATCTCACTTTGTCTAAAGATATCTTGTTCTTATTTAGTTATTGCATGCCCTACTTCCACTGAGACTAAAAGTCTGTTCTTCCTGACACATGGACTGAACTCACAATTACTATGTCACTAAATTCACAAAGCAATGTTTTAATCCACAATGACTATTGTATCATGGGACAATTCTGAACCTATAACTTGGAACCATAAATCAAATGTTCTTCTATCTTGCCTGCTGCTGCTATTATGCTTGACTGCATTCACCAAATCCTTCCTTTTCTTACTAATGAGGATATTTGCTGCTTTGATGCCACTTCTTTATTAAATGGCTGTCATATGGTATTTGTTTCTGTTAGGTTTTTCATTAGAAAACTCACTATAAGTGGGTGCATTGGAATGTCTGATTATATTATGTGATTATCAGTAATAACACATATACAAATTTAAGTATACAGTGTTACACTCCATTTTATTTATATATATATATATATATAATATATCACTTTAAACATTATTGTTAGTGGATACTAGCATATGAGTAGGCACTCCATTTTGTTTATTAAACAGTATATTTATTTTTGTCTACTGGCCTGAATGTTCAAGAGCACATTAATAACATTTAAAGTGATTTAAAAAAAAATTCTAAAATTATGTACACTCATATATGTATGGCGCAACAAAAATGCCTTCCATATGATGGTAAAATATTAGTGGCAATGGTGTCTTCATTTAACTAATGTCTTACCATTATGTGATAGGTATTTCTGCCACAACTTGTATATAGCATTTAGTTTGCTGTGAATGGTATGACTACTGATAATAGCCATGTTTCATTTATTCTATTGTAAAATCTAAGAACCAATCCCAATTGCCAATCTTATCACTCATTTTGGTAGATGTTATTTATATATTTACTTTTTTCATTCACATCATTTGATGGTGGGTAATCAGCTGAAGCTGTCTTCTCCTTTGTCAAGTTTCAAAATTCAAATGTCATATCTGAAGTCCAATTATTTCAAACTGTCTTATTTTTTAAATTAAAAAAATATTGTTCACATTTCAGTTCATTGGTTGTGTAGATGAATAGTTTTAATACTTATAAATGTGAAAATGTACTTATCTATGTAAAAATATTATTCAGCTATTATAAATTTTTCAGGGATTTCTTTCAAGTTAGAAAATCTGAAATTGTTTTTCTTTTGTTTTTTACAGGTTGATACTTTGTCAGATACAATTCATCAAAAGAATTCCTATATTGACAAGCTGGCCTGTCAGTGTCAACAACTTGAAGCTATTTTAGGCTACCAGAGTTCCCTACGAGAACTCTTACACACAATGGAATCATCTAGCATCAATAGCGACAATTTAGGATTGATACGACCAGTATCTGAAAATTCAGTGTCCTTAAAAAATGGAGATATTGAAAACTCATCACCATTTCCCTCATCTTCATCATCATCATCTTCGCACAAACCTGTGCTGGAATATTCAGTAACTGAACTGAGTGATAATGACTCTCCTCCTGTAAGTGAACACAAAAGGAGGAGTTTGGTAACCAGTGACAAGGAATATTATTTGTGAGGGGGTGTGGAAGATTTTAGTCATTTCAATTTTTTTTTTTTTTCCTTTATTTAAAGAAAATCTTTTCTTTACAAAATTTTACAGGTGCATATTTTTGTTAAAAAACAACTTATTTTTGTGGATAGAATAACATTTGCATATTCGAGTTTTGTTGACAATTTTTAAATTCTTTTTAAAAGATTGAACCTATTGCCTTTGTTGTTTGTAGTGGCAAGTGAATGGTGTATGGTCACTAGCCAATCACTGCCTTCATTACTGATTCTGTGTTTTTATAGAGACTGGGAGGTTAGAATGGTTAGCTAAACATATGTCTAGTGGTAGGGAACATAAGTAAATGAAAAGAAATCAAAAAAGATTACAATTATTTAATATTTGAATGCTAAGGTAATGTGTTTGACTTTTAAAGTTTATGTACTGGAGCTTCATTCTTAATTTCTCTGCTGTCCAGGTGCCAAAAACATTTCATTGTTTGAAATTCAATTAGAATATAGTTTTAAATGTATTTATTATCTATATTTTGTACTAGTAGTAGGGGTTATCTTCACTAAATTAACTTCTCAACAAAATAGTAAATGAGCAGCCAAACCTGTTTTTGGTTGTTTGAAAGTAAATGGTTCAGTGATATAACGCGAAGCTTATTTAGGCTCTTTGTAGTTATTAACTGTGTCACCTTATTCTGATTTGCTTAAGCTCTTTCAAATGCATTCTGTTTCTATATATAACCTATAAGTCTTTGAATAACCTTAACCCAAATACTTGGATTTGTACCTAAGCACAACTCTTACAAGTCATCTACAAATGATCAGAATATATTAAACAAAACATTTCAAATCAATGTTAATTACAGTCTTAAATAAACAAACTTGAAGCATTTTTACAAATTTTTAAATTCATGAAATGTTCATTATTTTCTTTTTGAAATAATTATTTTATTCAGTTGTATAGAATCTCATTTCAAACTTCTTTTTTATTGTCAATTAAATAGTAAAACCTTTCTTGAGTCAATTAAATTTTTTTATTTTCTTGACACCGAAATTCTAAATGTATTTCCTCAGAATTGTCAAATAGATTTTCTACAAGTAAATTGATAAATTTCTTAAAGGTTTTTGAAGATCTGATAAACGGAAATCACCTAAAACAGTTATAAGAATTTAATTTTGGAAAATGACTGAATGAAATTAAATCTGAAAACTAGCTTTTGGAGAATTTGAGTCTCATATTGAAATAAGGAATAGAACATAATCAAGAAATTTTAGTTGTAAACACCAACATTTATAGCTTTGAAATTACAAGACTTACAAAGATTTGTAAATTGAATGTTTTTTTTTATTGGCACAGAAAAGACTGATGAATGTTTTTAGATTTGGATTATGCATTTAAAATTAAGGCCGATGCCTCTCATAAAATCTTGTGATTTGTACTGCAGTGACTTTACCTTGAAATTTGCTTGCCTTTTCTGTCTTTAACTCTACATTTTCCTGCCTCTAAATAATCAATAGACCCTGTCCAGAAAACTGGATGCCAATTTCTAACATGCATTTTCCAAGTTTGTCTCACTTGTGGGCTTGCCCAGTTTCAGAAAAACTTTTCCTTCAAATCATTGCTTAACAACTTGATTTTATTTTAGAGCTATACATAAGATATATCAAATTAGCTACTGGCAGGGTATTTAACCAACAGATGATTTTACTACACAGGCTTAAATTTACCAACTCCTTCTTTTACCAAATATTCTGATATTAGTTTGATTATAAGTCAGTTTTGTTAATATACTGATAATATTGTTTCTCTCTACCTTCTACAAAAAACTGAATTGCCTTTTGAATTTGTTTACTAATTCCTTCCTTTCCATCTCTCATTGTCTCAACTAAAACAGTTCAAGCCATACATAATGTATTGTTTGTTTATTTAGAAAATCTACAATCTGAAATAGTTTGAAAACTGACAAGAAAAAATAAATCTTGTAGTAAATGTTGTCATCTTGTTTGTGGTTTAATCTCCTTGTGGTGGCCAAGTTATTCAACAATATTTTATGTCTATGGACTTTAAAATATAATCAAGTTGTTATCAAATAAGTGTATATTTATTAGAAGTAATTGATTTAATATGAGTAGTTCTTTGTATGGTAAATTGAAGGTGAATTTCTGACCATTCTTAAAATTAAGAAATGAATGGCTTTTCTGGAATTTAAAAGTGGATAAAATTTTAATTGCACTTTTTGAAAGTGTCTTTAAAAATGATTTAAGTATCATTAAAGACAAATAATTATACTTGTCTTGTGTGATACTTTTATATACACATGTACTGATGTATGGTTTTTTTTTTTTTCATGTATTTAAACACAAAGATATAACAATTGCAACTAAATGATGCTATTGTTTGTATAACAGTCTTTTTAATTTTTATTCTAATGGATCTTGGTGGTAAAAAAAATAATTTTTTTTTTTCCCCATGAAGTATTTGAAAATGCTATCAGTGCTTATGCCATTTACTGGCTTTTTAGCATGTTCTATTATCAGGCAAACTAAAACAGCAACTTACCTCTCGCTCTCTCTTTCCCCAAGAGAGCCGTGATTGTCCACGCCCGGAAAGGACATGGTACATAAAAGAAGTTCTCTATCTATTTAAGAATCCATCTATCTTGGATTCAAAGTCAGATTACTTTTTGCCTGTGTCATATTTAGCAGTTATCACCAAGAAGTGAACTGTAAATGTGGATTCAAATCCAAGCAAAATATTTTAAACAATTTTTTTTTTTTTTTTTTTTTTAAATGTCTTTTCAATTATGAAAACTACATGTTTATTTCACAATATTTTTGGCTTCCTAATCTAATGTTGGGAAAATGTTTTCTCCAGGTTAAATGACCGATTGCCAATATCCCCTACAAAAAAATATTTGCTATTGATAAATTGTCATCTCTTTTGAAAACATCCTTCCTTTTTTTTTTTTTTTTTCCCCTCTTTTTTTTCAAAAGATCGGTTTCTATGAAATGTGGAAGGCCAAATAGGAATTTCTCCCTTGCCATTACAAATTTGATTCAATGTGCATCTTCATATTGAAGATTTGGGATTTTACAAAGTGTCGCACTTTTATGTTTGGTACCTAATCTATAAATTTGGATAAAGGACATTTTTATTGCCAGTCATTGTTGGCATATAAGAATTTGTTCTTAAAATCCAAAGTGGCTTTTCAAAGATGTAAACCTTTTTACCTGCCTTATTGGTCAAAGGTTACTTCATTTTTATATTCTTGCTAAATCCTATATTTATATTTGTAAAATTAAATATTTTTTCCTGTAATCTATTACTGGGTAATATGATGCCTGTTTGGATTCACTCTTTTTATTTGTTTTAAATCTTTTCCTATATCTTTGTTTTTGTAAGATAATTGGGCTTTTTCACTCTATAAAAAAACTACTTATGGTGACTAATGTTTTCAATGGCCCTTCAACTAGAATTGTTACCCCATTTGACTATTGCTGTCATTATATAAGCTTAAAGTTGTTTTCAAGGATTATTGAGTAGTTGATGAGGAAACTTCTACTGTGCTCTCTAATATCTTCACTAGATTAAAAAGAAAGATTCCTGATTGAATCCAAGAGAACTATTGGCTCATTTTCTTCTGAATTCTGCCAATAATTTACACAAATATTTTATCTTTGTAATTTTTTTTAATATTTAAGAGGCCAATTATTGATTTTTACATCAAGCTTGGAATTTTTATACATATTTTCTGAATGGGACAATTTGGGGAAACAGTAAGAGATATATAAATGCACACTAATGATTTTTGAATCTGTCATGTGCAGAACTGTCACTTTATACTAACTACAGCTTCTCCCCCCCCCCAAAAAAAATAAACCCTAAAAATTCACTTACAAAGTCTCTTACATGAAGGTTGTTTCTCTTTCTTTTTTTTCTTTCTTTTTTTTTTGCATTTTGCAAGTCAAAACTGGCATATATATTTGAGAATGGGTCATCCTTCAACATTGGAGAAATACAGTTAGCTTTGTATAATTTATTAAAAGTGATGGATTTTGCCAAGCCAATAATTGTTGATTTTAATCCTTAAAACTATCCAAAATGATATTTATAAAATGCTCTGATACTTTTGTCTTTAATTTTATGAGAATGAAGGCAAAAGAAAAATATAACCAGAAATATCAACTTTATATTCTACTTGAACAATTCCACTGGCATTTTGAAAATTTGATAATCTAATCTGTGAATGACATTTGTAGAGCTCCTTTACTTATTGAAAAGAATGGCTCTTTGATCATAAATTCATTAGTTTTTTTTGTTGAAAAAAAATAATTGATCAAAATAATTTACAAGAATATTTTTGATGAATTTGAAAGAGGTGATATTGTGAAATAATTTTATGTACAGTAAATCAAGAATTAAGCTGGTTAGAAAAAAATGCCTAATATTATGAATACAATTTTCAATGTAAGCAATTCTATTTTGGCTTCTGTCAGGCCGCTTGTGATTAAATCTAAGATCCAATCATAATAATATCATTTTTCTTTTTTGTGTGTGTGTTAGTAATTTTAATAAGCTTTTGTCTCGTTATAATTTTTGCTTATCTTTTATATTGCATACACTTCAACTGCTTTGAATTACCAATGTGATAAAATCTGAATGTAAAACATTATCTTTTTTGTTACTGGTGAGTCATCAAAGCTTTGGTATGCTTCTATTTTGAGAAAATGTTGTTTCTAAAACTTGTTCTTTACTTTAATAGAATAAGAATTACCTATGAAACCCAAATTCCCTTCTAATACCTCATTCTTTTGACCTGAATCTGATTATTAAAAAGAACAACCTGGAATGTTTGACTTCCACAAGATTTGGTCCGATATAAACTTTTGTTAAGAGTGCTTGATTTATCTGTACTAACCAATTGCAGTTTTGTTTAGGCACAATATTCACCAGTTATGAAAACAAAGAAAATATTATTGTGTTATTTAAACTCCTGAGAAGTTTTGTCATGGTTCAATGAATTATTCAGAACAGTATATATTTATCTTTGTTGTTTTCATCACTTTCATTTTTGGGATCTCTAGTCATCCTCGTGTGTGTGCCACATTTGGTAATCCCTTTTTATCTCTCTTGGTTTTGCGAACTGTCTCAAGAAACAAAAACAAAAAATCATCTGGTGCTGTACAGTTTTTGATGTGAGACAGTGGGGTCTAGAAGAAAAACAAAAACTTACATGTTGCAGACTACCAAATATGACATAATCATTATGAAGGCTGGCAAGCTCCCAAGCCAAAAAGTAGTGATTAAAACAACAAAGACGAGGATACTAGTTTTAATAATGAGGACTCCTTAACTTTACATTATGGCACTGTCCTTTCAACATTACATTTTAGTTTCAATTAAAATTATGCACTTTACATTCCTGATATTGGCATATTCAAAAGCAAAATTAATATGGCCACCAGAAATGTGGGTGACAATGATCAATCACCTTTAGATTTACAGTTGACTGTTGCTAAGTGAAGGATTCCTTAAAAAGTATGCTAATTATGATTCAACACTGCCATTTGTATTAGAAATCACTTGGCTGGTATATTTTTCTTTGTGGAGTAATAGTTAATTTGCTTCTGAATGTTGTATCTTTGTCCATACACAAGCTGATGGACAAAATCTGACCCTTGAAATTTTATGTTGATAAATCATGGTGAATTGAAGATTTATGCATCAATTTGATTTTACAAGCACATGAATATATTAATTGGCAGAAGAAAAAGAAATATCAATCACTAGGTGGAGTACTTACCAGGAAATATGCCAAGGTAGGATTTTGCTATGACTTATGTAACTTCTTTTAAGCCATCACACTGAAATCTCCCCAACTTTTCAAATGGTTCTTACATTAGCTGTGATAATTTTAAATCAAATAACTGTAAACAAAAGATTTGCACTGTACCAATAATTCACCAGATAAGATCAAAGGAAAAGTTTTCTGTAAAAAAGAAAAAATATATAATGTAAAATTCAGTGTCTTATGATATAGCTTGTATATGTACTGAATTACACAAATTTAAAATATCTTCATAATAAACACTTAGCTATAATTTACTCATAATTCATAGGATTCATTGATTGAAATTCTGTGATGTGTTGGTCATTTAAGATGATGAATATTGAAACTGTTTTATAATGTATCTCAATGTAATCCTTAAATAGAAGAAAGTTCTGTAGTGTAATGTTTATTTTGCAGAAATTGATTATCAAATAGGAATTTAAAACATGTTCATCATATATTTGCTCATAAATCTGAAACGCAAAGTTAAGACTCATTTAGTTTTGTTGTCAGATTTTTTTTTTCACTATAATTTTCTTCTTTAGTATCATTCATGAAAATCTACAAAACATTCCAGGAAATTTTGTGATAAACATTTTTTTCTTCTTTTTATGATTTATTTATTTATTTGTAAATAAAAAATATTTTTAAAATAGATGTTATATTTATTTACACTTTATCTGTTGAAAATGTATGAATATAAGTCTTCTGGGATTTTTTGTTTCATTTTGGAATAAAATATTAAAACATTTTTGTCTAATTTTAAACTGTATGACAAGTTGGGAGAACCCAAAACCTATGACTATTTTTCACATTATGGATTAATGACAGAAGGAAAATTTAACTGTAAAACTAATGTGTACCAAAATATTTTTATTTTCAAATCTTGAATTATTCTTTATTTCTGCAATTGCCTTTCTTTTTTATTTAGATTCAGTGACCTAATGGGTTCATTTTGTAATTAAAAAAATAAATTTGAGATTTTTTTTTTTTTTTTCTTCCATCGCTGGGAACCTGTCATGGGAACTATTATGAATTTTTTTTTTTTTATTTGGTGTAAAATTGATGTCTTTTTCTATTTTGTGTATTTTTAAAACCAATATAATTTTATCAGATACATGAAAACAAGTACACAATCAGCAAATGCTAAAATTTAGACCAATTATTATTTGGTTCCAATTATCAAATAAAACACATTTGATTATTTGAATTCACTTTTCTATGTTAATTTTTAATTCTTTTTTTGCTTCTGAATTAACTAAAACTGCTTCTCAAAATGTTTTGTTCTAATGACAATCACAATAGTTTCTCTTTATTTTAAAAAGAGGAAAAATTGAGATTTCCTTTATTTTGTCTTCACATTATAATACTAATAATTCCTTAATGTTAAGTGGAGCATTTATGGTTAACATAATAAACTCTGAGTTAAATTTTCAGTCTAGTCTGTTGCATACACTTTACACAAAAACTGTTTGTGAAAGGAATGAATCCATCTCTTCTATATCACCCTCTATGCATTGAATAGCAAAATAGCTTTGGATGGCAGCCAGTCCAGTGGGGAAAATTCTGAATTCCAAACTATTGAAAAGGTAACATGAAATCATCCTACCATCTTTAAAGAGAAAGTGTAGCCATTCATAGGTAATAAAGGAAAGTTGAAGAGCCATCCTTGCCCATGTCCTGGGGGAACATTGGATTATTTTAAAAAAATAAAAATAATCAATATACTTGTAAGTAAGCAAAATCTACCTTAAAAAGACTTCTTTGTTAGACAAAAATCTTCCTTTATTGGAATTCAATGTTTGTTGAGCTGAAAAAAATGTTTCATTTTTGCTTGCAGCCTTTGAATTAACCATCTTGTGTGTTCTCAAATTCTGACAAGAACTATTTTTCAGATTGATATCTTTTATATTTGTTACAATTTATTCCTGAAGAGGGCTAAAGACTAGATTTGCTAGATTATTGACTCGTATTTCTTTTATCTTCTGTTGCTTTATATTGCAACTCTCAAACTGTCATTCTACAGGTGTTAATATACAGAAGTGGATTGGGAATAAAGAATAAGTCTCTGTTGAGATGCAACACTTGTACTTCTTTTACTAGTGAAGCTTACCTTTATTGATTAGACTTCAAAAATATATATATACCAGTTGTTAAAAAAAAAAAGATGAAGAAATTGTGTCTTATGCTTAATTGTACTTCAAGTGCTTAAAAACATTAGTTGAAAGAAATTAGTAAACTAATCTTGAGTAGTTTCCAATTCAATATTGACAATTTTCAAGCCTTTATATAGTCAGAAAATTTTATATAAATGACTTTTTCTTTAACAAAATGTTAAACTTGATTCCTTTTTTAGTTGAAGTTTTGATTTTTTTTTTTTTTTTTTTTCATTAATAAGAAAGTTTGAGGATAATTTTTCAGTCTGTTTCATTCCTCAAATTTAAACTGATTATTTTTTCCCTACTTGTGAGCTAAAAACTTATTTTTTATATGAAAATTAAATCGCTTTCTTTTGAAAATGAAATGTTATTGACTTTTTAATTGAACTTTTCTTGTCGACATTTTTTTTTTCTTTTTATGTGCCTATTCTGGATAAAAAAAAAAGACGTTCAAACAACAACACTTATGTTGCAAAGTTATTTTATATTTGAATAAAACAATGTGTTGGGTTTTAGTTCATCAGTTCCAAGAAAAGTTAATCTATTTTGTAAATTAGCAATTTTCTATTAAAAAGAAGATCAATCCAGGTAAAATGTTTGACAATATTTTTATTGAAATTTTTCCAATGCTTAAAGAGCACTTGTCATTTCTCAAATTCTTTTTATGGTATTCAAACTGAAAACCTATAAATTTAAGTCATCAACAAAATTGCAAGATTTTTTTTTTTTTTTTTTGCGTGTGTCAATTCCTTGCAATTTTATGAGGGTAACTCCAAAAGTAATGCCTTCTATTTTATATTAGTTCAAGTACTTTTAGGTGGGAGGCAATGATGTGTTGAAAACTGGGTCTCTTCCAATGGTGTAGATTTTTACAAATGGCATGCAGGCTTTTAAGCACTGGTAAAAAAAATTAGTGGTGGTGACAAATGTTTTGTAGCTGAAAACTTTATCCAGTGATGTTTTTGTGTTCCTTGTATTTGTTCTACTTTCTGAAAAAATAAATTGGAGGCATAACTTTTGGAGCAGCATTAAGTTGATTTTCATTATTTAGAATACAAAGATTTAATTTCTTTCTTGTGTTGTATTTACTCATTTGTTTCTGTAAGTTTCAACGAGTTGAAGTTCAATTTGAAGATTTCACTGCTCAAAATTTTTAGGTCACTTATTTGAATAAATCCAGTTATTAAGTATAATCTTAGTTCAAGATTTTCAGCAATGATCTTTCCTCTCCTTCATTTACAGGGACGCTACCTTTCCTTTTTCAAGTGTACAGTAGGTAAAAAGTTAAATCCTTCCAACCTCATATTTAGATGTTATTTTCACTTGCTCTCTACCTCTTGCTTTGATTGCAGTTTGCATATTTATTTATCAACCCCCTTATGCTGAAGGCATAAGAATGACATGCCTTGTATGTCCACCAACATTCTTTTCAATATATAAGCTTAGCACAGAACACCCTAGGAGGATTAACTTCAGTTTTGTAATCTCTGAACTAGATTTATGATGGTAGAGGACTTTCGATTCAGATGATTTGAAAATATGAATTGCAAACTATATAAAATTTAAAAATCAAAACTACTCTGCATGAAAAAAAAAAAAAATCTGAAGTTAAATAGAAAAAAATGTTAACTTTATAAAGGTTTTCTTGTTCCTTTCTTAATCATTATATTTAGACATGAATTTATTAGAAAATACATGCACAAAAAAAAGAGCATTTAAACATTAAATTGCTCTTTGGGTCTCCATCCCCACTCCCTTTTCTAAAGTCTAAGAAAATAAAAATAAGTCAGACAATTGTTGAAATAGACAAAACCAAAGAGTAGTTTTCATCTCAGTACCAGACTAGTGAATCATTACTACAAATTAACATGGTAGGTAGAGGACTGATTTTTAAATAAGTTGCTGACATGGGATTGAGTATTTATAAAGGAGAATAAAAAAAAAAAAAAAATAAATGTTAAAAGCTAAGAGAAAAATGTTTTTCAATTTTCCTCACTAATCCATTTTTATACTTCAACCCAACTCATTGTTTCAGCATTTTTCTGCTCACTTTTCCAAATTATTTTGACATTTGAGAAAAAAAAAAACTTTGTAGATTCCTAATTTTATGAAAAGTTTACAGAAAATTTTCTCTCTTCAGTGGAATCCAATTCTAAAAAAAAAAAAAAATTATTTGCAGGAGGGGGAATCATTACTCTATGGAATTTTTATTTTTTTTTCCTTCAATAAAAGCAAATCATTATTTTACTTTCCTTTCTTCAGATTTACTTGTCTGTAATTGAACTGAAAATGATAATCCTAATCTAGTTTTAATAAAAATCAGGAAATATCAGTTAAATGTGTATTTTCACAAAATTCAAGTGATCTACTCTGAAAACGAGATGTTAGGTTAAATAACCACCTCCCTATTTTTAAATCATAAAATGTGAACAATTTAAAAAAAACAAAAAAAATGTTAGTATGTATGTTTTTTATTTTTTTTTTTTTTTTCTGCTTATATTAAGTGTCATTAGCAACTGTTAGAATATTCGTAAAATGTTATAAAATATTTTTAATTATTTTAAGTTTGTTTCTTCTGAGAATATGTATCAGAATGTTAGGGTTTGATTTTATCATTGTACAAGAATTGGCATAATTTGTTTTATTTTCATAATCTGGCTCATTGTAGCAAAAGGAATAAGCAATGCATCAATTTGCTCATTGACAGAATTCTTGTAATAATAAATCTAAGCATCAATTTGCTGCTGCTTCCTTTATTTTGAGATAAAGACTTTCTCATTGAATTTATTTAGGTAATAATAAATCTAGGCAATGATTTGGCCTTCCTTATCTCACTTTCATCTAGCCCTGCATCAAAAGAAATTTTCATGAATGTCCACATGCATTTGATGAGGGTCTAACTATAAAAGTATGGGCCTGCTGATACAATTAAAATGAGCCTTTGATTAAATGGACTACAATTTCAGAAATAAAGTAAAAGATTATTGGTCAAGTCACAGTAATACGGATTGCTTCAATTTTCTAGCAGTTTAAATCTGAGTGATTTTTTTTTTATCATTTTCTGCTTCAACATATTGTAACACCTATCCTGAGCTCCACTGGATCAACGTACTCTACAAGGCCGTCTGTTGATCCAGTATTACAGGTTTAAAGTCTCCAGTTCACAATGTTGATTTGATTCCACTTTCCAGCCATGTTGTGATTTTTTTTGATCCTGGAGAGCAATTAACAAATCATAGATCCTGGAAGATTCAATTGGTCTACCTGCAAGTTTGTTGGGGCGAGAATCGGGCCAAGCAGAAAAATCAAATATGAACAAGTTGATTCAAGTCCAAAGAAAAATTTATGTATATGTAGATAAGGAATGGGTACAAAAAGAATAATGCTTCTTTTACAAGTAGTGTATATGAAATAAAGTCTAGAAAAAAAAACAAATATTGCAAATAATTCTGAAAGGAGAGTAGTAGTTTTCAGGTTCACCCTTTGTTTTTAGTAGTGGCCGTAGTTAATTCACTCAGCATTAACCTTATCACAGTAGTAAGCAGACATGGTGATGGTGAAGGTGGCGATGGTAGCGGTCTGCAACTCTTATTATGGTGACAGCAGCAGCAGTGCCCTGCATGATGGCAGGTGGCCAAGGTTGTTTGTCAACTAACTTCACCCAACTCCAAACTTCAACTGACTTTTTTTCACACAAACACGCGCTTAAATAAATGCAGTTGTAGCAACAAAAACTTAGGTTACAACCTGATTACTCACCTCTCCCCCTCATGATTAAACGAGTCGTCTCTTCTTCCCAATTGGTATTCCATAATTCATATAAACACTATTGTTTTGACATGTTATATTAATAATTCTGATGAAGCACAGATTCTCTGGGCACAAACTTCACCCAGATTATTTTTCTCATCTATAAACAAAATTCTATATTACTATAATTATTAATATTTCAAGGGTGGCCATTGCTCTGCGCCACAATATAAGATTCTTACCACTCTCATTTGTAATGAAGAATAGGAAGAGTGTTGTGCTAATTTTCCAAGTGAAGAAAGCTTGCCTTGAAAACCAGCATTTGAGATCTTCATTTAAGACAACATTGGTAACAGGAAATGCACAATGATCCAACACAAACAGGTTGCATTCCCTCCAATATATTTTTTGTCTGAATGTGTCCCTCATGTACTTAATAAATCAATTAAAATTCTTGTAAATAAGAAAAGACATCAAACGAGACCAAATATATATAAAAGAATTTATTTCTCAATAAATGAAAAATTAATCTACAAAAATAGTTTCTTCTTTCACTCCCCCACCAACATTTGGTTAAAGGGGAAATTTTGCAGCAGCTTGTAAAGAGTTTCTAAAATATCAGTCTAAGAACTTTTCATTTGTTCTTTTACCCTTCACCAAATTCTATCCTTATATGCCAAAAATAAACCAACAAATTTCAAAACCAGGGAAACAGTTTTGGATTTTTACTCAAAACCTAATTACCATATTTCTGCAAAAAAAATATCTTCACCTCTATATAATGCAGACAGTTATTGAGTTTCTATTTTTCTGATAGCAAGAATGGCTATTTGAAAATTCCATGAATAAAGAAGAAAATGGTTGAGTGAGTGCTTGTAAAATCTACAGGTCTTTCTATTTTGATTCAAAATAATTTTCCACCTCTCAACTTTGAAATAATGCTATATTTGTTAATGATGCTAATATCTTTTTATGTTCACCTATGTCTGATTTTGTTTTTCAGAAGCCAACAATTGAGACCATAAACACTTCTATAATTCAATAGCAATGACTTTTCTACAATTCTTTTTTCTGAGAGAATATACAAACAAAATCTTTTACCAAAAATATCCCTTGCTTTTGATAGAAACCATGAAATAATAATATTTGAAAGTTTGGAGTAACCGCAGACAGCAGAATCACTCAACATAAAATCTTGAAAGAGTTATCAAACAATTACATCATCTAATGTCTAATTTTGTCCTGGCAAGGTTAAGGTGTCAAATCTGATTCCTATGCAACTCAAAAAATGATCAGGCAATGGAACACTTCTTTAACACCTACAAAAAACAAACAAGGATACTGTTAAAGTTTTTTGTTCATTAATTTTGAATGTTCATGAACAGCATCAACAAAGGCTCCTACATGTTCAGGATTAAAATCTGGATAAACACCATGACCCAAGTTAGCAATGTATCTCTGTGTCCCAAATTTCTCCAACATGTTTTTTACGTGAATACTAATTTCTTCCTGTAAAGAAAAAACAATATACAATTTCAAAATAAAAAAAACAAAAAGTTTAATTTAGAAAGGAAAATCAAATGAGGCAAGCTGAATGAAGAAAAAGCTTTTTAGGAAAACAAGTGCAAAAATTACCTTTGAAGAATACAAGGCACACGGATCAAGATTGCCCTGCAGACTGACTTTAGAATCTACAATTATTCTGTAAAAAGAAAGAAAAAAAAAAAACAAATCTATAAGAGTGAAAGTCTTCAGCAACATACCTGAACCAATCTCAAGTTAAATCTTAATTTTGTGTTGGATAAATGAAATATAATTTAAGTAAAAAAAAAAAAAAAACCTTGAGACTATTTCACATTCATTTCTTACCAACTGACATTTAAGAGGCGATTATTTTTAATTTGTCTGAATAACTGGATCTGAATTCAAATGTCTCATTACGAAATTAGAAATTTTATGCCAAGGCCTCAAAACTTTATGTAATAAACAAGACAACATTGTATCAAAAAGCTTTTCCTGGAAACACTACCCACCTCCCAACCAATCAATATAGATAAATAGACTAAACTTAGCTTTGTTTAGCCCAAAGCCACAAGTGTGAAGAACACTGTACTAATGGTCTCTTAGACTAGTTCATCTAACTCTTACCCTACATCAAGGTGCTTATAATAAATTCACGTGATTCAGAAAATAATTTGCGCACTAAATAAAAAATCATGTTCTCTTTTGTAGCACTAAATGAAAGTTTAGCCCACTAAACTTGAGCAAAAGTATGTTTCTCCAATAAAATGTTTGTAAATGTAACATTTTAGGCTAATTTATTTTTATCATTTCATTCCTTGCAAGACAATAAAGCCACTAAGATGCAAGGGGTTACTGAGTATTAGAGAATGAGAAAAATTGACTATTAATGAGAAAAGACAATAAAAGGACAAGAATTAAGAGAGAAGATCCTAATCGACATTGCATTTAAATTTTTGTAGATAAAAGTTGATAGAGAAACAAGAAACCAGAAGAGAGTTCCACAAGTGAGAAGTGCGATAGAAGAAATTGTTAGCATAAAACTTATGGTTACATCGAGCCATTTCAACTATAAAATGAAGGAACCTTGCTGCCAATCTGGTACTGCACTTTAATTCATAGAGTCTAGGTACCATAGAGGAAAGTTCATCAGAACAATTTCCATGAAAGTATAGAAAAGGCATAAGGAAGTTACATTACAGCAGTAGTAAAATGACTGAAGCCGAGATGCCATATCAGAACCAATAACATTGCAAATATTTCTTTAGATTTTATCAAGAATCTCTAAATATATAGCAGGAGCACCAGACCAGATGTGGCAGCAATATTAAAAGCAAGGATGAATGGTAGATTTATAAATATATAAGATAGATTCTAGTGAGCAAAGATGATTCACTGTGTCGAGCAAGACAATTTTTCAACACAGTGAACCAATTTTCTTAGCTGCAGAATTAGCAACTGATTCAATCTAATCTTTCAATTTCATATCAGCAGAAAATGTTCATCCAAAAAGGTGCAATGAGTCACACACCTGGAGGTTAGCATCAGCCATGCTGAATAAACAAAAGCAATTGTTAAAGTCTGATCATCTCTGTAATATTGCCAAATTACTTTTTTTCTAAAAAGTTCTAAATTTGCTTACTATATGAAAAGTTTTATGTTCAGGCTAAAGAGAGGAAGCTTAATAGTAACAGGCTATAAAGCCATGTTACCTGTTCTAACAGAATTGATTTCAATGTAAGTATTTCATTTCCTACTATTTGGACCTTAATACATTAAAGGAAAAGCTATGTTACACATTTTGTGATAAAACTATTTGTCATGTTACAAATTAAAGTCAGTTAGAATTAAAAAAATTTTCAAAATAAAGAAACAAACATCTTTTCTCCCTAACATTAAATACAAATGGATTTTAGAATTTAAAAACTAGTCAATACTCTGAAATTTTCAATTTCTATTAAAATTCTTATCAACTTGGTTTAACGGCCAATGACTTTGCTATATGAGTGACAGTAACCAGTCCAAAATTCTCATGCATTTTGAGAGAAACAAAAAATCTCACCTAGCTTTTGCTGGATCGATTGTCCAGTCTAAAGAGACAACATCATAGCCACTGGTGCTGAGTTCCTTGATGCCAAAATGTGCATCTTTGGCAAATATAATCTAAATACAGGCAAATAGGAAAAGAAAGTAAATTACATACCTTAATTGATTCATGTAATAAAAAGAACAACAAATGACACTAGTAAAAAATGATTCAAGCTCATATTTTGAGAAAATGTCTAAAATGAATGTTATCTTTACCTACTTAACCACAAATTGTTCAATGAAATGGGAAAATCAAATATTCTAAACTAGAACTCATTTTTATCATCCAATATTACATTTATTACCTACTAATATTGACAGGGAAAAATTAATGACTAAAATGAAACATATTCATTATTAAATTTTGACAAAATTCTCTTTTATTAGTTAAAAAATATACTAATTTTAGTATAGGTACCTTTCACTGATTTGCTGAAAAAATACATCATCAAAATCATTATGTTGTTATATTTTTTTTATCCCTTTTAGAACATTCGAAATTTTGGTTAAAATTCTTGTATTTTTAAAAAGACAAGTATAGGAAATTGGAAATTCTTGCAATAAATCAAAGAATTATCAGATTTTAATGAAACTTTCAAGACTTTTTTTACAAATGTATGAAATTATTTTTTAGAAAATCTTGGTAAAAATGTTATTGTTTTTTTTTTTTGCATCAAGTCAACAAATGGATTGTAATTGTTAAAAAGAGTATTTGTTAATAAATTCAATTATGTTGCAATGAACTGACAACAAAGGGAAATCTCAACACTCAAACTTACCATTGGAACAGGATCCAATTTTTGTTCTGTTAATTTCTGCTTGACTCTTTTGGCAATGGATTCAATACGAGGCATAGCATACCGAAAGAAAAGATTTGGTCCCAAAATTCCAGCATGAGATTCAAATAATTGTAGAAGCTGAAAATGAAAACAATGTGCAAATTATTTTTTTTAAATCTACACTAAAAAAGAAAACAAAATAGCAATCTAACAACAGGAAGAGAAATGAATGTAATAATTTCTTACAAAAGATAGTATTATATTACTGGGAAAGTAAAATTTTTATTGAACTAATGTAGATGTGAATGCTGTCAAGAAATGATACTAAGCAACAATGCAAAATCAATTTGTGAAGAACAAAGAGAATCGGATATAAATATTAATTTTTTAAAAATCCTTGAAGCAATTTAACATCTTAGAAATAAAGAAAAAAATA
Source organism: Acanthosepion pharaonis (assembly GCA_903632075.3). Lineage (NCBI taxonomy): Eukaryota > Metazoa > Mollusca > Cephalopoda > Sepiida > Sepiidae > Acanthosepion > Acanthosepion pharaonis. The sequence continues at coordinate 414,641 of CAHIKZ030001086.1, read as the reverse complement.
ATCACTCCTTACCTTATAGGCAAATTATTTTAAGGTTTAATTTTAAGTCACTATTATCATCGTCCTGGTTGTTGAATTAATTTGCAGATGATCTGTCATTGTTCTTATCAACATTCTCTTCACTTGTGACACTTTCATTTGATGATGATCTTGCTGCATCATTATTTTCATAGGACAAATTTGAATTAATTGCATTCTTCATCATTTTCACCTAACCTTACTTTTTTCAATAAATCCTGCACTTTTTCCAAACAAATTCTCATTTTTGTGCTAATATGGTAATTGTCATTTTATTTCTTGGCAATGGCTTCCTGTTTTTACACCAATTTTCAAACTACAAGTAAAATCATTTACTATTTGATAGTGTATTGATTGAATTTTGAATCTCTCTAACTGTATCTTCATTTTTTTATTGTTTCAAGCAGTACCTTTTCAAGACTAACTCTATACCAGAAAAATCTTTTTAATGTGTGTATAGGGGGAGATAGTTATACAAAATGAAGATTACCATCTGCAATATACACCTGGCAATGGTTGGAAAGGCAAATAGCTACAAATCCAAACCAAATTATCAAATATGAACATTATTTCATATCACATCTTCAGATTTTGCTAAATAATGACACACAAGAAAAGAATTTTTATTTTAAACAGGCTTTTTTTGTCTCACAATTAAAATCTGCAATAATTGCATGAGACAAAATTACTTCTGGGCAAGCCACATGTTTTGGGGAATTAAATAATCAAAAGGAGGTGAGTTCTTTTGTCTCTATAACAAGTTTTTACTTACCTGGGCACCAGCCTTTACTTGTCCCACTAAGTAATCCACAATAACATTCTCCAAGATATTTAACAATTTCACACTAGCTTCAGGAAATGTATATAGCCATTTTTTGCTTTTGGATGCTGTATTTGAACCACCACCTTCCACCATATAGAACATTAGAGTCCACTTTAATAGAAAAAAAAATACTGTAGAGAAATTAACTTTGAATTACAAGAATAACTGGGCAATAAAAGTTATAAGACTTAAACTATGACTTGAAATATATTTAATTCTTTTCTTATAAATAAAGCTTACATATGAACAGACAAATTTACTTAAGTTGCTGTAGTTAAATATTCATCATTTTTGTGACTTTAAAACAATTTCTGCATAAAAAAGGAACTAAATTAAACCATGAGATTTTTCTCAGTTTACCATAAAAAATAATTATATAAATTATGAAAACTGCATCTTCATTCGAAAAGTTTGCTTTTGTTTTCAATAAATTTAAAGTCAATATCAAATAATAAGCAAACATAATTGATATTTTTCTGTAAAAATTCACCCAATAAATATGATATAAATCTTTATAAACATTTCTTTGGATCAAGAAATTTATTTCTGACACTGAAAGGATCAAATAATTTATGAAATTGAAAAATGATTTTTCATTTTCATTCTCTCCTGGCAAATCAATTAACAAACAACTGAAATTTTGAAAAGATTTGAACATTCCACTCAAGAGAAACCTAAGTGAAAATAAAAACTGGCTCAAATAAAATGTTCATACTTACAGGAGCTCCTGAAAATCCTATCAGTGGAACTTTGCCTTCTAATTTATGTCTTGTGAGTGTGATAGCATCAAAGACATATCCTAATTCCCTTTCAACATCAACTTTTGAGTTCAGTTTGTCCAAATCTTCAGCTTTTCTTAAAGGTTCATCAAATGTAGGACCCTATAAAAGGAAAACAAAATAGATATTAAAATTTATTTATTTCTATTATGAAAATTTTAACAGTATCAATTCTTTAACAAGTTTTCCAATGAATTCAGAATCTTCTTAAAACAGAGAAGAGAATTTGTGCAAAAATTAGCAGATATTAAAAGAAAAAAAAATATTTTTTTTTTTTAGAAAGTTTTTATTTTCTATAATTCCTATGAATTAATGGAAATTATAATTTTTATAAATTTTAAGAAGCAGAAAAGAGAATTTGTGCAAAAAATATATTAGCAGACGTTTTTTCTTAGAAAAAAAAAAGAATTTATTTTTTAGAACGTTTTTATAAATTTTTATAAATTAATGGAAATTATAATTTTGGTAAATTTTAAAATGCATTATGAGTTTCAACGTAACCTAAAAAAAACTTATCTTGTCAGATCAATCTGTTCTTTTCTACTTGCCTGCATCAGCCACTAAAATGCCTGTCAGTTTTCAAAGCCAGTTTTAAAGAAATTACAAAATCAAACCAGCAAATTAACTCACCTTTTCAGGAACCATTTCTACTGTCATTCCTAAGGCCTGTGGAATAACCAAGATGTCCGAAAAGATAATGGCTGCATCAAGATCAAAACGCTTGATTGGCTGAAGAAGAAAAATTTCAAAGTGAATTTTTTTTTTTGAAAAATTGGAATTAAAAAAAAATATTCATTTGAACAAACTCAAAATGACTGTTCATCCCACTTTCAAACAAGTAAACTTAAAAATAACTAAAACAAAATAAAAAAAAAATTAATGGCTGAATGGTAGATAGACTTATAAATGTATAAGATAGTTTCTGGGAAGAAAAATTGTCTAGCACAATACAGTGAATGAATTTTTCTAGCAGCTGACCTAGAAGTGATTCAATCTAATCTTTCCACTTCATGCCAGGGAAAAATGTTAGCCTGAAAAATCATAAGTCATTTTCCTAGCGGTTAGCATCAGCTATGCTGATGGAAGGCAAAAAAGCTTCTCTAAGACCATTGAAAGATGCAGTTTTGTTTTGGAGACATTCAAATTAACAAGCTATTTCTTACCACAGTTAACAACAAATTGTAGGTCATTTTTTAGCTCAGCTGTCAATTTGACCTTATTGAATCAATCAGACAGGAGTAAATAGGTGTGTCATCAGCATAAATATAGAGTTGAGAACTGATGACATCAGGAATGTCATTGATGAAAATTAGAAATGATATAAATCAAAGGATAGAACCCTGGGGGACACCTGTATTAATGCAAAAAGATCAAGAAAAGTGGTCAAGACAATATTCATTTCAACAATTTGATACAAAATACTATGACATTTCAACATGTGTTGAAGACCAGCTGTCAAATGTCTTCAAGATATCCAATGCAACAGCCCAAGCTTCAACATTATCTAAAGCTTGATAGACTCTTTCAACAATAACTACAAATATATTAAGAGTGAACTCAGAGTAGCAAAAGTCATATTGCATATCTGAAAAAGACCGTGCAATGTGAGATGCTTAACCAATTTAGAGTTCTACCTCTAGTACTTTGGCAAAAAGAGATAAAAGGCTGACACAAGATTCAGATGGTTTGTCAGAGTTCTTAAAGACTGGAACTATACAGGAGGATTTCCAACAAGCATGAAAGTAAGAAGCAGCAAGGTATTTATAGTAGAGCTTAGAACAGTGGCATATTTCTTAAGGGCTGTTGCAGGGATGTAATAAAAGACACGGAGCAGAGTGACCCAAATTAGGTTTTATTCAACACAGTAGAACAGTTAGTACAAACAAAACTATTTATAAACAGTCCATTTTTGATACTTGGAGGGGCAGGCATGTTCACTACAATCTCCTCTGCTTCTCTCATGTGGGCTATAGTGGCTGAACAGGTAAGTGTGAACCAAGAAGATTGTGATTTCACCTAGTATTTCTAAGAGGGTATAAAAGTGTTGATTAACCCAAGAAGAAACCTCAGTGGCACAATTCTCTTTAAGATTAAAAATATCAATCTAAGCAGGCGTTTTGAAGAAAATGACTAAATGAATCCTAATCAGTAGCAGAAAGAAGTTTTGTGAATAGGAGCTTCATGTCTAATCAGTTCAGTTATGTGCCGTGCATGAAACTCGCTTAGGTGATCATGTATCTTTTGATACATGACTGTCAAGGCAGATTTTTTCCCGCAGTAGGTTGCCATTTCTTTCTGCAGTAGACCAGTTGCTATAGAACCTGGTCTGTCCTGCTATTTACCCAGAGGTGGGAGGAGGATTCATACCTTTTCCTAAGGGTTTTAGCATGTAAGTAAATGTAATGGATCTGACTGTCCAATTCTAAGTGGGTTATATAAGGAGAGGGGAGTACCTGGAGAGTGACTTCACATGCCAATGCTGGAGTTTGGCAAACTTCAAAGAAGGAATATTTGGCTCTGACCTCTTTGAATTCTGTAAAAAGGAAAATTTCACAAAAATAAATTTCATCAGTATATCAGAGTAAAAATAGAGGAAGCTTAGAAAATTGTTGATGCTAATGAAAGAGTCAGTAGTCATTCTTTTGGGAAGAATTCATCCACAACACATTGAAAATATGAGGTTAATTCTGACAAACATAAAAAAATTGCAGATATTGAATGAGAAATTGAATTATGATTCTTTCTTGAAGATAGAGTTATCTCCCATATGAAATGAAATGTTTAAGAAATAACCTTATAGAATTAACATCTTCAAAATCTTAGCCAAAGTGTAATCATCTTAGATAAGATAGAGACCGCTTTTAAATTATACCGGAAAAGAAATTACTTGTTCCCTATTCCAACATCTATAAAGAACTATAACGTCACATTTCCCCTGCTGAAAGTCAAACTTACCTGGTAAGTAACGACCTGCTTGTCTCATTACCCAGACAGGAACATGTTCTGTGGTTTCCCCACGTGCAGCTCTAAGAATGAGGTCATTCTTCAAAGCAGGAAAATTCTGTTGGAACAGGAAAACAAGTTTAAAGAAAAATCAGGTTTTAAAATTTATCGTAAAATTTGCAAAAGGATTTATTCATTTCTTCTAAATCAAAATAAAGAGCTTTTCTGATTATCAATTGTTATAGGTAGTTTTCTAATTATTTGTTTTCATGACATACCAGTACGAACTTACTAAAAAAACATTTTAAATAAGTTGAATCTCTTCTTAGAAGTTAAATTTTGGTTTTATTTGAAAGATAATTTAAAGTGAATCCAGAAAAAGAAGAGAAAAATATTTACATATGTAAGACCTTTTGGATATTTTTAAAACAATGTCATGGTCAAACATCATTCATCAAACCTCCATAATAGATGAAAAATGAAAGCAATATATTTAAAAAATCTCTTGAAAATCAAATATTTGTCCTAGAGATTTATTTCAAAGTAATTAAATTTAAGGATTAATTAAGTGGATTTTGTAAAAGTAATACTTACTTTTTGCTTAAAAAATAGCTAAAATGTTTAAGGTGAGTTGTCATCAAGATCACAGATCAACAACAGTAGTTTTCTAATTTTTCTCTAGTTTAAAAAAAATAAAATGAACAAAATTTTTTTTAATATGGCAGACCAACAGTACAGCAATCAAGAAATGAGTATAGCTTATGTCTAAAAATAATCTTTAACCTTATATAGTTTAAGAATATAATCTTTTTATTCTATATGTTTTTATGAAACTTAGTAGAAAGATTAATGAATAAGCAGCTCCCTTTGTAAACTATTTTTCTAATGATTTTCAACAAATAGAGTCACTGCTGTGCCTTATGGACTATCACAATGTTATTGCTAATCCAAGAGAGATCCTCTGTAATGAAACATAAGGGTGGATAAAATTAAGTTTCTGGGTATGTACATTGTAGATGATCTCCTGGTCTAGCAATATCACCGTGATAGTCAAGACGGCATAGAAGCAACTCTATTTACCAATTCTCAGAGATCTATCTCTGCTCTATTGAGAATGTGTTGATATATGACATCACTGTTTGGTATGCCAGCTACTCAGCAGCAAATAAGAGGGCCTTCTGGAGGGATATAAATGTTGCTAAGAAAATAATCCACTTGCTACCCTGCTTGAAGAACATTTCTAATTCTCAGTTACAGCAGAGCAGAAAACAATGAAAGCACACATTTTGGGTATCACTTGTTCCATATGTTATCCTCATGGTGACATTTTAGATCTATTAGTTCTAAGACAAAGCACTTGAGGAACAGCTTTCATCGTTGAGCCCTGTGTAAAATGAACATGTTGCACACTGCAAATTTTAAATAAACATCATTACTTTTCTTCAGTTGATGCTGTACGTTTGTTTCATCCGTGGCATATATGTGCATGTGCGTGTATACAAGATGCGATGGGTAAATTGTCGCCATTTTATATTTTTAATGTGCATTGTTCATTTTTATTTTATTGACTACACAGTATAGTATGATTCAATTCACTCTGCCAGAAATTTGGAAATGGAATGCTGTACTGCTTGGCATTCGCACTGGAAGCTCCAATACAAATATGTTCTTTTATAAACAGAAGTTTTAAAACTATTATTACTAAAATCGATGAGAACATCAAAGAAAGTTAATAATATTAACTATGAACATGAACACAATATCTTGACCGTGTTTTGAAAAATGAAAACATTTTATAAAATACACATGCAACAAACTATTTCTTATTTAACAATTAAAATATTTAATCTTTGAAAATGGCTAAATGTATAGCTGAAAGCACTCAGATAAAAAGAACATTTGGACAGTTTTTATATAATTTATCAACTGAAAAGATGAAAATTATTAGATCGCATGAGAAATTGTATAAAAAACTAAATAAAAGCACCTTGTCTGTCGTATTCAATGAAATGTGCATGAAAGAAGGATAGCTGCCTAAATACACAAATATATATATATATATAGAGAGAGGGGGGGGGATACTTCCAAAAAGTCACTAAAAAATTAGCATACATGATGAAAAAAATGCCCAAAACTTAATAAAACCAAAGTTTTATTGTCAAATTCTTTGTTAGTATTAAGAGAAAAGATGAAATAATTTTTTGATTATATTTTTAATCCTTTTTAGAACCTTAAAAATTTCGTTTATCATGCATCAATGAGTGACCTAAATTACTATTTTTGCAGTGAAAAATACATTAATTTGAAAAATCTTGCAAAAATCAAATGATTGTTAAATTTAATTAAACTTTCAGAAATTATTAACAAATGAATTAAATTACTTTAGAAACTCTTGGTAAAAAATATTTTTTTTGATATCATAAAATATTTAATTTCATCCAATGTAATCATTTTTAATTAATTTTTAATTCTGATTTTTAAAACAAGTGCTATAAAAAAAGAAAAATATATTGATTGGACTGATATTGTTAACTGCTTATAGTCACATAATTAATATTTCCTTTTTGAATTGTTGTACAAAAACATAATCTAACATGTTAGATTATTTTTAATGAAAAATAAAATTCTTTCAAAAAAGTTCACACTAGGAAATTGCATTAAACTTTATACATCTTTTGATTCTTCAAACGTCTTTATTTAATAAAACAAAAAAAAACTCTTATTATGAACAGCAATGGAATGAATTTCAAAATCGCACAGAAAAATTACAAGCAAAAGTTTAAAAAAATTGCATAGAATAAAAAGTAATTCTTAAACTAGTATTGGTTATATATGGTTAAAGATAAATTATCATTAAGCATAAATACCAATTTCTTGATTATTGCACTGCTGGTGTTCTATATTTCTTTCATTTTTAATTTTTCATGCACTTTTTGAGCCAGGGGTGTCATTATACATATTGTATTTTTGGCCTATGACTCTACAGGCGACAATACTTAAACCCTTTTTTTTTAATTTTAAAAAAGTAAACATTACTTTTATAAAATCCAGTTAATCTTTAAATTTACTAAATGATTTCAAAATATATCTCTAAGATAAGTATTGGATTTGTAAGAGATTTAAAAAATATTTTTTTAGTTTACATGTTTCATGTATAATGGTGAATCAATAAGTGAACATGTGAATGTTTTAAAAATGTCTAAAAACTCTAATACACAGAATTTTTTTTTTTAATTTGGTTAAGTGTTAGGCCCTTTAATTTCAGTTTTATTTGAAAGATGAGTTCAAAGAGGGCAGGTAAGTTATTTAATGCATTTTTCTGAGCTTTATACAAAGACCCAATTAGGTATTTATGCAGATGATACCACTATTTACTTCTGTCTTTGTAGCAAGTCCAAAAAAGTAAATCTGGCAACTGCTTTCAAAAAAAACCTCCAATCAGTGGTTAGACAGGTCAAGGAGTGCTTTGTAAATTTAAACACCTAAAACAATACTGCTTTCATTTAATCACCATAGAGAATCTTTTCTACCTGCCAACGGCATGGCTGATGCTAAACCCAGGGGAGCAACACTCTCCACTTTGTTGGACTCACGTTTTCCACTGACATGAAGTAGAATGATTATATTGAATCAATTGCTAGGAAAGTTAGTTCACTGTGTCATGAGAGACAATTTTTCTTGTCAGAATCCATCATGCATATTTATAAATCTACCATTCATCTGTGCATTGAATGTTGCTGCCATATCTGGTCTGGTACTCCTAATATATATCATGACTCTTGAGTGATATTCATGACATAATTCAAAGGGTCAGGATCAATTACATTGAAATGTAATTGATCCTGACCTGGCATCTAGACTTGTCACTTTCCCACCGATGTGACATGGCTTCCCTCTGTCTTTTCTACAAATATTTTCATGGCAACTATTCTGATTAATTTTTTTTCCTTAGTGCCTCAACTACATGAAGCATGCTACTAGACTGTCAACCAGGTTTCACCATTTTACTGGTGAATTAGCTAGATGCAACAGGCATTCTAATAATTTCTTTTTTTGCACTTCTCACCTGTGGAACTCCTTTCCACTTACATCCTTTCCACCAACAATCTTTAAAAATTTTAAAAATGCAATTCCCTATTCTATGTTCTTGAATCCTGTTCCTCACTTCTCTTCAATAAAGTCTTATGGTCTATAGAGATGAAGTAAAGGTCAAATTTACTGCCTATAGTACCATTTATTGTTGACTCCATTTGGTTTACAGGGTTTAAAATGGTTGACTATCATCATAGTTCTTTTTTTTTTGTGATTTGAGAGTTCATACAGGGTTGTTGTGTTCCTTCTGCTTGGCGGAAATTAATTTGTTGCATTCATCCTTTCTTCTTCTTTCTCTTCTGGAGTTGTACGTCAGGTCAAACTCACAGCCGATGAATCACCAACTCAAATCAAGTTCCTCTCCACTGCAGCGTCTCTAGTTTCATACATGATTTTCTTCATTTTATTGGGGCTGACACATCTGTGTTTCCTGTTTGATTTTTGGTGAGATGTGTTGTCATTGGTTGATTTTTTATGATGTTCACTGATCCACATAAACTAAATCCAGGTTCATGTCCGTTAACAAGGATAAGAACAATAGAAGGAAAGAAAGGAAATATATAGACAGGGAGAGTTTTCTTTTGTCATTCACTTAGTAAAGAGGAAAGTGTATATTTTCGTATGGTGTTATTACTACTTAATCCTCCTACTGTCTAAAGTCTAATTCTATTTCACTCCCTGTAACCCCCTGCATCCTAAACAAAATTCTGTGGTGGTATCTAATAAATGACTAGGAAGGAAACACTGCAAATATTACAATTTCATTTATAAAGGTTCAAATATCAATGGTAGCACTAAGTCGTCTTCGCTCGTTCTCCTTTCAATCCCTCTATAGATGCATTTTTTTTATGATTTGTAAGAATGAGTAGCATCAGCTTCTTAATCAAGTAGTTGATGCTGTTACAAAACACTAAAAAAGAAATTACAAAATACTAAAACAGTAGCAGTCTTAAAGCGGCCTCAACAGGAATATTGGGACGAATACACATATCCAGACTTAAGAAAGTTGTGAGAATTTGAAATTTCCAAATAAGAGTAATTTTTAAAAAAGAAGCAAAGTAGAAATAATTTTATTATTTTTATTTACGTATTATTAATTAATTCTCAAATTACACGACGTAACATCACATTATTTTTTTCAGTAGTAATATATGACAGATTTTTCAATTGTTATAAAATAAAAACACATATCTCGGCTGATTTACAGGCAAATACTCAAGAGCGAGAACAGGATGTGAACGGGACAAAGCCCCGTCACAAAATGACCATTAACTTTCTTTACAAATGTTTCCGACACACGTGTTCCGGTCGAAAAATAAAATAATAATTAAAGTGCTCTATTTTTCGTCCAATAAAAATGCTTCCCTCCTAATTATACTCGCTTTGTTTCTCGAGCCTGTTAAGCCATAAAAAACGCTATAAAAGGGGTCACAGGGAAGTTCAGCGGCAGTCAACAGGTGTCAGTCGTTCAACTCTGAACCGACTGTTCGGTTTAACTCTCTTCCTACGGGCGGGAGGAACCCGAAGGAGGCTACGCCAAAGGGCGGAGTCTTCTTCGGGGAGGTAAAACCGGCCCTGAACCCGTTTATACGGGTTCAAATGGGCTATTTTTTGGCCGAGCCTAATGGCTCGGGAATGCCCACGTTAAAAAGGCCTTGTGCCACATGACACCCTCGTGGGGGGGGGGACTGAATATCGTCAACAGGTGGCCACAAAGGAGACCGGTCACGTTTAGCAGCTGTCAGCAGGAGAGCGTCAACCACCGTCAACATGTGTGAACTACTATGAGAGATCGACCTAGATCCGAAAGCCGGCTTATGAACTTCACCACACCAAGGTAGCTGTCCCAAACCCTCACTTCCTGTTGAAATAAACCACGTAAATCTATTTCTACTGTTGTCGTATTTCTTTCTTGCAACCATTGATTGAAAATACAAAAATTAAGTTTTTTGCTTTTATTTTTTTACTTTATGTAGTTTTAAGGAAAAAATATCAAAGAAGAGTTAATGTGAAACTTGATAATTCGAGTCTTCTTATAACTTAAGAAGAGTAAGACAGTTTTTTCCCCGATTTCGTTTTATTTTTAATTTTCACCCACCCCACAAAAAGAATTTGTCAAATTCAGTTCGAAAATTAAAATACACCTTTTAATTTAAAAAAAAAAACAATTCATCAATCGATCACTTCTGCTGTATGAATGAAAATGGGAAGTTTTTTGTTTATTTAACTTTCAAGACAAGATGAAGAATGGCCATGGTGAAGTATTTTCCGGGCCCCATGCTAGACAATAAAAAATTGTTGATAATTCTTTTAGAGGGATGAAAGAAGTTGAATCACAACAAAATGTTTTATACAAATTCAAGTAACAAATATTATGGAGGGAATGAATATTGACTTCGTTTTTAAAATTCACAAGTAAAAGAAAACAATAAGAATAAGATCGTTTACGAAAGAGAAAAGACTACACTTACAAACAAGTTGAAAGATACATGTATATTTACGAGGTTTATTCCGTGTAGCAAAAATAATCATACTTTAACCCAAATTATACGGATTTATAATATAATTAGCGTAAGACTTAATAAAAACAAAGGTTGCAAAACTTACATGAACAGACCCGATCGACATATTACCCTCTGTAATAATTCGGAGTTATCTCCCTTGACCGGTAACCGTTCACAAAGTTCCGTTTCATTTCTTCTTTATTGCATTAATTAATTAATTAAAAACAAAGATAAGGATTGTTTCAAATTATTATTTTTTTAAGAATTTAAAGCTAAATACGGAACTATTTTATTTGTCCATTTTTAGTTATCACATTATATTGCCTTTTTTTTTTTTTAAATCAGAACTGCATTGGTTGATTGAAGTAGTTTGTTTCAGTTTTTACAAGAGAAAAAAAAGATTGCAATTGCATTCATGACGTTTAACCGTTTATTCGAATAATCCTACAGAAATTATAAGTTGAGGAGTAAGAGTATTACTTGACGTTTTCTTTTTCTTACTATTTTATTTTATTTATTTTTTTGTTAATATTAAATTTTTCATGTTGAACAAAATAAATGATAATCGAATCATTTGAAAAGATTTTACTGAAGAGTTAGGTAATAAAAGTAAACACTTTGAAAGAAAAATTAGCAAAAAGTCTAACCTTCATTGCTCTTCAAAAAAAAGTACGGTTTTTCTATCGACACCGCTATTACTGAGACTTCCTCGGCAATGTTTATTTACAAGATTATAAAAAATATATAAACAAGTACAATGCGATATTTATTATTTACAATTGTTATGATATGACGTTGTACACATCTAAAGAAATAAGTCGAACACTATTTATGTGCCGGATGACTGACCTGCGGCGAATCTTTATTGCGATTTTGATTACTTAAAGGGAACAGGCTAAGGGAGATAATGAGGTTTGCATTTGCACAATTCATCACAACCAGTTTTAAAAGATTTATTATAAGTTCGAAAAGAAAACTTATTCAAAAATTTATAAAATCTATAAAATGTTTAAAATATGTGAATCAACTACAATGCAATATTTATTATTTAACATTTTATAAATAAATAACTATAAAAATATGTTTTTTATTCATACTTTTATAAAAAAAAATCTTTGAACTATATAGAACATGAAAATTTAAATAAACTATGATTTTTCCGAACGCTATACATTTTCTTCTCAAATTGTTTTATGTTTCAGATTACTTTTTGCTTTAATTTTCCAATTTTTTTTTATAATCATGATTTTTAGCATCAAGGATGCCTCAATCAATAAAAAACCAAAACTTGAAACTCCAGCAACTATAGGTTACCTCCCTTTTTCCTCTTATAGAGTTTAATCTCTATACACTAATTCCCACTATCTAATTATCATACTATTCTGATTTAGTGAATTTCATTGGATAATAAATAATCGAGGACATTTACTATATATTTACTCTTGCTGATAATAAATTTTGTACACCCTAAACACGAAGTGGATCCAAATTATTTTTTTGTAAATGCTATTGCCGACTGTTCAATATATATGAAAAATGGCAACAACACCCATGTTGGAATTTAATTTGAGAACAACAATTTCACAAGTTCACATTCTCGCTATTTTTTCTATCCTCACTCAAACCTCTTTTTAATTTCAAAACCGGCTCCCAAGGCCTTGATTCTTATAAGAGATAAGAGTATATTTTCTGACTAAGGAGAGAGCTGGAAAATAAAAAGGAATTCCACCACCATTTATTCTTTCCATGGTGCCATAAAGTCTGGGAGAAATCTCACAGCTTCTTCACTTCAACCTGTTTTCAGTACCTTCGAAACCGGCTCCCAGAGCCCTGATTCTTATCAGAGATAAAAATGTGTTTTCTGACCAATAGAGGGGCCAGGAAATTTGTACAACGATTTTAGAGGGAAAAGTCCCCGATCCATCGGAGCCTACCAAAACTCCATAAATTTGGAGAATCTTGCCTATTCCGACAGTGAGATTTCTGCCCACCATCTGTGAGGTCGACATTAGGGAGCTCCAGCACCTCTTTAACCAAAGAAGAACTACTAAAAAGGGCTGTCAAAAACGAACGTCGGTCCACTATTCTAGACCAATCCAAAGCTGCATCCATTCACCAACTCCTACTGACGAGCCCACTGGACTTCTGTTGTCGACTTAAAAACTCACTCAGCTGCAGGATTCCTTCATCTGCGAACAAATTTCCAACTCTACAAGAACTGTGAGTGTATCTATCTGAACCTTAACAATAATATCTAATCGCTTAAAGAACTCTTTAGGCGCCCAGAGAAATATTTTGAGCAAGCCTTTTTAAGTTAAGAACATTTTCTTTTTTCCCTTTCTTTCTCTACTAATCGCCCTTTTATCCATTTACCTTTTTTTTCTGTATATGTTGTAAATAAATACTTTCTTCTTTTATTGTTATACACCAAGCAGGAGTTTTTTCTTTATTCGTACGCGGCTAAAAGAAAGAGTTTGTCCGCTCTAATCTTGCTGTTTGACTCGCGTTTTGTCGCAAATTTTTAAACCTCAAGCCTATTTTTAACCTCAACTCTTTAATGCGGGAAAGCCGGGACAAATTTCCTAGCACCCACGCAGTAGTGTTTAAAGTGAATTAACCGCCAAAATTTCTAAACGTTTTCGTGAGCCTACCACGTGACTAGACAACTAATAAATTCAATGCACGAGCAAACCTAGTCAGTGAGCATTTCGCACGATTGCAATTGACAAACTTGTCCACGACGCTTGCATCATTGAAGTGCAAAGTTAGAATTTCAATTTCTTCAACACGAAAACAACTTCATTGTAATTCAAGTTAAAATATTTAACTCAATCATTCACTCACCAACTTCTTCTGGATTCATTTATCACTTACTGAAGAATTCTCAATCACAATTTTGATTTTCGACTGAATCTACAGAACACTTTTACACCGGAATTTATCGTTCATCAAGTTTAATTCTCGACTGAAGAACAAGCTATCTTCCAGAATTCTTGTAAGATATTTTTTATGCAATCTTTGACACACACAAACATATAGTTAAAGACAGACAACTTTTGTTCCTAAACTCTTCATTTCAGAATTTCATTTCAGAAACTGTTTTACAAATTGTTTAAAATCCAATTTAAACAAGTTTATCTAATAACAAATTCTATTGAAATTTCACATATTATATAAGACAAAACATTCAAAGAAAATTTGCCAATAGATTACTTACTGGCAGCCAAGTGCTGACTGATGGAGAAATCTTAAATGAGGAGTGAACACTAAATAAATAATTATTGGATATGTCGGCACTCGCCCCCTTCCGTCAACGGTTGCCTCGAACCTTTTCTCTTTCCTTCATCGTCGTTGCTACCCTTTGAGCAACGACCCAACACTTTCAACGTTAAGACACGTGACCGTTTTGGAATGAACACCCTTTCAAAGTGGTTTGACCGTTGGCATTTGCCGCCAGTTAAAGGTCACGTGGCTTATCGGATCCCCGCCAAAAAGTATGCACGTGCAGGAGACGACCTGCGGGACATCGAGTCGGGATGAAGTGTTTTCCGTTTCTCCCTCTTCGCCATACACCTCAAACACCTAAACTTCGGTAATAGACCTTTTATAGTCAATTTCTTTACTTGAAGCTACCTTTCATCATACTTGACTCGATCTTAGCCCAACTTTCCTACATAATACGAGATTCTCTTTCAAAAAGAAAAAGCAACAAGCATTCGTTACGAACCCCTTTAAAAAGGAATTCTTAAACTAGTATTGGTTATATATGGTTAAAGGTAAATTATCTTTAAGCATAAATATTAGTTTCTTGATTATTTCACTGCTGGTGTTCTATATTTCTTTCATTTTTAATTTTTCATGCACTTTTTGAGCCAGGGGTGTCATTATACATTGTTTTTTTTATTTTTGGCCTATGACTCTACAGGCTACGATACTTAAATGAACATTTTTATTAACTTTTATTTTAAATTAACGAGACATATGGAAGTGTATGTCTTCAACGAAAGTGACCAGAAATCAAATGAGAAAATCTATTCATGTTACTACGCCACGTAACGTAGCCAATTCTTGTAATTCTTGTGATTTTTTATTCTTTGTTACTCGACTGCACCGTGCTGGATGAATAGATGATCACAGGGAGTCTAGCCAATAGACTGCTGAATTGCGCATGTCAGAAAATGCCGGAATTAAAAAGGGGCCATGGAGCAGCCATAAAATCAGGGAGTCCGAGAGTGCTAGGAGAGAAACCGGAAGAAAAGGACTGCATAGAAGAAGGAAAAAGAAAGTTTCCAACTAGCTTCCAGTTGGCAGACAAAAAAGAGGACTGTAACTTAATACAGAACCTGTGTTGATTCATCCTGGTCACCGGTACAGACTTCCAACGTCGTTCCTCCTACTCCTACTTCTACTCCTCCTCTTTTCTATTTACCAACCTCTCCACAAGGCAACATGTGTCACTAGGCCAGTTTTTAACGTAGGGCGTTACGAGCACGTAGACTATGACAAAAATTGCCCGTAGACACTGTATACACGGTATCGGGTTTTGTCTACCTTCCCAAACGAGATTCTACCCTTCAGCATAGCTTCGTCTGGGTTCCTCTCCGCCTGGAGGCAGAGATTTCGACAAGAGAGAAAATGGAAGAGAGAATGTCTCCCCCACCCCGTTCTCCTTTTGAGTAGTGAAAAAAAAAAAAAACAAGTGTATATGACAACATCAGCTGGGCTTACTATCTAAAGGAAATAAATCCCGAGTTGCTACGAAGTATAAAAAGTATCAAAATGTTTCTGAAAAGTATTCAGACTAAGTTGGTAATATTCAAACAACTAAAGAGAAATTAGATTTATTATAAATGTAAATAGACTTGCTATATCGAATTGAAGGGAGTGGGGTAACGCAATGAAGAAATGGCAAAATATTGCGTCCGCCATGATCACATGATCGGAGTAGCGAAGGGCTACGATAAGCTACAACTACACAGCTGAAAGCTATGGGAGACCTAACTGAGACAACAAATAAACAAAGTTGAAAATCAAAGTTACAAACAGAAATTCCGAAAGAAATATGCCCTGCTTGAATCCTAAAATGTAGAGTTTATAACAACATTGATTATTTTGCCATCATTAGTAACAAAAGAAATATTCTAGTGGGAAAATAACTGAGGTTCAATCCAAACACAAGATTAACCGTGTGTTATTAGATTCTTCAAGTGGCACACTGAATATGTGTTATGTGTGACTTCAAAAAGGGAGCAGTCAGACAAAATAATCTATACGAACATAATAGAAGTTAAAATTCCAAGTACATTGTGCAGCTATTGTCAATGCAATCCTGAAGAAATATGTGGGTGATGCTGATCTACAACTATTTACCAAGAAAGTACAAATGTTGAATGGGACTGAACTAGGGTCAATCGGAAAATGTCGAATTGTGCTGTAAAACTAAGTATGAAAAAATATTCGTTCGAATTTGCTATAGTCTTTATTATAGAGGAGAATCTAATCCTATTATTAGGGAATCGTGCAAGTGAAAAAAATGAACTTAATAACTGTGCACTAAGATTATATTGCTAACGCCGATTAAGTGTCAGAGTGCAAGCAACTGTTAACCAACTACTCGGATGTCTTCAACGGTGAACTGGGATAATTACCTGGACAAGTGCATCTACAAGTTGACGAAACTGTCACACCGCATACTGAATGCACATCAGTGTCCATGATTCCTCAAGACAATAAAGAGTTAAAGTGATTGGAGTTATCGCCCCTGTCGACGTACCATCAAACTGGACCATTCGAATGATCATCACTACAAAAAAGTCTGGCGAAATCCGTATCTGCATCAACCAGAAACCCTTGAAAAAAGCACTGAAGTGTAAACGATACCAGTTACCAACCATAAATGAAGGCTAACGAATGCAAAATACTTCACCAAATTAGATGTTACATCTGCTTCCTGACATGTAGTTTTAGACAACTAATACAGTTATCTTAATACTTTTCAAATATAATTCTGTCGATATCAATGGCTTATACTCCCTTTTTTTAGTTCCTTTTTAAGTTCCAAAATATTTCAGAAATGTCTCCATATCGCTCTTGTCGGTTTGAATGGAATTGCGTGTGTTGCCATTTTTATCATCGTGTTTGTTTCAGGAGACGAACTTGAACAACAATTGATGATAGAAATCTGAAACAGTTACTACAGCGATGCCGTGAAAAGAGGATCAAGTTTAACAAAGTTCAGCTGAAAGAATCAGCTTTTTGGAGCCACTTTGATGGCCTTCTACCAGATTCTTGATGCGGTCACCAATTTACAACTACAGCGATACTGTGGAATCATAAATTACCTTGCAAGATTTCTACTGCAAAACACTAATAATCAGTATCGATAACCCATATGAAGCATGCATAATTCAGTGATGCAGAAGGGCTTTGCGCAGCGAGCAGGATCAAACCCAAAACCTGTCTTAATTGGTCATTCAAGTGTTCGGAATCTACACGTAGCCTCCCAACTGAGACAGGATGCGACACAAGGTCAGGGCTTAACACTGAGAACCCGAGCGCGGACGATCAGGTCATTGGTCAAAAACTTGTACTAGTAGACAGTCGTAGCCCAGAGTAGACGATTGTTGTTAACCAGAAAGTAATGACGAAACCGCTTGGGAGGTGTCGAAGGGCGATAAGACAGTCAGTGTGTTGAGCTGATACTAGCAGACAGAAATGATGAGCAGCAGGGAGTGAAACCTGAATCGTCGAGTGGATTTGTAGACGACGTGGTCGCTGCTGATCGCAGGTCGCTTACTGGTGCTTGCTGGTCGCCGCTGTTCGTCGCTAGTTATCGCTGCTGGTCGTCACTGGTCCGGATACTACCAAATTATCCTGGCTGCCTCTTTCCCGCAGTGGGTATCTACCCGTAGCCTCCCCACTGATCAAAATTTGCTTAGACCCCTCACGAGCGGAGTCAGGCCCACATTGGTCTTAGTTTGTCATTTCGGGAGGACAAAAAGTTCCCTCGATTGGGCATTTACCCGTAGCCTACCCACTGATACGTGATGCGACACAAGGTCAAAGTTTAACGTGGGGAACCCGAACGCGAACGCCCAGGTCACAAGTCAAAATTGGTTTTAATTGGTCATTTCGAGGTGGAGCTAGGGAATATATTTTCTGGCTAGGCGTGTCATTAGACATACGTGAATATTTGCTACAATTTCACGACAGAACAGCCTAAGGAGAAACTAATGTCACATGATATATCTAATAATTCCTGGCATAAAATTGGCGTTGACCTGTTCGCGTTTGATAGCATTGAGTACCTTTTACCTTTTGAAATTTTGAGAAATAGATCAACTTACTACCTCAATTGTCAGGTGATTTCCGAGGCTAAATCACAGTTCAAGCACTTTTCAGAGAAATGCGATTTTGACCATCTCATAGCAATTTTGATGGAAATTTAACGACTCCCCAAACAGAGTCGTAGCTTGATGAACAAAGTGAGACAATTGAACGGTTTGAAATATACTTCATACAAAAAATACATTACATAACGAGAAAAAAGAATAGAGGATTGCTAAAAACGTATTCTTGAAAGTCAAGGCATCGGGAACGAAATCCAAATACATGTCTGTTTGAAATAGATGACATACTTATCTAAATGATGTTCATATTCTGCTTTTATTAGTCGCTCTATCCTTGCATCTTTCAGGTTAGCTCGTGGTCATCATTGTCTGTTCTTGGAGTTGGCAAAAATACGTCCCTTCGCTCCGTGTTCTTCTTGGCATCTCCCTTGGCGCACGAATTCTGTTTCGCGCCTAATTTTGGGTCATACCCATTATCATTAGTTTATAATAGTCTCTTTATTATCAGCAGGAGTTATCTAACAAAGGGAGATTACCTATATTTTTTATAAGTCCCCAAAATTAGTAAGCAAATGACAAAGTACAATCCGAAGTTAAGAGTGCAAAACGGATCATGCGAAAAAAATAAGGATACCTTCACAGTTCAGTTTCTGGCACTGCTCGACTAAATACCTCAACTCCAGGAATGAGAAGCAGTCCTTCTGAATGCCTATAAGATCACAACACGAGAATCAATCTACTGAAACTAAAGACTACAAGCCTTAAGTCCAACACTATACCGCAACACAAGCTGATGGTTCAGGCTAAACATTACAATTGTCATGCACGCAATTTTCCTGTATTGAACGAATGTGACGTTCGAATGCGCCCATATAAGAAGAGTAATGGTTATATGGGAGAAATGCCTCATAAGTCATCTGACGAATCTATCGATGAAACAGACGTCATTGGCAATTAGTGAAGCACACGCTAAATCGTCAGCGACCACCAAATCTCTACAGACACATGGTACGTAAACAACACAAAGTATCCCACTGCCTCGAACCATATCCTTACTAGCTACATCTAATTCAAGCGAAGGTGCTAGCTCAGCTGAACCAAAGGAATGCTAGAACTCTGTTTAGATTCGTATACACACTAGAAAAGGAATACGACAGCCGACGTATCTGAAAGACTATGTGAAATGAGTCAAGGACAGTTTGTAGGACAGTAGTCTCTATTTACAAAAGGGGGGATGTTGCATTATCGTTTAATGCATACTCCCTAATCAACGTTATCGTTTAGTACATGCTCCCTATTTAACGTTAAGAAAAGTGATTCTCGCACCCCTCTCTCTCTCTCCCTCTCTCTCTCTCTCTCTCTCTCAACTCCCGTACTCGAATAAAGCCGATCACAAGCAAGTTTTTTTTATTTATCTTCTAATATTTGTATTTGTCATGTTCTTTCAATGACCAAACATTCCATTAGGTAATATCCCTAGACATGGACAACATAATGAGAACAATCTATTGCCATAGATTAAATAAAGGGTTCAGCTTGAAATTCACTGAAAGTTACCCGGATCGAAAACACACGAAGAAGCCCGGAGAGCACAACGGCCAAAACGAAAATGAGGATATGTAAATAATGATAATTTTGTCATCCAAGACAGAAATACTTATTCTTTGTACAGAGAAATTTAAAATATAGCTTTTATCTTCATTGTTCATTTAACATTTTCAGAATAATTTAATTTGATCGATTTAGAAATTCTATTTAAATTTAAGAATGTTTTGTTTCCATCTCATGTTATTAAGTTCCTTTCCCATAAACATGCACCTTCAACAAATGTCCAATTTCTTGTTCAATAAGAAATAGACAGTTAACTTTTTACACCGTCTTCAAAGACGAACATTTCGTATCATTTGTTAAAAAGAATTATTTCAACTATTATTAAAACCATAAATTTTGTTTTCTTGTTCATTTGTTCATGCATTGTTTCAATTTAATTTCAATGTTTTGTTTTCACTCAATTATCACATTATGATTAAAGCTATATTTTTTTGTTGGTGGAATAAAAATTATCTGGGGTCAGTATTAAGGAATTGTTTAACTCCGACATTTTTCACAACATTCAAAATACTTTCCTGCAATTGCCGACCGTCAACCATAACTGCTGACTCAGTGCTGACAACCAGCACATCTAATTTTATTCACATACCTGGAAAATAATTAAAACTGAATTTGCCTCTGCTCTCAGATCACTTTTGAGGTGCATTCAGTAAAGCAAGTTTTGAATTTATTAATCAAATTTTGTTGTAAGCAAGTATCTAATTAAAATGGTATCTTATATCTGATTCAGGTTAATTTAAAATATATTTACGTCAATGTTAAATAGTTTTATTTACCACTGTTAAATATAGTTACAACTATGATGTTGCTAGAATAATGAAATATGGACCATTGAAATACTTCATAACGAGTATTTTATTATGTTTGAAAAATATTTGGTTCTAATTGTTTAGTTTTTCATTCCGCTTGTGTTGTTAGGCGTCGAGAGGAGACAGTCATCTGTCAGCGGCAAGACGAGTGGCCTGAAGGAGAGATATCACGTGGGCTCTGAGAGCGTCTTCCACTGAATCGCTCCAGCGTCTTCTTGGTTTGCCTCTCGCTCTCCAGCCAGAATACCTGGGGGTGTATGTTTGTAGGGCTGGTTGGTTGATAGGCATCCGTGTGAGGTGTCCGAACCACATGATCCTCCGTCTTTCGATGTGTTGTATGATTGGTATTGCTCCTACCATATTTCTTATTGCCTCATTCCTGATCTTGTCTCGCCTGGTCTTGTTCAAGGCTTTCCTTAGGCATTTCATTTCACAAGTGATCAGTTTATCCTCAAGGGTTTTTGTTAGGGGCCATGTCTTGCACTGGTATGTCTGCGTTGGTAGGAAAATGGAGTTAATGAGATTTGCCTTGGCGCTCATGCTAGGGTGTTTTAGAAGAGGAGCAAGTTGGTAAATGACTGCGTTGGCTTTCTAACATCTGGTTTCGATCTCTCTGTCTAGTTTGCTGTTTTCAGTAAATATGCTGCTCAGATATTTGAATTCACTGGTTTGCTTTAGCTGAGTCCCATTGATGTTAATGTCCAGTTTTTCTGGTTTCTTGCTGGCGGTCATGACCTCGGTCTTACTGACACTGATCGTATTTCTCGCAGCTTGAGTTGAGTTGGTCAGTGTGTTCTTGCAGCTGGACCCTATCGTTGTTCATCATTGTCTGGTTGTCAGCAAACACGAGTTCGTTGAGTTCCTCAGGATCTAGATTGGCCTCTTTTCTAATCTGGTCCATGTAGATCACGAACAGTAGAGGAAAGAGATTGCAGCCTTACCTAACCCCAGGTGTTACTGGAAACAAGTCAGACGTTCCGTGCGGACTGCGTTCTTGCTGTTAGCGTACATGACCCGGATGTTGTCTAGCAGCTTTCTCTTGGTACCTCAATGTTCGAGGACCTCCCATAGCTTATCTGTTGACTCGATCAAAGGCTTTTTCCTGGTCCACGAATAAAAGGTGGACATTTTGGTCGAGTTTCATCGTCCTCTCACACAGTTGTCGGAGTGCAAAAATTATATCGGTGCACCGCCTTCCCTTCCTGAATCCAAACTGGGCGTCACTGAGAAGATGTTCTGTTTTTACTCGAGTACGCTACTCAAGGATCTTTGCATACAATTTCCTTACATGACTGAGTAGTGACATGCCTCTGTAGGTACTGCAGTCTTTCTTGCTATCCTTCTTCTTCCATATTGGCACCATTATTGCATTTTGCCAATCTTCTGGTACTTTTCTCTCTTCTCAAGCTTTCTGAAAGATGGTGGTGAGCCACTGTATTCCTGTTTCACTACAAGCAAGAATGGCTTCATTTGTAATGCCATCATTTCCTGCCGCCTTGCCCTTGGGATTGGTTTTCGTTTCTTTTCTCACTTCACTCTCCAGGATGGTAAATTCTGAGTGATCTGGATAGCTGGGGGCAAATCGAGACTTTATTTCATGTCCTTGTACTCCTAATTATCTTTCCTTCCTCATGCAAATCTTCTCCGTCTTCATCGTTGATGTCAGTGGTGGGGTCATAAGGCTCATCTCTCACTCTCATTGCTTTCACACTCTTGTAGAATTCTTTTGGTGAGATCTTGCATTTTTCACTATACTGTTTCCATGAGTTTTCCTTTGCTGTTCTCACAACTTTTGATGATGTCTCTTCTTACTTGTCTATACTTGATGTAATCCTCTTCATTCTTTGATTTGATCCAGATCTTGTATAGTCTCTTCTTTTCCCTGATAGCATCCTTCACTTCTTTGTTCAACCAGGCTGTTGCTTTTCTGTTTCTTCCTCTTGTCTTTTTAGTACCGCAAACTTCTTTTAATGTGTCCAGAAGGGCTGTCTTGAATGTTTCCCAAGCTTCCTCTATGTTTAGTGTTGTAGAATCATTAGAGCCCAGTTTCTAGTCGATGGTGCACCTGATCTGAATTTGTACACATTCATCTTGAAGTTTGTGCATATTGAGTCTTTCTGGTTGTTTCTTTCTGTTACTTCCTCTTTTTCTGAATGCTCAACGTTGTGACGACTGACCTGTGGTCAGTATTCAGCCCTGCGTTGGGGATAGCTCTTGAGTGTGTGATGTTGCTCCGCATTCGGGATCTTACTAGCATGAAATCTATTTGAGATGAGATATTGATGTTGTTCCATTTATCCCAGATGTAAATCTGAGTGGCTCTATGTTGGAAGAAGGTATTAGTGATAATAAGGTCGTGCTCTGCACACAGCTTCAATACATGGTTGCCGTTGTAGTTGCAAGCTGTTCTATGGTCACTGTGTGGACCCAGGGGTTTTGTCCACGGTGTTCTTCTCTCGCTGACTCTGCTGTTAAAGTCTCCCATTACGTACTTCTTTGTCTGGGATGTAGTTGATGGTGTCTAGAGTTCTCCAAAGAAGGAGCCTTTTTCTTCTTAAGAGTCATTACATGGTGTGTACGCTTGAAAGAAGTTGACCTTATTTCCCTCTCTGACGCCACTCTTCACGAGTCTCTCTGAAATGAATTCCGTGCTTACTAGATCCTTTTCCTTATCAGGGTGTATGATGAAACCTACACCATGTGCTGCTCTCTGTTCCCCGTTTACTCCACATAAGAATAAAGTTGGAATCTATTCCCTTTGTTCCTGTTCCCTTCCTTTTAATATCAGTGATACCCAGGACCGAGATCCCGCGTTGGATCATGAATTCAACTATCTCTAGTTCTTTGTTTGTCAAACAACAGATGTTGCAGGTTCCAACCTTTTCGTTATTCCTAGCTCGTTGTCCGTTTTCCTCACCGGGTCGTTTTCCGCCTTGATCAGTCCATTTGTATCTCTTTTATCTACTGTCAGTCTACTAAACCGATCACAGTTTCACCGTTAGCCAGCATTACATGTTTCCACCCCACCCCCCACGACACGAACGTGGGGCTGGGCTTTGGGCTTTGGTTCTAATAATAATATAAAATATTTATGCATTTCAAATATAGGTAAATGCCCATATATCAAATAACAAAATATTAAAGCGAGTACCTGATATGAAACAATCGTAAGGTAGAATATTGTAGAGTAACAAGAAATTGGAAAATACAAACTTTTTTTTCCAATGGTCAGACTTGTGACCATATCCAAAAGAATTTGTACCAAACCAGTTCTGTATTTCAGATAAATATTTGCACACAATTTTCATCTGTTAATAAATAAATAAATACAGGATACACACAGAGCATTATCATGTTTTGAAGAATTCTTCCCACAGATATGTACCTCTTTGTTGCTTTGATCATATTGGAATTGTTATCTGTTTTATTTCGGAGATATCAAAACAATACTGGTCAGCATTTAAGGATTGTCAGATGCAACATCCACGGAAGAAAGGCCAAAGAACATATCAACCAAAATATTAGGAATAAGACAAAGATAATAATTCTACAAATTATTCAAACGAATGTCCTCATTTTGTTTTTATTATAATGTTTTGATTGATATGATTCCGAGGTGTCAGCTGTAATTCGGATAATTCGTGAAATAATAAAAATACTTTATCAAAGTTTTAGCCATTTATGAGAATGCTAGTCAAAATTATTAGTGAAATGCTCAAAAATTTCCCTTTTTATGTTGAAAACTACATTAACCAAAAACATTGTGAAGAAAAAAAGAAGAAAGACAAGATGAAGAAATTAGTCTAATTACATCAATATATAATAATTTGTTTGATGACATGTTTGGTGGGAAGAACTACCCCTGCATTTCATTAAGAAATATTAAAAGGAATAAATTTTATTTCGTATAGTAAACATTAAATGATGTTGAAATATGTAGAGTATTGCAGGAGAAAATGGACAAAATATGTATCTCGAACAAAAATTGAAAAACTGCTACGGTAATTTGTAGTAAGTGCGAAATAATAATGGCTCCCTTCACTTACACCCTTCAAAATCCGGACGACTGAGGAAGAAGAAGGACAGTAACCTATGTGAAATTGTTTTTGAACCAATAAAAACCTTGCCTTCCCAGAAATTGACTGGTGAACCGAGAAGTAGAAGGTAAGGAATTCGTGAGCCTATATGAAATAGTTTGGGCGACAATGAAGACTTTGCCTTCCCAGAAATTAGTCGGTCAACCGAAAAGGAGGAAATAAATTCGCGAGCCTACGGAAAATTCGTTTTGATATCAAATGAGTAGAAAAATTGAATTAATAAGAGAAGAGTGTTTCAAGTTATGTGAAGAGTTTCGTTTCAGCTCCTCGTGACCAGTGTTGAAGTACTCGCCAGTGTAAAATTAATCGCTAATTCTATTATTCTATTATTGGCCTCTAACCAGTACGCGGCACTTCAAATAATTTTCTCTCAACAATCCAAGAAAGCTAAATATTTCAAACTCTCTTCGTATACTTTTGAACGTATGCAAACCATATCTTCCTTTGGTGAGCAACGAACTCTTACTTTTCTCTTAAACATTTCTTGAATATTATTCTGTGCCAGATCATTTAGTTTGTATTATGAACAATTCCTTTTCGTGACAATACGTTAGAACTATGGACTTTAAGAATTCTGATTTATTTTCTTGAGACGAGCTACTGACACCACTTTTAGCGTGTAAATTCGTGAACAAATTTCTTATTTTGTTAAAATGAGCCGTGTGTTTCCTCGTTATTATCATCCTTCATTAATCTTCTTGGCGTATGAGAAACTAGGAAAAAATTAATTAATGTATATTTTTGTGAGTTCAGTTAAAAAAGATGGAGGGGAATGGCGATCAAGCGACAACAAGTCACACCATAAAATATGACGAGAGATACTCAGTGAGATATAAAACCAAAACAATTTTATTAAAATAAAAGCAAATTTAACTAAATTTTAGGGATTCAAAAATTTGGTGCTTTGTGCACCCGAAAAGGCGGTAATCATTTTCTGGACAAATAACTTATTTTTTATAAAATAAGGCTCAATGTTACTTGTGGGAAAAAGGTCAAGTTTACAATCAAAATCAATCAAATAACACGAAATATCGCAAGAAAAATGCTTATTCAACCTATACAGCGTGGCAATTCTGAGAAAATTGGAGATTCTACTGGGATTCAGCACTGGCGGCTACAATCTTACCAACATAAGATACGCAGACGACACAGTACTGATAGCAGACGCAGAAAAGAAAATGCAGTAGGTAGCGAGGGAAAGCGAGAAGAAGGGACTAAGCATAAACTACAAGAAGACAGAATGCATGGACATCAGTAAAAGGATGAGTCCGAAATGCAATTTGCAGGTCGGAAACACTAAAATCAAGCATGTGAGGAAATTTAAATATCTGGGAAGTGTTTGGACGGAGGACGGTAGGTGCGACGCTGAGATCCGAAGACGTATTGGGATGGCCAAGGATGCATTCCACAAGCTAGGCAGAGTACTGCGAGACAGGAGGATTTATATGGTGACAAAGAAAAGAGTACCGAGCTGTTACGTGACATCTATCCTCCTATATGGCAGCGAATGTTGGACGGTCTCCTCAAAGATGAAGAAGAAACTCGAGGCAGCGGAAACGTGGTTTTATGATGCTAAAGATATCAAGAAGCGATCGTGTGAGCAAGGATGAAGTCTTGGAAAGGACGCAAACAAGAAGAAAGATTATATTTAACATAAAGAAAAGGCAGATGAAATTTCTGGGACAAAGGAGAAAGGAGGGCATGGAGAATCTAATACTCACAGGTCGAATAAAGGGAAAAAGAGACAAGGGAAAGCAACGCGTGACATACCTGGCGGGCTTAATCAAGTGGATGGCAGAATGTGATCTGGGAGAGTTGGCAGAGAGACGAAACTTATTGAGAGCCACAAGGGATAGAGGGAAGTGGAGTGCCATGATCGCCTACGCCCTGCAAGGACATGGCACATAAAAAGAAAGAAAGAAAAGGATAGTTAAAAAAATTATATAAAAAAGATGTTTACGTTGTATTTGTCATGTAATTTTAATACAATTATCTCTTCCTTATATAAATTTCTCAAACATCAGGCTCATAGAAACACCCACCATGTTAAAATGCTTTTTTGTGATATTTTAAACTAAAAGTAATATTTGTCTCAATTCAGATTAATTAAACTATAAATCAGTTAATTTTTATCAAATAATGTTTCAGAAAAGTATATTTTATTTTTGAAAAATTTTTAATAAAAGGAATTATGTTGTGCTGGCAGATTTGTCAATATGGACGATTTTAGCGATTTTATTGATAATCAAGAAAAAAATAATTCCAACCAATTTAAATTCGGTTTGAAATACAGCAAATTATTTTGAATATTGTAAATATTAAATTTAATCTATTAATTTGTAATTAAAACTAAAATCAAAGCTTCAAGAAAAGATTTCGGGAAATATGGGCCTTCGTGCCCGTAAAAATGGTGTTTCAAAATTGACACCGTTATTATTTTCACTATGTTCACTCCCTCGGCAATGTTTATTTACAAGATTATATAAAAAAAAACACATATTTACCTTTTATAAAGATTTATCATTTACTATTTTATAAAAAAATAAATGTGAAAAGAAATCTTTTTATTCAAAAATACAAAAAAAATCAAATTTCCAATCATCTTTTTTTTAAACAGCAAACACTGTCAAGAGGATGAAGGTAGGTAAAATTGGCAAAATTAGTTGATGTTTTAAAGCTTATTGCATTGTAGCATTGTGTTTGTAATTTTTTAAAAATTTTGAATACTACTACTACTATTACTGCTGCTGCTGCTGCTGATTCCACAAGACAAAACCCCTACAAACATTGTGGCTCTTTCTCCATCCGTACCCATCCATGTTGTTCGAACTCCAAAGTCTCTTACTCTTTGCTCAAATTCTTCAGAGTGTCGGTGCTGCTGGCTGACTACACATCAGAAAGTCCGAAAAAAGTAAAAATCATTTTGTTCTTCCCTCTATAGAATAGTCAATTTAACCTTTCCAATGACCATTCAGTAGACATTGGTGTGGCCTGTTTTGGCTAGTAAGCTGTTCTTTAGGCCAACTTGTTCCCTTTTTGGGGATCCGCTCAATGAGAGGGTAGGAGTTTTTTTTTGTCGGCATCTCGATCCCATTTATATATAATCGAAACGGATAATTTTAGCAATTTCTGTAGTGTAGAATCTTTTCTCTTGAAACGTTCTACGGATATCTTCGCACTTTGTCAAACTAATTTAAATTCTTCTATTGCTACAAATGAATTCTCTGTTCTAGGCTATCTTTCTCTTTGTCGAAAACATTCTAGGATATATATGAATGTGTTTAGTTCGGGAAAACTTCTAATTAACTCTTGAGTTACCAGATGATGCTTTCATGAGCTTTCGACTTTTATTATTGCAATTATTGCTCTCTTTCTTCTCCGGACTGAAACGTATTAGATAAGATCTCTGACAATATAGAAAATGCTCTACCTCTACATTCAACTACGAACATTTTTGTGTTTGGTGATTTTAATGCTCATCACGTCAAGTGTCTTAATCATTTTATTGTTACTGACATTGCCGGTATTGAGACTTTAAATTTTTCCGTTGCTCAGTCAAATAGTGAACTTCTTTACTCGTTTCCCTAATAAGTCTGATCAACATTTTTCTTTACTTGATTTGTTCCTTACCGCCTTTCCTAGCTTTCGACGAGTATCGCAACTCTGCCCCCTTGGCAATTCAGATCACGATGTAGTATCTGTTGATATTACTTTTCAGTCGTCTATTAGACAATACTTTTTTCTGTTACCAGCGTACTGATTGGGATTCATTTCATCACTTTCTTTGAGACGCTCCGTGGATTGATATTCTTAACCTATTGAGAATTGTGCCACAGAGGTTTCTTCTTCAGTCAAAGCCAAAGCTTTTGTATTTTCTCTGAAATACCAGGTGGAAACACAATCTTCTCTTTAGTTCACACCATCCTGTTCAGCCGCTATAGCCCACGGAAATCACCTTTTTAGGCTGTACCAACATGACAGTTCCGAACACAAACGTTTCTTCTTTGCTTGCTTGTATAGCCTCTAACAAGTTTGGCTCTCGTGACTACTGGTGTCTCTGTAATAGTGTGTTAAATATGAGTAAGTCTTAAATAAAACTTATTACTTCTCGCTTCACGCAGTTTGATGTGTTAACATCTTCTGTTAATAAAACAGAATTTTTTGTTGGTAAATTCTCTTTAAATTCTACTCTTGACTCATTTGGAGTATCTTTCCCTGACTGAGTCTATTTATGGCCGTGTTGCTGTGTCACTCTTACTTTGGACCGCGTCCGTTAGTCCGTCTCCGGTGAGCCAATCCTGCGTTCCCACGTTGTTTTTGTGTTTCAGTATTGTTATGGGACCTTACCCATAATAACATAATGGACTATTCCATACGTAATAAATACTGCGCCTCAAGAGGGAGCAGAGAGTTCAGTCCGAAGTCGGGCGACCGGCTGAACAATCTGCCTTCGGGCGGGGAGGAACCCGAACGAGGCTACGCCGAAGGGCGGAGTCTCTTTCGGAGATGTAAACCGACCCTGAACCCGTTTATACGGGTTCAAAGGGCATATTTTTGGCCGAGCTCACGGGCTCGGAGATCCCATGTTAAACCGGCCTTGTGCCACATGATGTCCTCGTGGGGGGATGACTAAATGCCATTCAGTCTGAAGTCCGGAGTGAGGTCCGTCAGAAGTCTGTCAGTCAGAGCGAGCGAGTCAGTCAGTCGAGTCGTGTTCAGACAATTACTACAAGACGCTGGAATAGTGATACTGGTCGAGACTACATTGTTCTCTCTACTAAACCTGATTGTTCGTACTAACACTTTCTACTTCTCTGTATATATTCCTGTTTGTAATATATCTGTGTTATTCCATATACGTGTTCGAGTTCTTCTTTATTGGTTTTACCTTGGACTATCACCGTGATACAAGGAACCGGACCATAACAAGTATCCACAGGAATATTGGTTAAGAACTGTCGAACTTGGCTTCTCTCTGTTGTGGATATGCTTGTGAAAGACTAAAGTCACCGGTAAACTTAATTAACTCATTAACAAGTGTAACAAATTTATTTATGGCATTGTGGTTAATATCATGAATAAATAACAAAATGGGACTTGAAGAAGTTTCCTCGTATGAGGAATTCTTAAGCTGTGAAGAAGCCCGGGTGGTTTCTTTTCATATCTCGAAGGCACTTGATAGGGTTTCGTACGCTGTTCTTCTTCACAAGTTGAAAGGTTATGGTATTTCTGGATGAATTTTTTAACTGATTTAGTCTTTCTTATCAAATCGCGAAATGAAAGTTGTCTTGTTTAGATCTTTTTAGATTAATGCAAATGTCCACCAGAGTTCTATCCTGGAACCTACGTTGTTCGTAATTTTCATCAACGACTTTCCTAATGCCATCAGTTTTCAACTCTGTATCTATATTGATGACACAACTATTTACTCCTGTCTTAATAGTAAGTCTGATAGTTTCGATATGGTCAAATTCGCAGCTCATCTAAAAAATGACAGTCTGTTGTTAACTGGGACAAAGAATTGCTTTTTCTTTTTTTAATCGTCGGAGAGAACGCTTTCTGCCTTCCATTAATATGGCTGATGCTAATCCCCAGGAGAGTGTTTCATTGCGCCTTCGCCGACTAACGTTTTTCTGTTGACTTGAAATGGAAAGATTATATTGAATCAATTGTTAAGTCTGATGCTAAGAAAGTTGGTTCCCTGTGTCGTGCTGTACAATTGTTCTCGATAGAATCTATCTTACATACTTATAAGTCTACTATTCGTATATGCTTTGAATATAGCTGTCATATATGTTCTGGTGCTTATGTTAAATATTAAGAGATTCTTGATAAGATACAAGGAAGAATCTGCAATGTTATTGGTCCTAATCTGGCATTTCGACTTCAGTTACTTTTCTACCACTGTAACATAACTTCCATATGTCTTTTCTATAAATACTTCAATAGTAATTGTTCTGATGAACTTTCCTCTATGGTACCTAGACTTTATGAATTTAAGTGCAGTACTAGATTGGCGGCAAGGTCTCATAATTTTACAGTTGAAATTGCTAGATGTAACTGTAAGTCCTATGCTAACATTTTCTTCCCTCGTACTTCTTACTTGTGGAACTATCTTCCGGCTTTTTTCCTTTCAGTCAACTTTGATCTTCAAAATTTTAAATGCAATATCAATCGTTATCTTCAGTCTTCTTAATTCATGTTGTTTTATTATTCTCTCTTCTTTTGAATAGTATCTTATTCATATTTTCTTCCTCAATAATCCTTTTCGACTCAATGACTTTATTGTATTGCTTAGGATGAAATGATAAAAACAAGGTGATTGGAATGCCGTCCTGGATCCTGATTTAGACCGAGGGAGCGTTAAAGTACAAACATTCCTTCGTAAAAAAAAACAAAAAAAACTTATCGCCAAATTTGATTTGGTCGATAAATTCCGAAATGAACATCAGGCAGAGTGACGACTGAACTACATCGACTGAGTTTGAGCTAGGAGAGTTGAGTAATTGTCTATTTTTCCATATCACAGTTTATTCTGTCGGAGTTACCTCCTCCTTCAAGTTCGTAACCCTTTCACCAGAGGTCTCTCTTTCCTGGCTATAAATAGCCAATGACCCTTCACCTCGATCTCTTTTTCCCTTTCAGGCCTGGGCACTAACACCCCGAGGTAAATTTCTCTGCTTCCTAGAGGACTCTATCAACCTCGAAATGTAGTCGCTAACAAGGGATAGCGTGCACACACGCACGCACACAGAATATTCACACACGCACGCACACATACAGAATATTCACACACTTTGTCCTTCGTACTGTTTCCCTGTATTGTAACTTGTTATGAATATATATTTGTTGTGTATACATATATTATCGGTCTTGTTTTGTTTGCTTTCTTTTCCTTCTTCTTTGGACTTAATCAAAGTCCAACCTTTTTATGTAGTTGGGCCCGGCGGGCAGGAGTATCTGAACCATACAGGCGTTTCGTCCACGTCTGACTTCTCTCAACAAACCGTAACCGCCAACTTAACTGCCACGGCCCCTCTACAATTCGGACCATAGGCTTGGTCAGTCTTTAAATTTAGATCAGCCCATATCTATGATGATATTAAATACATCGTCGGATGCGAAGGATTTTTGCACCAGCTTTTTTGATGCCGATAATAATTACCGACGCAGATTAGAGACATAAACAAAGCCAGAGTTGGTATAGCTGTAAAATCGGGAGATGTAAGTGAAGTCGTAATAGCTAAAGCAAAGTTAGCCTACTTGTTTATCAAGAAGAACCAACCAGACTGTAATAGTTAGAGTTAGATTAAAGTATGTCTGCCTAGACGATGAACATGACCGCATAATGGTGTGAAAAAGAACTCCAGAATACCTCTGATCGGCATATCACCATATGGACGGCGATTGATTACAAACAAAAGCATCCGTGAGGATATTCGTGATCATTCCAGAAGTTTTTTTTTTTTTTTGTTGTTTTTTTTTATCAATCGTTTCATCTCAGTTAGACGCATATTTAGTCGACTTCCTTCGTTTCGAGGCGACTGAATCAACTAGATATGAAATCTGGGAAGCGTCAAAAAATCTCAGGAATAGGTGGCTTGCTTTACAAAGTGTTTTTGAGGATATCACCCAAATTGCAAGGGGTATAGTAAAGTTGTTTAGCAAAGAAAAATATGATTGGAACAGGATTAATAATTTTCGGTCATTAACTATGTTGCACACACGCGGGATCGTCTGATAGCCGCTGAACGGACTTTTGTTATGCAGCGTAGGACGATCCAAGATAAGTTGCATTTGGTTCGCATGATCATAGAGAAAGTCTGGTTTCATCCAGAACTCGAGTTGGAAAAGGATTTGTCGAAGAAGTTCGAGGCTGCAGTTAATCTGCAGCAGCGAATAAATCTTTCCTTAAAGGGGACGGTAGAAGTGTACGTTTCGCACAATTAACCAGTCATCGGTACTTCCGCTCCTCTAGTGACAGCCTTGTTTCGACTCCTCTGAGGTCACAGTGTTCTCGTAGCCGCGCGATCTGCTGCCACCATCCTTCCGAGAGTGGTTTGGTGATCCCGAATATTGAGACCCACCGGCATAGCTTGCAGTTAACTTTCCTATGCTGGATGTGTACATGAACACGGGCGATTCTGGAAGGATGATGCAAGGAAAGCCTTTCCGGCTTTGAGAAGCGTCCACTCGGATAGAGGAGACGTCCAACGTTTGCCCGGAAAAAGTGCCTCCTTCTATCGCGAATGTCAACATGTTCTGAGAGATTTCGTTCGAGTGAAGACAGTGACACCCGAGCAGTGTCGAGAAAGGCATTATATCGTGTCCCCAGTACGAGACGATATCTCGATGTGCACGGCATGACGAAGGGGAAGTATCCCTCATTGTGGCCGTTGGTCCATGGGCTGAAATGCCACACTTAATGACCAGGCATCATCACCTTAGGTTTTGTTTTAGCTTTTATAGTAGCTAGGCAATGGAGAGCTATTTGGCCCTTTTATTTATTTTAGGACCATTCAGTTCAGTTTTTACTTTCATTCCCTCTTAAATGACAAAGGGTAAAGTTCTCTGGTAATGTGGGAATGTTTCTTTTACTTTTTTTTTTTTTTTTTTTTACATTTTTCTACATTTTATTTAGAGGGAAACGAAACTGATGAAATTATATATACAATTTTATTATTGGTGGAAATAAGCAAAATTAACGGGAAAGGTTAGTAGAGAACATTCGCAGTCCACGATATGGAAGAGAGACCAAGGTATTCTGAAATCAGAATCAAGAGGCGCAATTTCTAACAGAGGAGGGTCAAAGATTAGGGAATTGGAATAAAAAATGACTGGTCCTTACAAGGTAGAATTGAGAAACTGGAGAGAGGGAATCTTGAATAGAACCAAAACGGAAACTAGGGCCAATCACTAAACTATCTAAGAATACAGTTGGGTCTAACCTAGCTAAGGGAGGGCCCCGAACAGAATGCCACTAGTGACAATAGGTATCTAAAAAAAAGAAAATCAAACTGTGTTGCGAGTTTGGTTCGTGTGAAAGGGGCTACCTTTTACGTGAACCAAGCTTACTGCATGTACCCATCTTTTGCTGGAATCGTCCAGAACCAATCTCTTTCTATCAGTTCTGGTCTTCATCCTAAGCTTTTGCTCAAAGAATCGTATCAGATCCTGGTGAGAAAAGTATTCATTTGGAGAAATCCCCCCCCCTGACGCGTTACTCTTACCACCATACTGGCCACGACTGCAGCGTGAGAAACTACACCCGTTTCACCCAAGACATCATTGAGCACTAAATGATCGGGCTCGATGCAAGCTGTTAGCTCGCTGACATAGTAGAAGATGGCGTGCTCGGCTGTTTTCTTTATACCACTGACACGCTGGTGACAATTAGGTGTGTCTGCCATGCCTACTCTGATGTTCTTGTCGGTGAGAGGCAGAGCATTCAGAGCCAATAGCCAGGTGAGCGAAAACTCAGTTACTGAGGTAATCTACACCCACCCCCAAGACTAGAAAGAGCGCAGCCTGCCCACCAACAAGCCAAGCATTTCAATAAGCAGATTCGTAGCTCTTCCCTCCACTAATCTCCGTTACAATAAGTTTCTGGGTCGTAAAAGTCACACCAAGGCCTGACGACACTCCTTGAGGAATCGCTTCTCGTATCTAGGCGTACTATGTCACTCGACTCCCTGTTGAAAAGAATTAGAGGCTAGTAAATATGGCCCTTACACTCCTCCCCGAAGCAGTCTCTTCTGTCAACGATTGACGTAGGCTAACCAACTTCGAGGGGTATATTTAACTCGCTAAGTGTGGCATTAGTAATCCCCCACCCCATGACACGGACGCTGCCTACTCTGCACAAGAGAGAGAGAGAGAGAGAAAGAGAAAGAGAAGAGCAAGCGTTCGAACCTAGATAATTTCCTTCCAATTAAAACTAAAATATTTTTAAATAATGTACTCGGTGAGTTTAATAGTTATCACCCCCTACACACCTCTATACCAATTTTGCAAAAGCCATCATACGTATAAAGGCCCAGAGTTATGTGAAATTGTTTCTATTCAATGAACTTGCAGTAATTTTTCAAGGTTTTTGTCGTGTCTTTCATTCACGTTGGTTTTGCTAAGTTGTTTCCCCATAATTCAACTTGAACACGAATTCTCTAAAAATGCTTTAAGTCTTAAAACGAGGATAAAACGTTGCGTCAAAACCAAACCAGTCACCCTTTTCAAAGAAATGGGTAAGAAAAACTTTTCATGAAACAAAACACAATCTCTTCAAATTTCTTCGGTGTATAATTTCTGTGTTTTGATCACTTATGGGCAGTCCAGTTATTTAATTATAGTTAGCAGCAGATTCGGGACAAAACCACCTTGGTTAAAACAAGACAAAATCCTTAGTCTTTAATTCCACGGGGTTTGTTTCCTGTATCAGTAATCCTTAAAATCGTTCAGTTATCGTGATATTCTGTGACAATATGCCCTTAAGACATAATGTTTTTACAATTGGCTGCATTCTGAGTAAACGGATCTTCAAGAACAAAAGTCATAACCGGAATAGGTGATATATCCACCAAGAAATCAATCCATGATTGTGCCTATATATATATATATATATATATATATAGTCTTGTATAATGAACATAACATCTTGAATGTCAGTATTCATGAAATATAACTAAGAATTTTTCATATTTGTTTTGGGGATTTTATATTTTGTGGATTTTTTTTACATTCCAACTGATGGAATGGTCAGATTGTCTGAAACTTATTACCACATTTTCTAAGAGAAATACTGTCCATCTCTAGATTATTTATGTAGTTCCATAAAACCTGTCTGTGCAATTAGAATTCTTCTGGTGTATATAACATTAAATTCATTCCCAAATCTGACTGCGCAATTTGAATTGCTGAATCATTAGCACATTTGAAAATAGATAGAAGCGTTTAAAACTCTATAGATTTAGCAAATTGTCTGAAATACTTACCGTCCTGTGTATGACGATAAACTACATCCGCGTCTTGGGTAAGACGATAAACTACGTCGAACAGCAAGGCCTCTGATCAGGAGGTTTTGAGGAGCGTGGAACCACCTCTTAATTGCTGGTGTTCCCAGGTCCACCCTGACCCGGGGTGGTAGCACCTGTTAGGGTCCCAGCTATGAGTAAATAGTTACCCCCTCCAAAAACAAGGGGTCAAAACACTATGAAAATGTAAAAATAGGTTTTAATATCGGAAACATTTTGTAAAAAAAATCCTTACCATCAATAAATTTTTGAAGAAAAATTATTACCAGCAATACACTTTTTAAAAAGAACTATCAGCAATAAAAATCTTGTAGGCATTAAATAACTGAAGTTGATATGCCGTAAACCAAACTGAAATACTTAGAGGTTCTGAAACCACTGGGAGACTCAAACTGGTTTCTGAAGAAAACCATTAATGCAATACATAAACAGATTGAAGATAACTGACTTGAATTTTTTTTTTTATTTGCCAACCACGCGTCTCCCACAAATGCTAAGTCGGAAACTTTGAATTAAAACTAAATGTTAATATGGCCAGGATATTTCTTACGATTTGTTCCGATTTTTTTTTCTTTGTTCTATGTTAGAAAATCGGTCTGCGTTGATCACACTTTTTTTTTCTTTTCGGCTGTATAAAATGAATGTCAAGACGACGTCTTACGAAAAATTAGTTTTCATTATTCTATAGATGAGGACAACGTCTTGCAACATTTAAGTGACGTAAATTTCGTATCCAGTTTGAAAGAATCGTACGAACAAAATTTTATAGACTAATTATCTTTAGTCTATTAACTATCCTGACCACAGAACTTAAATCATTTAGGACTTAAACGAAATATTCGCTTTCATGTCTAACGAAATATCACTGAAAAACAGGTCTTTGTAATAAAAAAAAAAAAAAAAAAAAACTATTCTAATCGGTGATTTCTGTTGCTTTTATCTTCCCCCTTTATTCCTAATAACTTAAGAATATTTTTTGTCTCAGTCAAGAATAATTGTTTACCTCCGCTAATTCCTGAAGACACTAGTCTAGTTTCATCATGGCGTTATGTCTCAAACGGGTTTGAGACCTGAATATAAAATCTAAGTCACCCTCCCTCCTCGATGCTAATAATATCCTTTATTGGGAATGGCCTTGTGGCAAAAAGGGTTAGTTTTCAGCTGTATAACTCGTGTTTAATAACAGTTTTATTCCACTCTAAAGTGATAGATTAATTTATTGAAACTGTCTAAAGTCTGGTCCTATTTATTTTAAATCTGATATTTATTTCCTTCCCAGATTTAAGTCCATGCAGGATAAATTCTAAATCCGATACGTTTGCGTATGTCTATATTTTTTTCATTTCGAGTAAATTTCAGTGGCCTTCTCTGGAGACGCTGTTTTAAACAGGTTATCTAGCATCTTTGAATAATGATTTTTTTATTGGATTCAGCCAAGGACATTTATATTCAGTCGGAAAATCTCTTATTTACAAAAGGGCAATAATGACCTTCATTAACTAATGAAATTATCTGCAACTGTTCGATGATATTGGATTCTCTAATTTGTTTACTTGGATTTGACACTAAACCTGGAGTCAAAATTTAACAATGCTCTCTGAGAACTGTCAATTGAGTTACCAGAAAAATGTGTTCGCTGTTTTCGGCTCTCTCGTTCGAATATCTAGTTATATCCCCCCTCCAAAAAAAACTCTTATTCCATGTTTAATAAAATTGATGCTATTTTCAAGGCTCTTTTGGGATTACTCGTGAAAATTTTCCAGCTTAAAAAATTTGACACTATTGTCGGTCAAATCTTGGAATATCTAAATGAGCAAATTGCTTAAAGTGATTTAAGGAGTTCACTGGAACGCTATCAAATACATTTTGGAGTAATTAAGTACGTCAATGTCCCGTTCTTCTGCGTTAATTCTCCAACATTTACTGCATTTTAAATAATTAAATGTTATTACAGATACTGATATCTAGTCTAGTACAAGAATACGATGGTTGAAGAAATCGCATCAACATTACTATCACTTGATAACGGACTTCGATGCAAGTATTAAGCTTATGCTTTGTCTGGCATAAGACATTCTAGTTTACCCAATTTGTACTTCTTAGTCTGAAAATATTCAGCCGCCAAGCATCACTAAAATAAAATCTATTTCGAAATAGTCAAATAATTTCATCTATTGATATTTTTTTGGCACAGCTTTCTCTTGTAACTTTTTCCTGCAAATAGACCTTGAACAGAGTTTGGCACTTATATAGTAAGTGCATTCCATGAGGATCCATCTGACAGTAATAAAAACTTAACCATATCTCTGCAATAAATGCCCTCCATGTTAACATTTTAAATGTTAACTTTTAGAACTTCAAACAATTCTGAACTTTCAAGATGACTGCGTTTTTATTTTAACTTAATGTTTCTGGGTCTATGCTAGTTTTAGCCAAAATACCGTGGCACATCATAAACTTATCTTTTGATAAAAGCAACAAAGATGAAAACCCAAACTACTTAATCTCAGGTTAAAAGCGCTTCTCTCCTGAACCCTTGGATTAAAGGATATAGAACTCCAATTCTTACGCTACCGTAAAATTTCGCTTACGCAGAATTGATGTGGGTAGTCATTGCAGCAGTCGTGGAAAATCTTCGTACGTGAAGTCGTAAAGATGTATCCGAAAGTAATCACTTAGTTTTTAACAGAAGAGTAGCATACTAACTTTGAAATGTACTTTCTTCAACGGATGGTCATCAGTTGCAACGTCGAATTCTCTTCTGAAATTTCCTTCAACAGCGACTTTAGCCTGGGGTGGGGGAAGCTAGAAATCATATGGAGGTAAATCTGGTCTCGTGTCAGGAGAGGAAGCTCACAAACTTGTGTAGTGAGATCTTTTGGCAAAAACCTCTGCACGAAACGTGAAAAATGGGCAGTCAAAATATTAAAAATTAGATTAAAAGCCGCCCTATCAGGCGGTATTTATGCTAGCTCTCGGGGAGGGGCTCTTGATTGGATCTTCGGCCTAACAATGACACTTCATGAATTGAGAACATACTAAATTTTATTAAACTTGAACAATATTTTTCAACAATTATATTTTCATCAAAACAATGATATAATTTGTCTATTTGGAAATTATTGAAAAGCTGCACAATAAACATTTTAGGTTTTCCCATTCGGGGTCAGTACAATTAGTTTGTTTCAATTTCCAACCCATGAACAACCAACATAGAGCTGTCCGTGAGAAAAGCAGAGTTCCATTAGATGAAGTCCAATGATTGTCCTTGGGACTTATTGACATTGCACAGCTCACTCTCACTGGAAATTGAAGTCTTTTGAACTCAAAAGGAAGATCTGGAGGAATTAAGGGGGATTCTTGAAATTAAAACTCTTTCCTCCTTTCTTGGACCAGTAAGGATCTCTGCTTCCAAGAGATGAGGAAGCATCTTCTTGACAATTAACTTTGTTCCATTACAAAGCTTTGGAGGATCCAGATTTCTCAAGAGCATAACTGGCACATTTTCTTTTAGTTCCAGATTGTGTGATGGCATTCCAGGAGGATTCAAAGAGTTCAGCAACTTTATTGAGTAATTCACTGCCTTCTCTTGTTCAACCACAGTGTCAATGGAAAAGTACTCCATGCTTTCTTCTAGAATTCCTTGAAGAATTTTCCAGTTGATGCTATCTCCAGTTTAATTCCTGGGGGCTAATATGGCCCTCTCACAAGTCTGAATCCATGAAATGGTGTTTAATTTTTGGATAAACATGGTTAATCAAGTCTTGGATACTTGAGACTGAAACTCTACAACCATTTGGAAGTGGAATATCTCCATTTTGATCCATTTTGATGGTTCCATTGCCAAGCTGCAACAGCAAAGCAGCAAATCTTCTTGCTTCAAGGTCACCTGTGCTTCTAATTCTCATGTTTGTTTTCAAGAATAATTCTTTGAACATGGCTCCAGATGTAAGAATTTTTCAGGCAAGCATTGATTTCATCAGCTGGAGTTCCTCTTGCAATGACTGGTAATGTTTGTCTAAAATCACCAGAGTGATACCTCCCACGATTTGCGAATTCTGTCTAATGTCTCTGAGTGTTTCGTCCAGGTCCTCAAATGCTCAACTTGTGTGCCTTGGTACATTCATCCCAGACATTGAAGCTTGTCTCCTCCAATAGCTTAGCCAAGTTGGTTCCTCTTTTGATATTGCAAATAGGGGTTTCATTGTAGTTCAAATCCAATGGAAGTTCGAAGGTGTTGTACACCCTCCAGGCAAGAGGGTAGCAGCAATTTCAGATGATGCTACTGCTAAAACTACTTTTCTTTGGAGTCTCACTGCAGATAAAAAAAAATTTGTTACAAAAGTTTTACCAGTACCTCCAGGTGCATCAAAGAAGAAAATCTCTCTATTGTTGTTGCTGATGTCATCAAGGATCTTCTGATAAATTTGCTGTTCTTGATTCAACAGGGGATCATTGTTTTGGACACATTGCCACAGTTCTTTCATGTTGTATCCTGTTTCTCTCAAAATTTCACTGATTTGCTCAGTTTCTCTTTTGGAATTTGGCAGACCAAAATTGCCGAAATCTCTTTGAGCAAATTTATCACTTTGTCTTCAATTTCACAAAGAGCTAAATTTAGTCTGAGGATTCGACTCCAATCCTGGATGAGCAAGTTTCATTTGAAGAAGAGATATTTAAAAGTTGGAGCTGGGTCCCTTTAATTGAAAAAGTGTTACACACACACATTTTCGCATAGATGAC
Organism: Acanthosepion pharaonis; assembly: GCA_903632075.3. Lineage (NCBI taxonomy): Eukaryota > Metazoa > Mollusca > Cephalopoda > Sepiida > Sepiidae > Acanthosepion > Acanthosepion pharaonis. The sequence continues at coordinate 373,846 of CAHIKZ030001086.1, read as the reverse complement.
TGAATACTTTGCGAACATTTTTTAATGGTCGAATTATGGGAAGCATTCCTAAACGTGGTACGATTTCAATGGATTCCAGGCCCGCAAACTTTGGAGATTCCACGGATGAATTGTCAAGTTTCAAGCAAAACCTGATGCCTAAATGCGCTATAAATGAAATAGCCACATAACACAATCTAATTCAGTGATATCTACCGACTGGGTAACTCTACGAGAGAGTATGTTCATGCATGCGCATTAAAGTACCCAAGTTACAGTCACACAATTGGTTCGAGATATCGTCTGTGGCAGAGCCGCACGGACAAGTTTTTAAAAAAAACACAGCCATTCCTCACTTAAGGATTTACTGGCCTAACTTTATAAAATCTCAAAATAATTTTTTTTTTAATCTAGCCAGTCGGTATTATACTTTGTACAAAAACTTTTGTCATGAGAATATACTGATTTGTTGTTTTCTTCTTCAAAATGAATAAGACTCGTACTGTATCTACAGTATGCAAATCGAAGTAATGTACAGAAAATTAATTGTTGGCTCGTATTATGTTCGTATTGTGGAGGAAAGATCTTGATCTAAGCTAGATGGGCAATAGATTAACTGAACAATATCTCGCTAATAGCCGTAAGTAAATACAAGCAAACACTGAAGCTTTATTCATTGTACATTATGGAATATGAAGACAAGTATTTCAGAATTGCGTTTTTGTTATTTTACTAGAAATGGAAGGAAAATTCTTTTTTTTTTTTTTTTTTTTCCTCTTTTTTTTTTCCATTGGAACAAAACCAAAAATAATTTCGGTAATATTTTTAATAACTTTTCTTTTAAAACGGAAATTAAATTAAACTGAATTTTAAGATATTACTTTTAAAACCCAAACTTGAAATGTTCTATTCGATATTTTTACTTTAAAGGCGAAAAAGAACATCTTAAATTGCAAGTGATGGTGAAAATCCAGAAAGAAAAAGCAAAGATAAATTATCACAATAACTTTTTTTATTTTATAAATAAGTGAAATCTTTTTGGAATTCTTCTTCGGTTTCATTATGCAATGAAGCAAGCAGTCTTGTAGGGTGCGGCGGGGGATAGTTAAAATGTTTCAATATTGGTCATATGAAGCCCACATACTTTTATTATGACCAATGTATTTGCCGTAGTTTTGTCTAGTTAATTAGACATACACACCTTTTGCAAGTGTGTGAACAGATGTAGAGAAATACATCAAATAAACATTCTGACAATCAGAAAAGAGTTGCCTTTAACAGCATTCAGTATTTACATTATTAAATATGCAATTTTTTTTTTTTTTTTTTTTTTTACGAAATAAATTTTTGAACTGTCTTTTATGCATTTTATTGCTTTTCTTCTTTCTACTTATATTTTTCTTTTTACAATTTTTCTTATCCAAAACGTAATTTTACGGCTCCTTTTTCCAAATATGGTCCCCAGTAAAGTTGTCGTGAATATGAAATGATCAATTTCTCTGTAAGTATTCCACCAATGTACCACATAGGCGCATATTCCATTGTGATGAGACCCATGATATTTCCTTTAAACATAGAATAATCCCAGGGACAAGCGTCAAAAAGACTAAGCAAATATCCCGAACTAAATTCCCAAAGGAAAATCCACACCATATAGGCAAATGCTCTCACCACTAAAGGGACGTTGTCTCTCATTGTGAAATACATTCTTTCAAGCACTAACATTGAAATACCGTAGATAAACAAACACCAAATACTGGTGATTCCTTGAAGTTTATGGTTGACACTGAATACCACATCCCAGACGGCAGTGTACGTCACTTCAGCCACATAGCCATGAATGGCGTAAATGTAGAATCTTTGTGCGAACGACAATGGGACGAGTTTTAAATGTTCAGAAATCGGAGGCCGTTTCATATTTGATTCTGAAAAGAAGGAAAAACAAAGTCAGCCATTTTAAATTAATTTCACAACATTAAGTGAACTTGTGGAAACGTTTTTGATAATTTCTACTGGATTTACATGCATTTTAAAATGTCCTTTTTTTATTATCCTAATTTCTTTGACAAATTCATTAATTCAATTATTTTTAGCTTAAAAGATTTACATTTTACACTAATTAAAAGTATGTTTTCTCTTCCAAGTTTATGAGATGGAGTTGTTTGTCTACCGAACAAGACACCCTTCACATTTTATCATTTGAGAAAACTAAAACATTTATTAGTTTGAAAGATTTCAAATATTTACATTTTGTAATATTTCTCCATGTCTTCAGACTCCATTTTCATTTTCAAAGCATAATTCTAATCATGAAAAGATTTGTCATTTCACTTTGTATATAACGTGTCACATCTAAATTAATTAATGCTAATGATTTTCAATAAGAACTGATAATAAAAAATGCCTCAGATGCCATTCTAAATACGATTTCCACCTTCGAAAAGTACAAAATGTTTTTCATAGCCTCTGAACTTAAATAAGTGTGTATTTCCAAGTGCTACAGACCGGTGTTCTCACTCAAGTAAAAACCAGGTTTTTGAATGCTGATTACAAGACAAGCTGGCTTTCCCTACTTAAAAGATAGATGTAATTCAATCTTTCTGCTCTAATTTCCCTTATTATACTAAGCTCACCTATCAATAATAACTTCAAATCTTGAACTTTCAATTTCAATTCTCTACACTCAAATCATCCAAGCATTCTTATTCACACTTTAAAAATTTTACAAAATTTCAAAGTTGAAACCTGGCTATCAACATGTCCCTGATTTAAATAAATAAAAAAAAAAAAAAACTTCCTTCATCTTTCTAGTGTTCAATTCCGTTTTTCGAAACTACATTTTGTCTGATACTTGACTGGCCTAAACAGCCTTGTACATTAATGTACAAGGCCAGAATTTTAGAGTATTCGATGAGAGAACTTAAGGATAATTAGCAGATCTTACGTATTACTGCACTACGAGTAAACATGCATATTAGTATAAATAGAAAATCTATAACCCGAAAGTTTTAAGTCCTTTTTTAAGGTCACAGACTTCAAACTAACTTGTGGGGAAACTCTAGGCACCAATGTACATTTGTAAATCCCAAAACTGTAAACTCTTTACATACAATCTACATTCAAAACCTGTTATTGTTAATGTCCCTATAAGCCACAAGCCAGATTTGAATGTTTTGCCGTAAAGACCATTTACCTTTTCACACAACATTAGTCTTTATTACAAGAAAATAGATTAATAGACGTAAATCCGATAAAACGGCTAAAGCTTTCAGAAAATAGTAAACATGTTCAGCTGTTGATTTGGCTTTACTTATTTTTTTTATTTTTTTATTTTATTTTTTTTTTTTTGATCGGCTTATATACAAACAAATATCCTTCTCTACCCACTTTCACCAGATTAAACGCCATATTTAAATGGTATAGACGAGGGTCGATGATTGACAAGAATATAAAAAAATTGAAATTTGAATCTCATCACTCAAGAAGTGTCTACTAAAATAATATTATCTGAATTCGCTTAATTTTGCAGCACAATTTTTTAAAAAAAGCTCATAGTTTTTAATACAAAAATAACATCTCATAGATTTTAATGTCAAAATACCAACAGTATTATCAGGCGCTGAGTGAGGATCAAACTCCCTATAATGTTATTCTATTAATGCGCAAGACTAGCTCGTTAACCATCACATAGAGCAGGGTGCACTTACATTTCTGCAGCATCGAATGTAAACTTATTGACGAGTTTCCCCACTCTATTCTATATACTTTCCCTTGAAAAAAAAATATCCCAAATTAATATTGTTGGGCATTATATTCACAAACAATGTGTTAGTTCCTCCAACGAAAACAAGTCCTCAGGTGTTCTATCTTCAGGTATCTTAACGACATAGAAAAGAGTCATACTGAATAATCTTATTTTATAAATAATTCGAAGCAAGGGTTAGGGTTACTCTTGTAAGTTATGACAGAGGAAAACCAATGTTATTTAAAATTGCATTTATAACTTACTAGGTTAAAAGCCGCCCGAAAGGGGCGGCAATTAAACTAACTCCTGCGGAGGGTTCTTGATTGGTCCTTCATCACAATAGGTAAGGAGGAGTAGATGCGATAGGCAACAATAAACTAGAGAACTCAAAATTGATTGTTGCATTTAAGTATTGCGTTAATATTTAAGCTTACCTTTTAAGTTCATGGATAATTTCATTTAAAGACCATTTGACGTACGTAGGTCTTTACTTTCCGTAAAAAACAATTATTTTTTATTTCATGGGTGATTTTCGCTAGATTTCGCAATTAATTTCGATTATCTACAAATTTATTTCCAAGTTATAAAATATTCGTCGCAAAAAATTACGTAAAAAAACTGCCGAAAACAATCGCAGTAATGAAAACTTAGGAATCCAAAATTTCAGGATTACGGGTCCGCATCCAGGGCGGAATGTTTTTAATTTTCTCACGGAATCGGCTTGATTCCCAAATGGTATATGTTGAATGGTATATGTTCAATCTATTCTGGGAGCATCTACTTGTCCTTTACAGTGTGGGAACCCATCTGCATTTGTGCATAGGCAGGTGTCAGGTCATGCCCACTGATATTTACTCATTTTAGTCCAATGGGAAAGTGCCGCTCGGAAGATTGATCTCAGACACAAGGGCTCTCCTGGTTCTCATACAGTTTATGCATAGTTCCCTCCTCTCACTGTTAAAAGTATTCCTTATTTTTGCATCATCTCTGAGAGAAATGGTTTATTTGGGAGAACATTTCTTTAAAAGTTATTGTACATGATTTAGAAGCGCTTTAAAACAAATATCGTTTAAAATCTAACCCCACTGGAATTTTAGAAATAAACGATCGAAATATCCAATCAGTTAAGTTTTTCATTTTGAGATATTCTCTAAGCCTTCCGATTTATTGAAAGAACGAAAAATCCTATTCCATTTACTTTTGGCGTAAACTAACAATGTTGCTTTCCAGATAATTACTCTAGGAGTAAAGTTGAAAAAGTGTGACACAGTGACATTGGCATTTATTATATAGAAGGAGATGAGCTATTGAGAGTTGTATCACTTTGAAAAAAGTGTGACACATCAACATTAGCATTTATTATTATAGATAGATTAATTCGCCAGCAAATGTTTCTATCATAGATTAATTCATCAGCAAGTGTTTCCATAAGTTATAAATGCAATCTTAAGGTAATCAATTGAATGATCGATACGTATCGACCATTCAATTGATTAATAGCTCTATTTATTGATTGTTAAATATAAATAGACAAGATATTTTAAATTAGAAATATCACAAAGTACGATTGTATGTATTAGATATCACCCATCCCCCCACCCGTAACAGTGCCTATAAAAAAAACAAAAAAACTCCCAGTTTTATATGAAGTATCTAGTAAACCAGAAGCCATAGTTTGCCGGTATTTGTACATCGCCTTATTCAGATTACTATCGTAAATATACCATCAAGTATAGTATTTAGTAGAAAATACTCGTAGAAACTATCTTCGATGCGCAGATGTAAAACACTAACCAGATTTTAGAAGAAACTTTTTAAGCACAAAATTTTAAATATTTCATGTATTTTAATAATGAAGCCGCCGATATATTTAACTCTGTCCAATTTCATTTTGCGTATTAAAGAAATAAAACTAATTATAGTGAATCATTATTTAGCTTCCTCCAAAGATTCACTAAAATTGCGCATAAAAAATGAAAAAAATAGTTTTATCGTCAAAATTTTTATTAATCAGGATTTTTTTTATTATTAATTTATATTTTTTAATCCTTTTTAGGGCCTTCGAAATTTTGGTTAAACATCTTGTTTTTCTGACGTCAACGATTGACCATAAATTAGTAGGAGAAATTTGAGCGTCTTTTTGTGGTGGAAAACTCATTGATTTGGAATTTTTGCAAAGATCAGATAATTGTCGAATGTAATTATTTTAGAAATGTTTCTTTTTTTTTAAGAAAATCTTTGTAAAAAATAAGTATTTTATTTTTAATCTATTGCCCCCTTTCATTTATTCTGTGAAATTTCGAGAAATTCATTTTTGTAGAGCTTAATTTTTATGAGTTATAAGGACAAATCACAGAGAATTTAAATCATCAAGTTATTTTTTATCAACTGTTACAGAAAATCAGCTCTAAATCATAAAATAAAAAAATGTAATAAGACTAAGACATTATTAGAAAAAATAATGGATTTTTTTGGACACTAAAAAACTTTGGATACTTTGGTTTTAAGAAAAAGTATTTTTTTCGATGAATAATACATTTTTAGAAGAATTGTTTTCATTTTTTTTATTAGAATAATTTATACAGTTTTAAATCTTTTAAAGTTACGTATTGATTTGTAGCAGCAGTTAGGTAATATTGTTAAGTAAAATCTATATTTACTAATTTTAAATAAAAACCTCAAAGACTCTTTTTCTATTTTTAAAATGCATTTTAAACCATGGGTATCATTTTTAGGTGCCAACTTTTGTTCATGAAGCCTACAACCTGAAACTCTAAACCTGCCCCATTCGCAATTAATATTCTTTGAAAATAGGTTACGAAAGATCGTCAGATTCTAAAAATGCGCTTGGATATCTATTCTGGGAGCATCTACTTGTCCTTTACAGTGTGGGAACCCATCTGCATTTGTGCATAGGCAGGTGTCAGGTCATGCCCACTGATATTTACTCATTTTAGTCCAATGGGAAAGTGCCACTCGGAAGATTGATCTCAGACACAAGGGCTCTCCTGGTTCTCATACAGTTTATGCATAGTTCCCTCCTCTCACTGTTAAAAGTATTCCTTATTTTTGCATCATCTCTGAGAGAAATGGTTTATTTGGGAGAACATTTCTTTAAAAGTTATTGTACATGATTTAGAAGCGCTTTAAAACAAATATCGTTTAAAATCTAACCCCACTGGAATTTTAGGAATAAACGATCGAAATATCCAATCAGTTAAAGTTTTTCATTTTGAGATATTCTCTAAGCCTTCCGATTTATTGAAAGAACGAAAAATCCTATTTCATTTACTTTTGGCGTAAACTAACAATGTTGCTCTCCAGATAATTACGCCAATTCCCAACGTGGCTTTTATGGCGAGTCTTCTTAGCCTTGACAGAAAGACGAACGCTAATTTCAGACAGAATTTTACTCACTTCCACTCACCGTGAAATCAGTGCCCGTTTTTTTTTTTGTTTGTTTGTTTATTTAATTAACGTTTCTGATCAAATAATCACTGTTTACTACAAAAAAAAAAACAAAAACAAAAAAAAAACAAACATAACACGCGTGTGCATATTTTAACTAAAATACTTTTTGATATTTTCAAATTTCAATCAGTTTGGTAATAAAATCAGAGGAGGCCTAGATATAAATACTAACTTTTCAATGCATCCGTTTCAATTTTTGCATGGCAAAAATAGTAAATTAAATCTTATACATGTTTAATAAGGTTAGTCGATATGGCCTCCAGGAATTCCAAATCTTTTTACCTCTAATTATTTTTGCGCCCCTCACACACTTTGACGCAGCTGTTGACGTTTGAACAATTTTTTTTTGTCTTCATGGGAAAATCTATTCAACAATCACTTGCTGAATTATTTTTTAAAATTTTTAAACAACTTTCAATGTCTATTTCAAAGCCAACTATCCACTTCACTTCATTTGGGGGCTTGCTTTGTAGCTGAATCAGTTGCGTATGTGTTCAAACAGGTAAAATCGGAATTTACAATGTTGATTTTCAAGGAAAACAAGCTTTTCCGACTTAAAATTTGTTTTTCCTCTCGTTTTACTTTGTGGCGTACTTAAATTCAAGTCAACATCAGTTGTGTCCATTCACAAAATTTCCTTTATTCTTAAAAACTTTCTTTACATTTTCTCTCCCTCCCTCTGAAGTGGAGCCTCTTAGCTTGTTTCCCGACAAGAATTCTGAAAACCTAACTTGTAAGATCCATTTTTTTTATATTTTAGTCGAGTACAGAGCCCGCAAAGAAGGGTACCCAATGAGACTCGAAGTCGTTAAATTAGCGACTGCCCAGAAAGAATGGTTTCTTAATCATCGTGCTTCAACCAGCATTCTCTTGATTTTGATCGAAAATTATTTTCGTTATTTTTTCTTTTTTAAATTTACCAATGTTATTTGCAAATGACAGCGTCCCTAATTTGTCACCAGAAGCAGAAATGTTTTCTCTCGCAATCAATACACTTTGCCAAACATTAGAAGGAATACTGGGAAATGGACAATTCGTCAATATTTACATTTTGATGTGACTGATATTGCTCACTAGGACAAAATTGTGTTAAACCCTGATTCCTGTGTGTCTGTGACAAACGGGAAAAAGCAAACATTTCGAAAGGTGGATATTTTTTTTGAATGTTATTCAAGATCAAATGTTTTTTAGTGAAACTGTGACCCTTCCAAAGCTGAAAAGGTCAAGTACGGCAATCTAAATTCATTTGTGTTAATATTCGGTGTCTGACATTTAATCGCAATTGTGCAGTAAGCGATGACACTGACTTAAGTGAGAATACTTCGCTTTTAATACGAGGCTCGATGCAAAATAACAATGCACCATTCAAAATTAGTTCCCATGAGGAAAAATAAAAATGCATTTTTTTTCTTTTCATGATCCCAAGCGAAAGAATATTTTCTTCAGATTAACCCACTCAACCGGTTGTGGGGACCTCTGTGATAGTAGGAATTGATTTATATTTATAAGTACAAGTCTCTAAATTTGAGGATTATCCCCACTGGGTCAGTATCACTCCCCGAAAAGACTTCTTAAAATTGTGCAAAACGGATCGATCCTAATTTTCACAAATTCGACATTTACAGTGTGTATCGATTTTAACAAAATAAATTGTTTATAGTAATTCTTTATTTGCACAGATATCACTTGCCTCAAACTATTTTAGGATCTTTATTTACAAACATTTAAGACAGCTTCATTTCTCTTAAGTTATAGCATCCCTTGCACTGTCAAACTTTACATATGTCTGGTTATTCATTTGCACACTTGGGAATATTACAGAAAGTTTGCCAATTCCAGTTACTTGGCAGATATTGTTGCGAATGAAGCGCACCTGTATTGATTTTTGAAAATCAGTAATTCATTCAAATAGCTTATAAAACGCAAACGAAACATCGAAACATATTCTGTTTGAAAACTTCTTCATCTTCAGTGAAAACAATTTCAAATATCGTTTATTAGATGTCCAACGTCAAACAAAACAATTCTTTATATCATGCGTCTTTTATTGCCTGTGAGATCATTGTATGAATTTTTACCTGGGATTAGCTCAGTGTTTGTTTACATAATGCAAAGGATCATATATTGACTTAAATATTTAAAAATTCTCCCTGATGCATTTAAACTGATTTTAAACTAAATTTTGCTTTACACGAAAATTTTGGACACTAATAAAACAAACTTTTAGGGATTGTGCATATAAAATAACTACATAAAAAAGTTAGATTGCTTTTTTAACAATAACAAAAAATAACACTGCAGGTGAAAATGTCAGAATTAGTGTTAAAAATGAAAAGTACAAACATTTTTAATTTATTGAACTATTTGTAAGAAGTTTAAATATTTAAAATGACCTTGCTTTGGATTATAAGAAATATATGAATTATATTTCCTACATAATTTCTATTTACACTAATCTTCCTCATCACAAGTTGTATACAATAGCAGAAAAATGTTACCTGTTTTACAAATATCTCCCTGTAGCAATGTAAACAATATCTGTTTCCGTGGGTGTCCTACCGTTGAACTGCATCCAAATCTCTCCTTTACGCCGCATGTGTAGTAAGTAGACAACTCGTTGCCAACGCATAAAATAATCGTGCAGTCGTCTCTCTGTTCGTTCGTCCGTCTGTCTGTCTATTCAATTCACTGGTTATCTTTTTGGTAGAATGACAAACCGGCAGCCGTTGTGTTGCGTACGCTGAACATGTGACCTAATCACGGCCTTTGATCTCATGACTCAGCTTAGAGTTAAGCTACTTATTCAAAAATAGACAATCTGACATTGTTTGGAGCAAGAGCCTGTTCGTAATTATTAGCAACTAAAACTACTCTGTCCAATATTAAAAAAAAAAAAAAAAAAATCCCAAACAGCTGTTGTATCAATGAAGACAGATTTACTAGCGTTAAGAGATGATGACGGAGACTCTACTAAGACGCGGGAATTTTTTCTCCATTCAGAAACTGGCAGAAATTCTTCAATTTTCACTTTCTCACATGTTTCAACAATGCGATCTATTTTATATTCCACACGTTACTTCCACACGCATGAATTTTTTTTAATGTTTTTTCCGTTAATGCTTTTAATCAGAAATTAAACTGTTTGACTGATAGCTAAAAAGAAATATACACAGTAAAAAAAATGTAAATGCTTATTCTCTGTGTGGTTTTAAACATATACTTTGCGTGATTAGGAACTCTCTCTCTCTCTCTCTCTCTCTCTCTCTCTCTCTCTCTCTCTCTCTCTCTCATATATATATATATATATATACTCGACTCTCCCGTCGAACTCGACGTATGAGGGTCAAGCAGATTAGTTCCTAGGAAACCGACAGCCCGACACCAGCATATGAGATTTGATTATAGTGGTGAAGGTTTCGTGCAGAACCATCCAGACTTTTTGAAGGGCCGATTACAGAGATCTGGTGCACTACGTGCCACAAGGTCCCCAAACGACTCCCCGCAGGTTTTGAATTCAGAGTTATCCTTCTCCTACACCGGTTACCATCCAAGGCTATAGAACCCAGTCTGTCCTGCTATTTACACATAGCATACTAAAATGGAAGAGACAAAGACGGGCAGAGGATACTGAAATGTCCGGAAAGAGATAATGTCAAGCCTTTTAAAGATTTCTTCTTTTTTGAAAAACGCTTTCACTTTCACCAACGCCTAAAGGATAACAAGCTCCAACAAAATTCTCTTTTTGGCTAAGCAAATAAAAGGCTTAAGATTAACAATCTTGATTCTATCGGCAGAGCATAAAAGACAGAATTCCACACCGACAGTTTCAATCGTTTCTTTTCTCGCCAACCGGCATATATCCTTTGCGCCAATTTGTAACTTATTCCACTTCAGTTAACATCTTAAAATCTCACAATGAACTTGCACTGATCGTATTTATTGGGTCGTTATCACAGAAACAGTAATCTGATACAGACTATTTACCATTAGCTACATTATCTTTCTTGCATGTCATTATATTTTCAACGTTAAAAAAATACTGATTTAGTAAGGAAAAGTCATAAGTTTTCAAATGCTAATTCTACTATAAATACAAGTCTCGTTGTTGTTTTTCAAAGGAATGTGTAAGTGGATAAACCAATGAAACTTTCTTTTTGTGGAATTTATTTTCTTAATGTGTTTTGAAATCTGTTTGAATCTGATGTTTTACTCTCGTGTCATCAAATCTAGAAGAAATACAACTTATAAAATGGAACCTTGAATGAAGAAAATATATTTTTTTAGATTTCCGCTTCTATTTTCATAGTATAACTATGTTTCGAATAATGCATTCTTCCGTTTCCCACGTGTGTAGCATTTATGTCGAAGGATGATATTGCTACTATAGAAAGTCCAATAACAATGGCGAAAACAATCTTCCAAGTGAGCAAGTTCAGCCTACTTAGAAAATCAATACTTAAGAAACGTTTTAATCTACTCTTATGTCATGAAACATTTGTATCCAAGAAAGTCGATTTTTCTTATATTTCGCTTTAGAATCAAAACTCAGTTTAATGTCTTCAATTTTGGTAAAACAAAATAGTTTTCATAAAGTAAAATTAACGTTTTATTGAAAGTTTCGAAAGCAAATTGAATTTCGTTTACTCGATTATGTATAATCTTGTTCGTGTGATTGGCATAAAACAAAATACTTTCACATGGAATATAATAAAAAGTATTTGTCCAAACCGTTCAGATATTAAACCGTTCTGGGTAAGACGATAAACTACATCCGACAGCAAGGCCTGATCAGGAGATTTTGAGGAGCGTGGAACCACCTCTTAATTTGCTGGTGTTCCCAGGTCCACACTGACCCGGGGTGGTAACACCTGTTAGGGTCCCAGCTATGGGCAAATAGTTAACTCCCTTCAAAAATACAGTAAAAGTGTAAAAATAGGTTTTAATACCAGAAATACTTTGTTTAAAAAAGTTATTACCGGCAATAAATTTTTGAAGGAAAAAATTATTATCAGCAATACATTATTACCAGCAAAACATTTTTGAAAAAAAAATATTTCCAGCAAAACATCTTTGAAAAGAAAAATTACCAGCAAAATATTTTTGAAAAAAATATTACCAGCAGTAAAAAATTTTGTCGGCATTAAATAACACATTGAGGTTGATATGCCGTAAAACAAAGCAAACCAATCAGAAAATCTTTAACCTGGAAAGATCGGGACGAATTAGAATTAGTAGCACTCAGAAGTTAAGTCATGTGTCCGTAAAGGATTAAATCAGGATTAGTATCTTTATTTCATGAACAACCAAATTAGGAAAAATTTCACTTTTGAAACGTATCAATGATGCTATTCAAGACACACTGAACAGTTAATGTCTGATTAGCTCAAGCTGATTCTCACCCATCTGCTCAGGACAATCAGTATAATAATAATTACGTACAGACAAGAGGGACAACCTAAAGTGACAATGATAGGCAGCGGCGATTACCCAGAATAGATGAACGTTGTTGATTGCTATGCCTAAATAAACAGTCACCTATATAAGCAAATGACTAGAATTTACAACTCTGAATCGTGCAAAATTCATACACAACAGTTTCTCGATTTATACCAGATGGGAAATAAGCCTCCTTTTGAAAATGGTTCAGGGTTTTTTTTTTTTTTTTTTTTGTCAATTATCTATTCTAACCGAGATTTCCTTATCCCCCAATATGCAAATTGTACTAAATATCTTAAATTTCGTTGTTTTCAACTACAAAGTTTGCAAATCGAAGATTAAGAAAACAAATTCATATTAAAAACTTAGAATACATAGAATAAAAACAATATTTGAAGAATGGCCGCTCACATTTGTGATATGCAAATCAAGATTTCTTATCTGAAGGTTTTTTTAAAACATACAATGGTTAATATTTAATAAAAATGCTATTTTTACTACTTTAAAAATGTTAGTATTGAATAAATGTTCAATCGTCTAGGTTGTTTTTTTGTGTGCTTTTTTTTTAGTTTTTTTGAACACGTTCTTTTGAGAGAAGTGTACTTTTTTACATGTTTATATCTTTTTAGGCTCAGTGAATCCATTTCAAGTTTATGGAAAATTATTTCTTCGTATAGAAGCACGAGGAGTGTGGAATTAAAAGGAACTTTTCTAAAATTACTATATGTCCTAGAGACGCACGTAAGACAAGAAAAAAGTAGGTGTGTTCGGTTTTTTTTTTTTCTGAAAGGTGATTGCGCCTTTGTTTTTCTGTTTTCTTGAAATGTTTTTGTTTTCTTTTTGTCATTGAATCCTTGTATCTTTTTCTAAACTGAAATGTTTTTTTTACATTTTTCGATATTAACCATTCAGAAATTTGTTATCTTGCCTTAATAGGCACACAAATAGAAATTAAGGTGCAAATTTTTATTTGTACCCTTTTGTCTTTACTTGTGTAATAAATGTTTTTCCTTTAAAATTTTACGCAGTGGTTAAGTCTTATTTTGTTATTTGCGCCTATTTTGATCTCAGGGTGGAGAGAAGCATGTCACCTCTTTTTTCCTTTCTATCTCTACTAACTAGATTTTGTATCTGGCATATGAGTGATTTTATATGTTACACAAATATGACGATAGCTGGCTTCATCTAAAAAGCGTTTTCTCAGAGAATGGAAATATATGAATTCGAGAAAAATCAAAAAAAGTATTTGAAAATACAAAACATTAAACGAAATTTTAACTCGCCATTTTGCGCATGCGAATTATGAATCTGACTCTAAACTTTATTGAAAATATATACCTTTTGATAAAGAATATTAGTTTTTTACAACTTCAGAATCGACGCCTGGGATCAATACTTGGGCCCACTTAATAAAGGGAGGTAATCACAATCTCTACTGAAGACTAACGCAATACAATCTATTCTCTCCCATTACGCTATAGATATTCAGTTTGCCTAGATTAGCAAATATAAGAATTCTGGCAAATAAAATGGTTTTAAAATTGGCGCACATATAATATCGTAAAGTTTTCCTTACTTTTCTTTCTCTATTCATTTATTTTTACAGACAATACTGACTCGGTGAAAAACAAAAAGAAGTCATGTGGTTAAATGGAAACAAATATTGTTTTGATGTTTTTTGTTTGTTTGTTTTTAACCTGGCTGTGGCTTAATGTTTTTGTTTTTTTTCCCAGCGTTTAGAATTCGCGTAGTCCACTTTTTCTTTTCATCTTGTGGAATCTTCCACAACAGCCAGTTAACCCCTGATAGGAAATGCACTATTCCTATGTGACTTTCACCATCACCATCTTACAAAATATATAACAAGCATTCATTGGTTAATCACCTTCAATCTAGCTTGCTGATTGGTCAGTTTCGACCAATCAAATCATCCCCACGCGACAGATCTATTTTGGCGCCAACTCAGTCGGAGCCTTCCATGTGATACACGATCTTATATAAACAAAACACGTGTAAGCTCCCGTGTGTTTCTTTTCATTGGTCTTTCTCCTTGCTGCCAAGATGTAATCTTCAAGAACTCCCGTCTTGACCATATAGTCAGACGTTAAAGGCCATTACCAACATTCACCCAAGTACGAACTCTGAAATCTCTTCTGAACTTTTACCAACTTGTACAATACACAATTGCAAACATGCAACAACTCATTCTTCTACAGTTTAATAATCAACTTCTTCTTTATGAGCTTAGGTACAAATATTTCCAAGTCTAAGAGACACAACTCTGTCTAACTTTTCAGTTCACATGCATGTACATCAAATACTTAATAAATTCAATTGTTATGTTTTGAAATCATTACATTATGTTTTGTATTTTATACTATGTGCTATTTACGTCAAATATAAATTGCATTGCGTCCACGCATTGTTCTTAATGCCACCTTTCCTAGCCAAAGTTAAATATATGTAGTACACACCCTTACAATATAATATTTAACGCTGGAAAATAGGAATTAGAAGATATAATGAAGGCTAGACTGATCAGCTACAATGAAGAAAATTAAAGATTTTATTTTTAAGAAGAAATTGCGGAAAGGATAATGTTTTGATAGAGCAATGTGGCAAGTGTGCGAGTAATTTATTACGAAAGGCGCTAGGGATAATCGGGATGGGCTGACTCAGCCAGGAGGGTGGTCGAAGGACCCGGAGCTGAGAACAATAGGGCCTTGAGTTTATAAAACAAGAATGTGCGTAAGCCGTAATTTTACAAATAGGGAATCTTGACAATTGATGAATGAAGGTCATTAAAAATACTTGCTGTCAAAACAGCAGACGGGCGTTAAAGAAGTGTTGATTCAGGATATGGAATGCAGATACGATTTGTCACCCAGAAAACAGGCATAGAATTTAAGGAACGGCCAATCAAGAAGGGCCATGTGTTAAATACTAGAATTTTGACCAGGTGAGAAAAAGATTTGCGTAGGCAAATTTCCGAATGATAATTTTAATTCTTAATTGTCACAAGTCAGAAAACCCTACGTAAGCAAAACATCGAGGAGATAAGGTCTTCTAATTAATGAGGTAAATTGAATTGCGTCAAGACGACCGAGAAGCCAGTGGCGGCGCAGATAAGACAACAGGAGAAGTGTAGAATTTATTAGCGCACTTCGAAATGTGTTAGTTTAAGATGCCAATAGATGAGAGGAGTATAGGTGGATCGATATCCTGTGACCATACCCCGCAAAAGAGGAGGTCTTAGCATAAATTGCAAGCGTAAGCGATTTTAAACAATGGATCTTTATTGGATTTAGGGAAATCACAGAAGCCACGTCTTGCCCCACGCCGATATGGCGTGAGGGTCCATATAAATAAACGCGCAAGGCAGAAAAGGGAGAACCGCGGAGAATCTCATCGAGCGCTGTTAAGTGTCCGTATTGAAGACTGACCAGCTCGCTGAGACTGCCCACGTGACTCCTGCCAAAAACAAGAACTCCGACTTTGAAGAAAAACTATGCTAAGACCAAGAAGTAATCTTCACCCTTGTACTAACAAAAGTTAACACCGAAAAACAGAACTTAGATAACACCGAAAAGTAGATTTACATTAACACCAAAACAGAACGAACTTCATATTGAAAACAGAATTTCGTAATCCAGTTCTAAGAACTTGCCTAAGTGTCACACTCATTTAAGACGGGTTGGGACAATAATTGTTATAAACCAAAGAACTGATTTAAATGTGAACTTTGTTACTTATTATATTTGCGTCATATTTTGTTTTATTTTTTATTTTTATTTTTATTGATGTGCCCCTTCACTCTAGTGGATCGAACTTGGTACCAAAGATTCCGACAGCAACCGGACCTGACTGTCTTACGATTAAAAATTCACAACGTGAGATAGGACAAAGGTTGGGACTGAATAGGTTACTTTGGTAACTTATTGCGGCATCATACATCCTAGACGGTCCCGAGGGCTTGGGCGCTATATATTCGGATCTGACCAAAGACCTTAGAACTCAGAGGGTGGTATGTTATTAGTCCTGTGACCGAAGGCAGCAGAAGGTACCACATTATTGGTGATCGTGACAAAGGATCAGCCTCCAGAAGGTGTCGCAAGACTACCCGTCCTTTTCCACTTCCATCGAAGATGTGAAATGAAAAAAAATAAAACATATATTGTCGATAAAGAGACTAGGGTGACACCGAAATAACATTTACAGACCGCTCTGAATGAAAGGCCCGGAAGAACAAATATTTGGTTTGAATCAACCACCCAGAAGAGAAGTGTCCCCACAGAGATAGAAATAGACTTGATGCGTTCGTCATTATAATTTCTGTGACATTCGTCCAGAGAAAATTTTTTTTTATATTCAAGTATTAATTCGGATCCCTTTCAAAACAAGTCATAAGGAAAAATTAATTAATATTTTGAAGTGACCATGGACATAAAGGCCGTGTGGTCTGTTGACCGTAGAAATGCATAGACAGAGAAAACTTTTTTTTAAATTTTGCTTTTAAGGAGAGTGAAAATAATTTTCTTTCCTTTTCTTTTCCAATTCTTGAGTTGGATTCGTTACACTAGCCCTAGTAGCGGGCTGAGAAAGTGGGCGAAGGAAGAAAGAGATTAGCACCGGCAATATGGAGCGATGGTGCGAGGTGAGACGGGAAGAGGGTTGGAATTAAGGGATGATTGATTCCTTTGACAACTCTCAAAAGGAGGCTGGACAACCCCAAATTTGAAAAACACCTGAGAAATATATTCTTATATATCGGAATTTAAAAAGGTTGATTCTTAGGGTAAAAGACAACTGAACCCACACCATAGTCAAGCCCAGAGTTGTCGAACCGCCTTCACTTCATTGTGGTTCATCAGCGATCTTCTCAACCTCTGAGATCAAAAAACACGATGTAGCAGAGGTGTGTATGGTCGTGGATAAACGAACGCCAGCTATTGAATGGAACAGTGCTTACTATCACGATACCAGTGAAAACGAGTCACACGCTAATGAGTGAAGAGTCAGCTAAATGATAACCACGGTAGTCTGAAGGAACTTGAAAACCAATGCGGGGCATAGGGCTACATTATTGGTAGCCGTTGACGAGGATTGACTCGTGGTTAGGGTTACATTATTGGTTTCAGTGGACTAGGATCGACGAGTGGGTTACATATATGGTTGCTGTGGATCAGGATCGACTCAGGAAAATTAGCAGCAATTTAGAACCAAGTAACTTTAGTCATTTGTCTATTCAGTTCTGAAAGTGTGAACATATCAACATACTAGGCAAACGAAGACGGTCGAATCAATTACAGGTAAGACACTTTTGGTTACCCTATTAGTTTCCGTTCTGGGTAAGACGATAAACTACATCCGCGTTCTGAATAAGACGATAAACTACGGCCAACAGCAAAATCTCTGATCAAGAAGTTTTGAGGAGCGTGGAACCACCTCTTAATTGCTGATGTTCCCAGGTCCACCCTGACCCGGGATGGTAGCACCTGTTAGGGTCCCAGCTATGGGCAAATAGTTAACTCCCCGAACTCGGATCAAAACACTATGAAAGTGTACAAATAGGTTTTATACCAGAAATATTATTACCAGCAATACATTACTAGAAATAGATTTTTAGAAAAAATATTACCAACAATGAAAATTTTGTCAACATTAAATAACCCATTGAGGTGTTGATATGCCATAAAACAAAACAAACCAACCTATTAGATTTTTTTTTCTCTCGTGTTGAATGTTGCACCTTGCCGGGCGATAAGTTTGAAGATTATCTTATAATAATGAAGAAGGAGGAATTTAAAAATATGACGAACCTCGTAAAAATAGTGATAACCTCAACAGAAGCGAAGAAGAGCATAATGAGTGCGAAAATCTGGGAGAGAATTAGAGGAAAGAGTGAGAACCAAGGTCTAGTTAAAGGTCAGAAGGATGGCGAGGTCAATACAGTTAGAAGGATCCCGGGTACAATTGGGAGAAAGCAATTGATCCCCATAGAAAACAGTGGTCCCTGAGATACGGGTTCTTCAGGCGAATACCCGGGAGATACAGACTTGGTTGTTGGACGGGTGCTTATGAAAACCATAAGTAAGTGTTAAACCCAAAGGACGCCCCCCCCCCAATGAATATGCTAGAAGAGATGATAATAGATTATTAGATAATAGAAGTGATAGCTAAGCAAAAATTAAAAAAGAAAGGAAGGAAGGGGTATCATAAAGAAAGATTGATGGTAAGGAAATCGAATATCGAGAAGAAATATCGTGAACGCCGAAACTGTTGTGTGTTATTGGTCAAAGTTCTTGACTGTTTGGTGAAATTTGCTAGACTTTCCTTTCAATCTATCTTGTTCGTCTTTGTGTTCACTTTCGATTTAAGCCTTTTTTTCTTTCTTCGGATTATCAGCATTCTTACAGTGTCACAAAAATAAACAAATCAAAAACATAAATACTTAGTCATTTTGGATTTTGTGGAAATTTAGGAGAAGAATAGACGGTGTCTTTTCTATCTGTCTATATTTCTGAGATGAGGTATTATGCACACTATTTACATTATTCGGACTATTGTCCTAATCTTTGTTGCCATATTTATCACAACGTTTCGGCCGTTGTACGCTCCAGCCTTCTTCAGGTGGTTGGAATGTCGAACTGAACCCTTTATTTCGCTCGCTAGGGTAGACTGTTCTATATCCAAGTACCATGTCTGGAGAGGGGAATTAACAGGAGATAACTGATAACTGACATCCATTAGACATGGCACGTGGGCCAGCGAGCGAAATAAAGGGTTCAGTTCGACATTCCAACCACCCGAAGAAGACCGGAGCGTACAACGGCTAAAACATTGTGCTAAATATGGCAACAAAGATGAGGACAATAGTCCGAATAATGTAAATGGTGTCTTTTCAGTCGATTGATTGTTGGATAAATCTAAAATTTAATGTCACTGTGGTAAAATCGGGTTTAATAATTGGATTAATAATCGTAGATCACACGTTGCTGGATGAAGGCTGAGCCTCGCCAGAGAATTCTGGGTCGCTAATTTGGTGGGTGCTCATAGTGTGTAATATTAGCCTGTAAAGTCGCCAGGATGTGAATTGTTTTTTTAGACACAAGAAAGGAAATGCTGATGAATAGCTACCAGGAGATTCTTCCAGTGGGACGTGGAAATATTGGTTTTGAAGAATTGTTAATTAAGGAAGCTTATAGGAAAATATATTGTGGATTTAATATGATGTTTATTTTGGTAATAGTGGCTTATTACCAGTGAAGTGGATTGTCTTGCTCTGATGAATTACCTACGAATTAATGTGACGAAGAGTCACGAAATGATTGACAGTACATATTAAAGGGAAGAAAATTATTTGGGAACATATTGATAGTTATAAATGTTAATGGAAGCAAATAGTAGTACAGCTGAGGATATAGAGTAGTCATCAGTGAATTACTTTGTGTTCATGTGGAAAGGGAATAAGAAAAAATACTAGGAATTGAGACTGTAATACCAAAAATGAATTCGAGAAGAAATGTTGGAGTGCGAAGATTTTAGGAAGAGATGAATAGAGATTATAGTGAAAGGTAAATTTTAATGAAAAAAAACTTATGTTAACGTTATAGTTGCATTTTAGGAATTTCATGGATATACAAAATTAAAATGGACCTGAAGTAAACGCTTCAAGAAAAAAAATCTCAATTTTTAAGGTTCATTTTAAACCTTAGCGCGTTTAATGGAGGTACCTAAATTGAAGATTAAGGATTTTTTAAAGGTAATTTACTTAAAACAGAAGCGCTGGAACATGCGCAGAACGCGATATTTAAGAGGTCCGACAAAGTAAATATCTAGATCTAAGTTTGATTGATTTAAAAGCTTATGGTGTGTTATGTCGGAAAAAAAAAACTTTCGACACAGTAAAGTAGGGAAAACCCAGAAGAGAGCAGCGACAGCCTGGTAAGGGTTGCAAAGGAATCCTCCTCTTGCGACCTGCTCCAACTAGGTCGAGTAACAGAGCAGAAAAAAAAAAATAATCCTTCAGCACGACAAATAACCAGTCACGTGTCGGCTGATAGAGAAAATAGGTCAATCAGAATACAGAGGAGGGTTTTTTATAAGGAGGCTAACTGCTTCCCACAATCCTCCTCCGACCAAGACCATAAATATCAGTTGGTCATTTGGTTCCAGTTTAGCTGGACACAATTCCCCCCAGGCTCAAGCAACCCGTCCGTAAAGTAACCCCTTCTCTCTTCCTCTTTCCTTTTCTTCACATTCCCGACAGCAAAAACACAAAAAAAGACGTGTAGAAAAGAAAGAGAAGAGAAAAACAAAAAGAACAAAAACAAAAAAAAAAACGGGTAACAATGTCTCTCCCCTGACAGGCGAGTTGAGTTCTTATTTCTAAATGGCTAACTGATTGCCAATTAGGCGGGAAGCAGACTTGGTCTACCCCTGCGTCGTCTTTGGGGCGCACACTCAGGGCAGTACCACTTCTGCCTTTCAGGCGGCTCCTCGTCAATGCCAACACAACGAAAATGGAACCATTCATCACAAGAATCACACCCGATCATGTCCAGATTTCCCTGAGGAGAGTTGCACAGGACACAACCAGACATGCTCCTCATCGTTGGCAGCAGAACATGATGGAACCTCGTCCCTCTCTGCAATCAAAGCACTCCCAGGGGGGTGACACAGGACCACTAGTTGGTAACTCAGAAGAACGGTTAGCTGTCAGGGAAAGTTCCAGTGGGTAGAGGTGTTTCAAAGAGTGTACCTCTTCGAGACCACCCCCCCCTTTCGGACACGAGCAGACCTGACCACACCATCATCACCGGGTATGAGATCTGTAATTGTCCCCAAGACCCAAAATGGTCGCGGTTTCAGAGGACTCTTAATCAGGACCACATCATCTTTCTGAAGCCGGTTCTCTGTCCGCAACCGTGTGCGTCCCAGGACCCTTCTTCCCAGCTCCAGAAGGTATTCCTTGTACCAGGACTCATGGAACCTTAATAAATACTGGTTCCTGATGTCCATTGCTTCCACGAGCCTTTTCTACTGGCTGGTACTGCAGAAGCGATGTCATTTTTTGTTCAATCGCAAACAACAGCCCCGGACTCTTGTTGGGCCTAAGTAACATGTTGGGTGTGATAGCAGCAGCATTGTTATCAGCAGACAACTGATAGGTCAGAGGTCGGTTGTTGACCGATCTCTGAATATCAGAGACCACTGTCAAGAGGGTAAAATAATCCAGTTTACCTCTGCCAAGAATCTTAAAAAGGCAATCCTTCACCGTTTTAATGCAACGCTCCCATGTTCCCCCGTACCAAGGTGAAAACAGAGGGATGGTTTTTAGTTTTAACCCGCAAGAACCATACTTGCTTTTATACTCCTGGAAGACAGAGAGGCGACTAAAAAGTCTTCCGCTTCCCAGAAAGGTTTTAGCATTGTCACTGTAGATTACTTCCGGAACTCCACTTTGGTTGGTGAAGCGAACCAGGGCTTGAAAGAAGGATAGCACACTCATGTCTGGAACCAACTCAATATGTATTGCTCTGATATTCAAGCACGTGAACAAGAGCAAGTACATCTTCTTGTCCTGCTTACCATCATTCACCCAGAAATGGCCGGTGAAATCAACGCCTGTATGCTGGTAAGGGACCTCAAATTCGACTCGATGAGTTGGTAAGCTGGCCGCAGCACTCGGCAGTACTGGTCGCGAATTGTATCGTTTGCATCTGGCACATGACTTTAGAACCTTGTTGACGGCCTGTCTTCCTTGAGGGACCCAGTAGCCGCTCCGCCTCAACTCAGCCAAAGTAGATCCAGTTCCAAGGTGACAACACTATATGACAATCCAAAATAATAAGTCTGGTCACAGGGTGGTGTTTCCCTATCAGGATAGGGTTCTTGATTTCATAGGTAAAATATGAAGATCGGTCGATTCTTCCTCTTGATCTGATTAACCCATCCGAGTCCAAAAAAAGATCCAGGGCACGAACTCTGACGGGTTCAGATCTTCCTGCTGGCTTCATTAAATACTCAACCTCTGAAGGGAATTCATGTCGTTGGAGAACTCTCATCAGGTAAATGGCTGCCTTAGATCTGTAATCCCATCCCCGTCCTAGCCGAATGGCTATGAACTTGAACACCAGTGAGGTAACTCTCAGTAACCCAGAAAATGTTGAGAACCTGTGAAAGGGGTATGACGGAGAGGTATTCTTGGTTCAGAACCATAGAACAGTGCACTGAAGTACGGGCCATCTGCTGGCACGTCTCGCTTAAACAAGGCAAGTCTTGTGTCGGCCACTGGATGATTCCCTCACAACCAAGAAGGACCAGAACACCAAAATTGGAAGTTGGAACGAAACTTCCTCAACGTCATTCCCCTCGTGATCAGATCGGCCGGATTATGTGCAGAATCCACATATTTGAAGAGAGAGTCTTCAGGCCGTAACGGGATTCTAACCCAAGTTCATTTGCAGGACGTCCTTGAGTCGGTTTCTAGCAAAAAATGTTTTTGATGGCCATGGATTGAGACAAGAGCCAAGACAACACTACTTGGGCATCAGTAGCCACACATAAGTTACTTGGAACAAACCCTTCACAGTTGTCCAGGATTGTTGGTAGGCACTTGAAAGCGAGATAAACAGCCATTAACTCCAAAACAGGTAGAGTTTTGTCTTTCATCGGAGCGACCTTAGCCTTAGCAAACACCAAGGACGATCGATGATTTTGCACAATGTAAGCGGCAAATCCATATGCCTCCGTGGAAGCGTCGCAAAGAGGTACATATCTCCAGGCTGTCTCGCATCGAGAACCTTTCGATAAAAATGGAAGTCACTCAGTCCAGACAGGTCCCCCAGCAAGCTCCCTCCAATCACTTAAAACCGCAGTAGGGGAGAGGATCATCCCAACCCAAACCATTCTTCCACATAGACCTAATAAGTATTCGGCTGCGAACCGTAACTGGGAGACAAAGAGATAAGGGGTCAAAATTTTGGCTGACTCAAGCACTCCCCTCTTTGTTGACGCATCGGGATCGCACCTGACGTGGCCCACGTGCATCTCTTCTGAAAGAGGGTTGTATCGGTAACCCAGTACCTTCTCCCATTCTTCATCATGTGCACTCAGTGTACCATCTTCTTTCATCCTGGCTCGGAAGCCTCATCGTTGGAGTTGCAGGACTGAATAACAAAGCCGCCTTCCTGCAAACGTTCCCGTGCCAGGAGTACAATTTCGCCAGCTTCACTGGATCTGCTTCCGATGTTACAAGGTTGTCCACATAAAATCTGTCCTCAATCATCCTGCGGCAAGCGTCCAGTGGGTATCTTGCTGCATGTAGTTTCAGGATACACCCCCAGTACAAAGGGGCTTGAGGTGAACCCGAATATCAAGGTGGTATATCGAAAACAGCGAAGACGATCCCCATCCTTAAGGAAGAAACAAAACCGGTTTTTGTCAGTCTCCAACTTGAGATGAATCATCAAGAATGCCTTTCGAATGTCTGCTAGCAGAACGTAATTGTTAGTTCTGAAAGACAATAATAACTTCAACATATCTCCAGTTAGATTGACCCCAGAGTAAGCTGCCTCGTTCAGGGACAATCCACCACCAGTCTTCAGACTGCAATTGAACACAGGTCTGATTTTGGTAGTAGCTGTTGGGTCAGACCTGAAAACCGGTCGATGTGGAATCCACACATATTTATCAAATTCGTGTTGGGGAACAAAAATCTCTTCAATTATTCCATCCTGTTCTTGCTGACGGAACACCTCTAAGTATTCCAGATAAATATTCTTTTTAGTCAGGGTTGAAGCCACCCGGTCCAAGATGCGCAAAGAAACGGCGTGATTGGATGGGACCCGAGCCAACTTATCAGAATGCCAGGAAAGCTCCACGTAATACTTCCCATCCTTGAGCTCCACAGTATCCTTAAAACGTCTCATCTGTTCTTGATCATAATCAGAGAAGGTATCCTCATCAGATATTCCTAGGGACTCCATGTCAAACATCCGTTCCAATCCTCTTTGTACTGTACTGTCAGGAAAAACTCCGCCAAAGGGTCAAGGTAGGTTGGTTGGTTTTTCAAGAACGAAGCACAAATGTGAGGAATTCACTTCAGGGTATCCCCCATTACAGTATTAAAGGAGAGGTGGGCCACTTCACAAGGGATCTTGTCTCCTGACAAAAAGGAGTCCACAGTTCCAAAGGGAACCAGGCCTGACGGAACAGAAAATGCCCAACCCTCAGACAGGGACCAACTTCAATGTAATCAATCGATGAATAAGGTCCAATCCAATAATGCCCTTGATAAGCACAAGGTCTGACCCGGCCTCAAATTGGCCAGCCAAATTATAGTCAGCTGCCCTAAAGGCACCCAACAGGGTCTCCAAGTGAGCCAGTCGTACAGACAAGTCCATTGCATCAGTGACCAAAACAGAGAAGCCAAAGCCTCACCAGAACCAAGGTCAACTCCCAGAACCACCTCCGTGAAATTCCGGTCACACTCACCAAGGAGGGTGAAAAGTCTAAGCCGACAACTGACTCCAACAGTCTCAACTGAACCCAAGTCCCTCAGTACATCAGCAGACAAGTACGAACGCCCACTACCAGTGTCCAAAAGGCAATTAACTGACACCATTTTTTCTCCATTGAAAAAAGTGACCAATAGGATGGGGGGGCAAGCTACGGGAATAACCAGCAGAAGTCAGGTTGTTGGAATCCACATGAAAGGAAGAAGTAACAGTGGCCCTCCGTGCGGTTTTTTTGAGAAGAACCCTGGCCAGTGGTGAATGTAGAAGCAACAGACGCTTCCCTTAACCCGTAATCGTTTGACTGCCTCACTTGTAAGTTCCAATATAGCAGACAATGATGGTATTCGTTTACCTGTTAGTCCTATCATTTCCCCCTTCAATTCTTTGGGAAATTTCTGAAAAGAATCTTGGCCATTAGGCGAGCTCCACCAGAATCGTCCACCGAAAAGTCGCAAGAAAAAGAATTCCCTAGCTCCTCCAAGAGAGGCAGTCCTGGAGATAAATTCACCCAGACCAGAGCAGCAGATGTCCTTTTTTAAGAACATAGTCTAGAATGTCTTGAAATATCTGGTCGATTATCTCATCAATGTCCAAATACTCCCTCTTTAACACCGAAAGAGCACGCTGATAGTTGGCATCCGTGCAACTCAAATGGTTAATCAGTCTTAAAGCTCTGTCGGAGAGGAACATTTCAGAAAGTTTAATCTTTCAGAGTCATTGGCCATGCCAACCACACAGTTTTCGAATCTCGTCAAAAATTCCGGAAACTCATGTGGTCGTCAGCCATCTCAAGTCCGCTAAAGGTGGGCCCCGTTATTTGTATTTGCGGAGGTTTGACAACAAAGGAAGCCGAACTTCTTCCAGGTGTTGACGGAACCCCAAACGACTGGAAACAGGATCCAAGCAGGAACTGGGAAAAATGAACCATCCAGATCGCCCAGTTCTCGGTGGTACTCCATTAGTCGAGGCGCCCATTCAGCTTCGGTCTCAAAGCAAGTCCGTCTCGGGGAAGGAGCCCAGCTCTAATTTTTGTGATACAAGTCTCCATTTCGAAGATGTATTGCAGAATATCCTTTCGGAAGACAGAGAAAACATGAGTCGTTACTCTGTCTCCACGACACAACTTCAGTCGTTCCTCGACTTTGATTTTAGAACAGTCAACCTATGAAGGATCTGTTCTTTAGTAACATCCATTTTTTTTTTTTTTTAAAGAAATGCCGTTAACAAAAAAAGAAAAAACAAATTTCTGTAGAAGTTCCTTTTGCAATTTGTCGGAAAAAAAAACTTTCGACACAGTAAAGTAGGGAAAACCCAGAAGAGAGCAGCGACAGCCTGGTAAGGGTTGCAAAAGGAATCCTCCTCTTGCGACCTGCTCCAACTAGGTCGAGTAACAGAGCAGAAAAAAAAATAATCCTTCAGCACGACAAATAACCAGTCACGTGTCGGCTGATAGAGAAAATAGGTCAATCAGAATACAGAGGAGGGTTTTTATAAGGAGGCTAACTGCTTCCCACAATCCTCCTCCGACCAAGACCATAAATATCAGTTGGTCATTTGGTTCCAGTTTAGCTGGACACAATTCCCCCGAGGCTCAAGCAACCCGTCCGTAAGTAACCCCTTCTCTCTTCCTCTTTCCTTTTCTTCACAGTTACTGAAGAAGGTAGGAAACGAGCTAGAGAAGGCAGAAAGTATGGGTGAAAAGGTAGAAAATAGCTACTCTAGGTATGGATGGAGGGAGTTATTATTATTCCTTACTGTCATACAGGAGAATGTAAAGCTAATTAAACAATAAGGAGATGAGTGATCATTTAAATGAGATTCAGTAGAACGGGATCTGGATCATGAGATCCTGTTAGCAGAATTAAAAGGGGAAAGGATAAAGGAACAAATACCCTTAATAATAGAATTGAGAAACGTCGACGAGATTTCCATTCCCTTAACGATTATGATCATAAATCTCCTATGACAGAAGAATGAGAGGTCATAATGTTAGTTATTATGATTATAAGTACAAAGCGAATTACCTCACCATTTAATAGGGCCAGTAGATGCTACTAAAGAGTTATGGAAATATAATGCTTTTGGCTGCGTTACATAGTTGGAAGATAACAATTTATTGGTGTTAATGTCTGTCCCGTTGTTAAATAGGAATAGTACTTATGAGATATATCAAGTGATAATTTATCCATTCTCTACCCTTGGGAAGACCAGAGGTGGGAACCTTATTAAAGAGTAGTAGAACAGAAAGGACTAATGTGGTTTGTAATTTGGGATCAGATGTCAGGAAGGGTTAAAAGATCTCATGCTAATGATTTAAGACTAGCTGATGTAGATAGTTGGGAGATTTCCAAACCGAAAAGAAAATAAAAGAAAGAAGATGAGAAAAGTAACTCCTGTAGCGCCAAAGAACAATAGATAGGTAGATGGATGACGTTTCGACGCGATCGGGGTTGCTGTCATATGTATATTGCCCCCCCCATTCGTGTGTTGTGCTGGCGATCGCTCTGGTGACTAAATTATCAGGTGTTGTCACAACTGTAGTTTACTTAGACAATTTGATGAATATTAGAAAGAAAATTCTAAAGAAGATTAAGAGAAATAAGGAAATATATAAACCAGTTAATCGCCAATAAGCAAACATTGAAAGAACAGCTAGCCAATGTGTCAGAAACTATGAAGATTGAATTCTAAGAATTCAATAATTTCGTTCAGCTATATTTTCAATTAATGACAACTAGCAGTAGAGCCCGGCGTTGCCCGGGGAAGTAACAGTAAGAGATAGATCAAGTATCGACCATCATAAAGACTGAAAAATAAAATTGACAAAGATTATTGTTTAAGTTTGACGGACACGCATGTCTTAATTAGTTTTTTTTTTTTTACGAATTGGTCAAACCCAAACTCAAACGAAAACATTGTTTTCAATCGTTATGAGTCTATCGATTGAATAGAATTTTATTATAAACAATTGTCTTGTAAATGGAATTTTTAAAGCATTCAGAATGTAAAAATAAAGAAAAAAGTGTGCAAGACAATAAGACACACTACCTGCCAAAAAAAAGTGAAGTTATGTTGAAATCGGTTGAATAATGTAGGAAATCCGATCCCCCACACACACACACACACAAACAACCTGGGTTTTATAAGTATAACTTGATATGAGTTGTCCCCCTTTCATTCTGGCAACAGAATCATGTTTTATCATGTTTTCAAATTGATTTCGTGCAAAAACAATTGTGTTTTTCTAATTTTTGGCACCACAAGGTAATTTTACGCAGTCCTGTGAAGTTCTGTTGAAATCGGTTGAAAAATGTAGGAAATCCGATCCAATATATAAACCTACAGACACACACACACACACACACACTCACACACACACACTCACACACACACACACACACACAATCTGCGTTTTATAATAAGTAAGATTACTAAAGTACGTCAGACTAACAAGTCCCTAATAACCTTGTAAGAACAATTAGACAGAATTATGGGATCTTATAGTAAAGAAATTCCCTGATGTAGCATTAATAAAAATGCCAGCGTTATTAAAACCTGATGGAGAAAAATTAATTTTGAAAGATAAATTAAATACAATAGTAGAGACGAAATCAGTTTTTGGAAGATAATACTGCGACTATAATAGACTGGTCAGCTACGCTGAGATATTAATAGTTGTACCAGTGATTATCTCAGTACTATTGGTTTTGAGAAGGCATAAGAAGATGGTAAACAAACAAAGTGTATCAGCAGGTGTACATGAAGGCAATGGAGAGATACCCTACAGTGTTCTTTGCCAAAATAGGTCAAATTTGGCCGAGAGAGATTCAATAAACGAATTGAAAATGGAATCGGCACCTACCGAAGGGAAATTAAAGCTCGTAGGAGGGAAATTAAAACTCGCTCCGAAAGAAAGACTGAATAAGAAAGATAAACTATAAAAATAAAAAAAAAGGAAACATGGAAACTAATGAACTAATTTGTAAGGAGTGATGCGAGCCCCAATTTTAAGTGGGGCTCGCATCACTCCTTACAAAAAATATAGATATGAACAAAATGAACAGAGATATCCAATGATAACAGAAAAAGAAGGACTATTTTTGAATTTTTGATGCTAGAATTTGTGGGGGAAACACCTATCAATATGATCATTATTCATAATCGGAAAAATCTTGTTAATTTGGGAAAAAAGCAAGCGTAGATATTGTTGAGAATGAACACATGCTGCAATATAAAAAATAGAAATATAGTAGTGAAAACCTCCGAAATTTCTCCTTGAATAGGGAATATTATGAAAACGGGCTTCAAATCTCAAATTGTTATAGACTTTAGAAAAATAAATATAAAAAACAAAGCAAACCCGTTCAAACAAACACATACATAGTTACCGTCAACACGTAGATACCAGAAGAAATCAAAGACAGTCTGAAATGTAGACTGATTCATACGATGATACAGAATTATGGACATCATGTAGCGAAATTTATGGGATGACCAACATGACTAAGACTAAGAGATAATTACAGAAATAACCTGAACATCCAGATGGAGAAAACGACGGATCAATTGAATGCGCTCTCATAAAGCTCGCACGGCATTTGCACGAACGTGCGAAACCTACAGGAAATAAAAGGACATTATAGAGATGAAATACTGAATAAACATGCCATTTTCACAGGTAAAAAAGGTAGTAGAAACCCAGAAATATGTCCTACTCGAGTGTATGTCCTTTTTGTATGGATCTATTTTCACCGAACCTCAGAAACAAGAGGAAAACGTTCAAGGGGGGGATTCTGTCATTTACACTATTTAGCATCAAGACTAAAATCCGACGTTTGACTACTTTCAGTGCGGATAATTTTTTATATCCTCACAATAAAACGTGACTCCATTTTCAAACTTGAAGGAAGAAAAACTTTTGAGGAATAATTTATAATTAAAAAAATACTTTTACTCCTTCACTCTAAAATTCACAGTTTCTACATATGATGGTTCATACAGAGTAGCAGGCTGATTGAGGCACTTTACTAAAAAATCTCTGTTCTCTGTTCAAAACTCGAATACAGATGCTTCATTTATGGATCGGCAAGAAAATCTTATTTAAAAACGATCAATCCACGATCCACCACGAAGGTTCGAGACTAAAACTCTCTAATGGAAAGTAGATATACAGACCACGAGGCACTATAGTTACTTAGCAAAGTAACTACAAAGGAAAGGAAACAGCAGACCATGAAACACTACAAAGGAAAGTCTATAGCAGACCACGAAACACTTCTAAATCTCATATATGAAAAATAAGTTCCACCATATGATTTAAAACTCAAATCATGCACCAATTTTGCTTATGATTTCACTTTTAAGACAAAATACAAGCATTTTTCAACAGAAAATTCAATAAAGTTTTCAAATAGAACCCATTATTGAAGAATCAAAAATTTCGCTTACGAACATACATTATAACATCCTATAGAATATCCTCTCTAAGACCATCAAACAGCCCAAAATATTCTTAGATCTAAGTGAACTCTCCAAAACAAAATCTCACCCCATTATATTACCAAGAAAGACAATATAAAACCAAAGAACATTATTCCAAACATTCCTACATTTTTAAGGCTGGCTCCAAAGACTCCAAACTCTGTGTGCAGTCATTTTCAATAAAACAATTGCTAGGAAATGCCTTCCAAAAGACACATCCATTTTTGCTGCCCAAACCTGTTCAATAGATTTGGCACTTAACATCATTTCTGAGAGGAACTTAAAAGGAATTACTATCTTCTCAGATTCCTTTTTCCATTTTGATGTCTCTGAAAAAACAAAACATTAATAAACCTCTTAATTGTTAAACATCTGGGCAAACTGAACTCCATGATCAAATAAAGAGAGATTGGGTCCCAAATCACACTGGACTTAAGTGAAATGACAGAGTCAACTTAACAGCTAGATTGGATTTAGATATGGTCCCCAGTTACAAGTTCATAGCTTTATATACTAAACTGAAAACCAGAATTGGCGAGCTCTTCCAGAAAAAAAATGGCTACAGCATTGGTATAAAAACACACACAAGAAATTCTAAGAAAGTGGTGGGCATGAGAATTCGAGAAGACCCGAAAAGAACAGAGTAACTCTTCCACAGAATGATCGGGCAGAATGTGCAACATACCAAGTACCACATATGGTGAAATACTCCCTGGTCGAGTGTCGTGATTTTTAGCACAAAACAGCATGAGACACACATTAGAAAATGTCGACGTGAATGACCAATTATCCTTCATATAGGAAGTAGGTCTATACTTCGAAATATGAGGATTTAACCAGATATTTAATGTTAAGAGAATCATAAGTACTAATATGTATGTCAGTTCTCTTTTATTAGTTATTCCTAAACGTGTAGCTGATTCTACACAAGCCTTCGCCACCTGAATCAAATACGTATGGTTCTTTTGGCGGTTCAGTTCTAAATTGAGCTGTTAGGATAGCACACGTTGAAATCGATAGGAGAGTCCACTATATATATATATATATATATATATATATATATATATATATATATATATATATATATATATATATATATATATATATATATATATACCATGCTTAAAAAAACACGTAAACCGAGAGATAGCTTATTCCTAAAATTTCGCTTGAAGATGAAATGGGACTAAACACCAACTCAACTTAATTTTAATAATTGGATTGCTTTGAGTTTCAACAGGTCACTCTGCAAGAGACTATGGTGCATTTTGTTCCCAATGTAAGTATTAAATGTTGTTTTATGATTATTAGTGTTGTAGATGCAATCTCCCAGAGGTCATTAAATTTTATAGACAACTTTATTTTTACCTAGTGGGGAGGTATTAGGCCCGGTGTTGTTGGCAATAATTAAGTTATAGGTTTTAAACTTTTTATAATAGATGATAAATCTTGGGTGTTTAAAATAATTGAGTGTTATGTACTGACGAATTATGTTTTTAATTGATTTTTTATTCTGTTCATAATTAGGGTGCATTAGGTTACGATAGCATGTTAATGGTGTGTTTATTTTTGTTTGCGTCAGAGAAGAGTCTGGCGTTATTTTTTTCAAAATTTCGTTAAGGCTAATTTTTATCTGTTCGTCGATGATATGGTCAAGGAAAATATTGTTGATTAAGATTTGTTTAATGTTGCTCAGTAAAGTTCCATACAGAATAATATCCGAAGAAGAGATTACTTTGGTTCGATAAATCATAGGTTTTTATAACAATTATTTTATATCTGTAAGGACATTCACTTTCGTAAAGGGTGTTCCAATAACTTGGACCGATTTTAAATTTAAAATTTAATTCGCTTTTAAAATCGGTCCAAGTTATTGGAACAACCTTTAGTTAAGTAACTACGAATTTCTGCTAGTGTGTTTTTTGTTTGTTTTTTTTTTTTGTTTTTTTTGTAAAGAGGTGGTAAAATTATGGCTATTAGCATCGACTAATAAGTCAAGAAAAGTGGTTTTACTATTAATACTGACTTCGTAACTAAAAGATTATTCTCAAAGGTTTATTTCATTTTTTTATTTCTTATAAGCTGTTTTCTAATATGAATATGTCGTCGATATAGCGTGAATGTATCTGGGAGGCTTGGTAAAATTATTGAAAACTTTGTTTATGACACATGTTGAAATTAGTCGGTCTAATCATAATGGCCGAACCAATCACTTGGCCGTCAGTTTGTGTATAAATGTTGCCATAGTAATCGTAAAATGGTACTTGTGTAGTGCAGGATAGAAGTTTTCTTAGAATATTTGGTCTAATTTTATGAGGTTGTAACGAGAGATGATTGTATATGTTCTCTAGGATAATGTCTGACTGTCTGCATCTCTTAATATTCTTGGTGTTAATTAATGTAGAAAGAATAAAATGAAAAATATACATTCATCATGATTTTTACTCAGTAGGACTTATACATTTGGTTTTATTTTCATCATGCCCCAGCCCCATGACAAAAATAACTACATATGGGGACTAGTTAGGATTTTATAGAGAAATTATGGCATTTTGGTGCTTGTAGTATGTTATAGTGGAACACACCTATTCTATAGTTAATAGACTCTCCCACCTATAATGAGTAGGAGTAAGTCAGTGGGTCGGTCAGTCAGTCGACTGGCTGATCGGTTGAACTCTCTGCATTTGGGCGGGGAGGAACCCGAAGGAGGCTACACCAAAGGGCGGATTCTCTTTCGGGGAGGTAAACCGACCCAGAACCCGTTTATACTGGTTTAATGGGCATATTTTTGGCCGAGCCCACGGGCTCGGAGATCCCACGTTAAAAAGGCCTTGTGTCACATGACGCCCTCGTGGGGGGGGGGTGACTGAATATCGTCAGTTGAATACTAAAGCATCAGCGGCCACAACTAGATTACTCTGCGTTATACCTATTATATCAAGTTCCTAACGTTTTGTACGTCGAACCTATTTTAGGACCGACTTAGTACAAATACAAGCCTCCACTGTGAAATCACTCCATAACATAGTAACAATGGTATGCAATAATGTGGCGTTATGGTGAATTATGGGATATGTGAGTCAGAGTTAAATGTAGGAAAGATGAAGATCAGCCCTTCTTCCTACAATTTTGGCCTTGTGCCATATTTGATGTATATATTCATTAATAAATATTCTTATATATTTGATTTTGAGTTAAGTTAAATAAAATAAAGAACAAATGAACAGTCCAAGGTTTAAATGTCGTTAAACAACTTATTGCCTTCACCTAAACTGAAACAGCAGAGGGTGAAAGATTTTGGCGAATCCATTTTTAACTAATTCCACATTAGTTTACCGGCAACTGCTGCACTGAAGCAACCTCATAAAATTATTTCTCTAGCATCGTACTTCACCATGGGATGTTGCTTTCTTTTTAAATCGTGTAAAGATGTAAAGTGAAGCAGGTTGGTATTGAAGGGAAGCGCAATCCTGAATAATTTTCCAAATTTGGAAAGTTGCATTATTGACATTATTCGGACTATTGTCCTCATCTTTGTCGCCATATTTATTACAACGTTTCGGCCATTCAGTATCTGTCTATATTTCTGAGATGAGGTATTATGTATACTATTTACATTATTCGGACTATTGTCCTCATCTTTGTCGCCATATTTATTACAACGTTTCGGCCATTCAGTATCTGTCTATATTTCTGAGATGAGGTATTATGTATACTATTTACATTATTCGGACTATTGTCCTCATCTTTGTCGCCATATTTATTACAACGTTTCGGCCATTCAGTATCTGTCTATATTTCTGAGATGAGGTATTATGTATACTATTTACATTATTCGGACTATTGTCCTCATCTTTGTCGCTATATTTAATACAACGTTTCGGCCATTCAGTATCTGTCTATATTTCTGAGATGAGGTATTATGTATACTATTTACATTATTCGGACTATTGTCCTCATCTTTGTCGCCATATTTATTACAACGTTTCGGCCATTCAGTATCTGTCTATATTTCTGAGATGAGGTATTATGTATACTATTTACATTATTCGGACTATTGTCCTCATCTTTGTCGCTATATTTATTACAACGTTTCGGCCATTCAGTATCTGTCTATATTTCTGAGATGAGGTATTATGTACATTATTTACATTATTCGGACTATTGTCCTCATCTTTGTCGCCATATTTATTACAACGTTTCGGCCATTCAGTATCTGTCTATATTTCTGAGATGAGGTATTATGTATATTATTTACATTATTTGGACTATTGTCCCTCATCTTTGTCGCCATATTTATTACAACGTTTCGGCCATTCAGTATCTGTCTATATTTCTGAGATGAGGTATTATGTATACTATTTACATTATTCGGACTATTGTCCTCATCTTTGTCGCCACATTTATTACAACGTTTCGGCCATTCAGTATCTGTCTATATTTCTGAGATGAGGTATTATGTACATTATTTACATTATTTGGACTATTGTCCTCATCTTTGTCGCCATATTTATTACAACGTTTCGGCCATTCAGTATCTGTCTATATTTCTGAGATGAGGTATTATGTATACTATTTACATTATTCGGACTATTGTCCTCATCTTTGTCGCTATATTTATTACAACGTTTCGGCCATTCAGTATCTGTCTATATTTCTGAGATGAGGTATTATGTATACTATTTACATTATTCGGACTATTGTTCTCATCTTTGTCGCCATATTTATTACAACGTTTCGGTTGTTGTATGCTCCGGCCTTCTTCAGGTGGTTGGAATGCCGAACTTAACCCTTTATTTCTCTCACTGGGGTAGACTGTTCCGTAAATGTAAATAATGTACATAATACCTCATCTCAGAAATATAGACAGATACTTTGGAAAGTTGATTAAGAAAGCAGAAATAGGAAACAAAGAATCCTTATTGGGATTAATGTGAAAATTGAGGAATCACTGAATCTCCAGAACCCTTCGGCTTCACGCCAGTTTTGGGCCAAAGGGCATATAAGCAGATAGCTTTGAGAGCTAGAAGACTTTCGTTGCGAATTCCGTATCGAGTGCCTCTGGAATCCACATCAGCTGCCACCAGATCTCCTCTCAAGAACTTCGAACCCAAAACTTTAGCCGAGGTCCAGTGTCACTATAAAGATTGATGTGGGAAGATTAATTATATAAACCAATTGAAGATTGACTCAACAAATCTTTCGTTTTTATTTTTCATTGTGAAGATATTTCTTCTCTTAATATGGCGTCCACCACGGCTCGAACCAGCGCTTCGACTACTATGACATTCAATCTTCTACTGCTGTTAGATCAAGAACACAACGTGGGCAGAGATGGTGTCCATGAAATCCTTGTGTTCCAGCGTTCTTCAAGTTGTTTTGGTTATCCTTTACATTCAATTTCAATTTGAGTGAAACTTGCTTTGTAGTGTTAGTCATCAGTCATGTTGTACCTTGTATGACTGAATATAAAACATGGAATTATTCACACGCAACTATTATCCTCTGACCCATTCGTTTCGATAATTTATATTACCAACTTATAAGGAACAGTAAAAAAACGTAATGCCTGCTCACATAAAATTGCGTATATCAAAACACTATTCATCATTTAAGATTATTCTTAAAGAAATGTTGATCATTACAATATTAGGCGTTGTTCTACTAGTAGAATTGGAAAATTGATATTTCTTAACTGTGGATATTATATTTTTTATTGATTTATATATTAAACACTAATTGAAGAAATGTTATCAAATTCAGAATGATTCATCAGAAAAAATAATCTTGGACTCGAATACTTTTGCATACAACTTTATTTGTTGTTACTGTTTACTTTTCCTCTTAAAATAATTTAACATTTCTAATGCACGGTATCAAGCCGGCTTAGTAACTGAGCCTATATATTTCCTACTGTCAGTTGCTGATTTTAATGGCATGCAGATCTTTCTTCTTTGGAAAATTGACGCCGTTCAATTTTTTAAAGTAACTCTCTTTCTCAGACTAAGCTAGCTGGAGAAAATCTAAGACCGTAATTTCAGATCATTTCTCTTTTCAGAGAAGTAATAAAATAGAAAATAAACATAATTCTCTTAAAGGGTTTCCTTGGTAATCTAAACTACGCCAACTGCATCCTCTGTAGAGGGGTAAGACTCCTCCAAAAACAGCCACCCACCGGATAGATGCTTGTGGTATGAAATACCAACGTTTACCTGTACAGTGTAACCCGGATATAAGAGACCCGGATATAAGAGAAACCCGGATATAAGAGAAACCCGGATATAAGAGACTTAGTCTCCGTTCCCGACAACTTTCTTATATCCGGGTTGCATTGTAGTTAAAAAAAAAATGATCTCATTGGCGTCTGTACGTAAGAAGAGTCTCGTGTGGAAGCTATATATTGTTTTTTAAGCTGGCAAAAAAAATTAACGCACAATCACCGCGTTCATAGGACGTGAGTTGAGAAAAAGAAGATGGAGTGTACGAAAGACGGTGAGAGAAGCGGAAGTTAGTTTACAAATAGCAAAACAATACGACAAATACAACATCTACATTTTGTCACTCAGAATTAACGTCTACTAAGGAATTTTAAGACAGTCTCTCGAATTTAAACTACATTACCTATAGACTTAAATATAAGAAATAATTGAAAGTCCACCAACCAATCCCTTAAAGGGACACTATTCCAGTCTATGATACTGTTTCATAAAATGTTAGTCTCTTTAAATTTTCGCTTAATTATAGAATTGGATTAACAAAAATGCTTTCATTTTGATTTAGTCAAAGATTTCTGTAAACGGGAGGGTAATTGGGTTATATTGGATAGACATAAAATAGACATAGAAACAATTTTTTTTTCGCCTTTATTGCTCAAAGTGTGAGTAAAGTCGGAGTTTTCTTGGACAAGATTATGAAAATGTTTATAAACATTTTCAAATTAAATCGATCAGTGAACTTCTTTTCTTATTACGAACCCCGGCCTAATGGCTAGTGAATATCCCACATCTGTTGTCTCGTGCCAGACTAAGCCAAATATAGTAAATAATATAATCGAACAAAGCAAATGAAGAAACTCTACAAATGCATTATTTTGATGCTGTCCTTAAAACGTCTTAAATATAAAACCGTTTTGAGTAATGCATTCTTAATTTTAACTCCTGTTACAAACGCCCGTGTTTATCGAATCGTTCGATAATTTGTACGTTTTCATTAAAAGCAAACTTAGACATTTAATCAATTCAGTTGCAGCTGATAGGCATACAGGCTAAATCTTTTCAACCACGTCCTTATAAGTCATTTTTCTTTATATATATATTTATAAATACACATAATTTGCAATGCTTAAAGTACACATAAACCAAGAGCTGCACCCCAGAAGCATCTCCCATTACATTATTTTTAGTAAATACTAATCGATATTATCACCAATGTTTTATTTCCTGTCGTTTCAAGTGGTTAATTTTCCGATGAAGAATTCAGATTTTCAAAATTTTCATCAGAGCTTTTCTATTCCATTATTATCGTTATTTTGCATTTTTAATGTACAAATATCAAATATTTGTATTTATTAGCATTTCCAATTGATATTCTCGTTAAGAATGTCAATGAACACTTGTATCAGCTGAATATCGATTTCAGCTGCAAACATGAATAAGCTATCTTTTTAACTTAATACAAGGCCTAAGGGGCAGCCAAGGTAGAGGGTTACTAAATGAGGTTGTTATACGGACGTAAAAGAGGGAAGTAAACGCAGATCATTGGGATAACGTTTGAACAGAGACTTGATTGTTACGATCATAGTAATCGGGGAAAAATCTTCTTGGAGATCTCGAAAGAAGTTGTCTGAGTGGAACTTCCTTCTTATCAATGGAAATATGAAGTGAATGAGGATGATTCGATCCTGTGAAGGGAGCATAGTGGGTGTTAGCTGTAAATGTCTGAACTAGTGGAACTAAGAAATGAAGACTGTCTGAACATCTATTATAAAAATAGCGACGTAGTAGGGAAAGGGTTGCGACATTTCGTCTGTGGAGAAAAGGCTATAGGGTTGAAAATAATTCATCGCCTACAAAACCGCGGAAACGCCTTTGAACTTTGTCAAGTCTAGAAAATTAGGATTGAGCAGCTCCAACCCAGATATGGAAGAAATACTCTATTTTCGGTCGGATTTTGACTCTTGTAAAAATAAAGCATGGCAGGAAATGTCCGATACTTTCTGGGACGGTACAGAGAAACGACCACTTTTCCAGCATCTTTAGTGATGGGTCCTATATATGTTCCACTTGAGGTCTGTTGTGAACTTGAGACCCAATAGACGTCCAAGGCAAAGAAACTTAGTGAGACTACAGCCGCTTATTATGATTGGAATAAATGTAGGAACTGCTCGGTGATGATGCTTGATTTGGGAGGTATTGGTAAGCCAGTTTTTCTCTCGTTGAGTTGTTATAGAGCTAGGTTAGCAGAGGGATCAGCTGCTTAGACTTTTGGAGTCGGTCAGTTATGTGTCATGCGTGATACTCGCTTAGGCAATCATGTATCTTTTGATACATGACTGACGAAGCAGATTTTTCTCCTGCAGTAGATTGTCATTTTTTTCTGCGGTAGACCAGTTGCCATCCAAGGCTATAGAACCTGGTCTGTCCTGCTATTTACCCATAGATGGGAGAGAGAAGAAGAGGATTCATACCTTTCCCAAGGGTATTAGCACGTAATTGAATGTAATGGATTCGACTGGAATTCGAACTTGGCTCTCTGATTCCTCAGTCCACTACTCCACTGTGCCTGCTAAGCGCATCCATAAATTGTGTTATCATCTTCATAAATATTCACTCATGATCTGAGAATGTTCCTGGGCAGATCGTGAAAATATGAAGCGAAAAGTAAGACTGAGGAGAGAAATTTGGGGAACGCCTGCATTGATTGCATTGGGTTTAAAAGTTTGGCAATTAACGACGACTTTCATGGATTTACCCGATAAGAAAGACTTGAGCATTGTACGATATAATCCTAATTTATTGATTGACACGACAGATATTCATCATAAAGTGTCTATTTCCTCTCCATATGAGCTGTTTAACTTCATGAAGCAATACTTCCCTTTTCACACTTTAACTTGATGCTCTCTCTCTGTCTCTGTCTCTGTCTCTGTCTCTGTCTGTCTGTCTGTCTGTCTGTCTCTCTCTCTCTCTCTCTCTCTCTCGTTCCAACAGTTTTTCTTTTTAATTCAATATATCTTATTGGAAGTCGTATGTAATTTTATAGTAATTAAATATTTCAATAAACAAAATATTCCAGTTCTCTCCAGTGAAGGTGATCAGTATGTAGTCATTTTTTTTACTTTTGTTTTTTTTTTCTATCATTTTTAGAACATGTCTTTATTTTTCGATTATTAAATAATTATTACTCGAAAATATTTTTTAATTTTATTATAGGCAAATGGGGACGAATTCTAGACTCTTTCCATGCTTAGTATATAAATCCATTGATAGGTGACTGTGGTCATAATGGAACATGCTTTGCCGCGGATGAGGACGACTGAAATTCTTTGAGAGAGTCAGACTGTTTGACACGGAGTTTCAGCTGCCATCGAACCTTTTCTACGAATAAATTTGACCGCTTGAAGACAATGCCGAATGCATTTAAATCGCAACTGGCACAAACACATTTGTTAAATGAGATACCGATGGTAGTGACAAGAGTATCCATAACTGCACCACCTGAAACATTGGAGATCCTCCAGGGAAACTTATGCACTCGCCAAATACGTGCCGTAGTCTCCAGTACTTAGTTGGAGATAATAGCCCCTCCACACACACACACATAGAGTTCTGGTAGCCTACACATTTTTTTCACTGCTTACTTTTTTCTTCCTTTGAGTGCTGAAAAATAATTGGAGACAAACATGGTTGGTACTGACTGCACAATTACATTAAACTATCAACTTTTTTAATCATTATTATGATGTTTGTTTTATTCGTTCAGACATCAATTGTACAATAGGACGTTTGATATCTACTCTCTGATGTGCTCTTTTAACTTTCTTCATATATTCCTCTGTGTCAGGAATGGATTTGATAAGAGTCAAAATAAAACTCAAACAAAACCAAAAGAAAAAAACGGCGATTAACTAATTTAAACGAATGTCTGTACATTTGTTTTCCTGTGTGGATAATAAAATAAACAGGAAAATTAGCTCGTGCTTAAATACTAACAAGAAATGAAATAAGCCGGTTATGGTTCAACTCGTGCTGTTGTCGTCTAATCTTGATGAATTAAATTCTCAAATGAATTCATTAGTTCAAAAGTTCGGCGGATGAGTAAATATGTCACTTTTCTTTATATTTATGAAAAAAATATTAATGACACATTTTAGGTACCTTAGGTTTTAAAATTGTAGGAATTCGAAATTAGTGAGTCTCTCTCAAACTTCCGGTGTGATATCTTTCTTAAATATATATAGATGAATTGCATTTATCTCTAGTAAAGACAAAATAATTCAAGAAACTCTACCGCTTTTATGAAGTCAGTAAAGAAATTTTTTTTGTCCATTTACAGTTGCCTGACGATTAAACTGAAGGAAAACCTTCACCATTCTTAAAGCATGTCCAATAAATGATTAAATATCAATTGAACAACAGGTTATTCAATAGTATCCATATGAATATAAACTTTCAAACTATTCTTCATTTTCCTGGCTGATCTTGGACCTCAATGATTTGTAAAGAACATAGAAGGCAACCTTGACTTTTCAGGTTTTCTCGTTTCACCGCTGGATAATTTTCTGTGCAATGTTTCTCCTAGAAAACCTGATTATCCATGACTGATGTCTAAAACACTTAAATGCCAATTTTCGTTAGGCTCCAAAGAACTTAAGTAAATAAATTTGATGGTTGCTAAATCTTATTGTTGGACGATTCGTTCGTTGTCTCATGCCATGTAGATTAATACTTTGACTTAAATCATTTGATCTATTCTGGAACAAACTTTCTTTTTCTTCTTGCGTTGGGTTTTGAATTAAAAATAAATCATCTACATACTGGCCTGTCGATTCAGTGTTGGAAGTGACATAAATTCCAACGTAAGTTTCTTTGTTTGGATTAAGAGCTGGCAAAATAAACATGCAATGATATTTTTCAATGATCTCATAAAAATCAACGTTTCAGAATTTAAAAAAACGCAAAACTTCAATTATATATTTGAAGAATGAAAATTATCTTTTTAACTTTTTAAAATATTTTATTTAGAAAAACAATCAAACATATATGGGATTGAAAACCGATTAACTAAACCGGTAAGTCAGGAAATTGGTGTATTTTGATCTGATATTTTCACTTATGTTCTATACTACAATCCTAATCATAGTGAAACTAAGATTTCAAAATGTTTCAGAAATTTGGGGGGAAAAGTTAAAAATTAACATTCTTAATAAATGACATTTTCATTAATTTTGTAGTATCAAAATATTACATTTACTTCTAATTTAAGTTTTTTAATAGTAAAATAAACTAAAATTAATTCTAAAATTATTTTTTAATGAATAATTTGTTTTCTTCCAAAAAGTATTTTCAAAAAGTATGTTAATTTTAAAAAATAGTTTTCTGGAAGAAAACAAATTATTCATTAAAAAAATAAATTTATCACCAATATATTTGTTATAAAAAATATTATTTTTAATTAAGTTTCGCTGTTTAAAAAAAAATCAAGGAAAAATATTCTTCGGGAGAAAAGTCTGATGAAAAATTAACTTTCTTGTGAGTTTTTGTAACACAAGTAAAATTGCTCATTTTGCAGTCAGAGCATATTTCCTTGTTTAGATCTTCAATTTGATTTTCTTGAATTTTGCGATGTAAACGTTACGTTATGGTATAAGAACTGTGATAAAAATTCAATATACTTTTTTTAAACATAAAATAATATAGCAAGTCCAAATGAGTCGAATTTATTTCAAATGTAAAAAAGAATTAGAAATTCTTTGAATTTCTTAAATCGAGTATAACAGTGAACGACCGTAAATCCAAACTGAAAGTGAAACGCTCAGCTTTTGAAATAGGCCTCCAGTTCTTGCCTTTTGAAATAGGCCTCCAGTTCTTGCCTTTTGAAATAGGCCTTCAATTCTTGCCTTTTGAAATAGGCCTCCAGTTCTTGCCTTTTGAAATAGGCCTCCAGTTCTTGCCTTTTGAAATAGGCCTTCAATTCTTGCCTTTTGAAATAGGCCTCCAGTTCTTGCCTTTTGAAATAGGCCTCCAGTTCTTGCCTTTTGAAATAGGCCTTCAATTCTTGCCTTTTGAAATAGGCCTCCAGTTCTTGCCTTTTGAAATAGGCCTCCAATTCTTGCCTTTTGTTGCGCTGAGTATGCCTGCAATGCCGCGAATAAAGTACATTACATTGGCATGAAATGAGATTGTTGAAACTATTTCTGTTTGTTAGGCTGCGGATTTATTGATCTACTTACGTACATCTTAAACTGGCCATAATGATGACACATTTTCTTTGTTTTAAAACTGTATATTTTTTCTTATTATTGATTTCCTTTACTGCTGAATCAATATCAATTTTTGCAAGATCGACATATGAACTATCGGAATGAACAAGAAGGAACGAATCGGGGAGAGATTGGTAATAGATCGATCAGGTCATCCCATAAGTTCTGTCCGAATTTTAACTTTTTGTTAAAATGAACGAAATTTAAAGAGTATTTTATAATGTCTAATGGAGCTGAACATTATTTTTATGTTTAGATGCATTTAAACTGATCAAATTTTATTTCAGAGAACAATAAAATTAAATTTTGTTTGATTAAAACTCTGCTAACATGGAAGTACCCAAGAATCATTTGAGGCACATAATGTTTTATGAGTTCAAGAAAGGAAACTCAACAGCCGAAGCGGCTAGAAACATTCACTCGGTTTATGGAGAAGAATGTGTGAATGAAAGAACTTGCAGAAGATGGTTTGCAAAATTCAGAGGTGGAGATTTCACCCTTGAAGATGAATATTGAATCGGACGTCCAGTTGAGTTTGGTGAAAAGCTTCTTGAAGCAGCCCTTGAAGAAATCCTGCTTTATCAGTTGAGGAATTGGCAGTGGTTCTCAGTTCAAACCATACAACTGTTCATCGTCATCTTCAACAACTTGGAAAAGTTCCTAAACTTGGAAAATGGGTGCCTCATGAATTGTCTGAAAACAACCTCAAATCCAGAATTGACATCTTCTCTTCTCTCCATTCTCGCCAACCTGTTTCACCTTTTTTGGATAGACTTGTGACTGGCGACGAAAAATGGATCTTTTATCGAAATGTTAAGCGTCGTAGACAGTGGCTTGGTAAAGGGGAAGGACCCCAGCCACAGCCGAGAAAGGAACTTCATGGGTAAAAGGATCTTCTTTCAATCTGGTGGGATCGCCAAGGAATAATCCACTTTGAATTCTTACCACCTAATGCAACAATTAATGCTCAAATATACTGTCAGCAATTAGAGCGTTTGAACCAAGCTTTGAGGAAAAAAGACCTGCTCTAGTAAATCGAAAAGAGGTGATGTTTCATCAGGACAATGCGCGACTCCACACGGCAAGAATCATGTCACAAAAGATCGAAGAACGTGGTTGGAAGAAAATTCCTCATCCACCTTATTCTCTCGATCTTGGTCCTTCAGACTACCATTTGTTTCGTAGCTTACAGAATCATTTGGAAGAAACAGCTTTTGTAACACAGGAAGAGGTTAAAACTGACATTTGTGAGTTCTTCGAATCAAAGCCAAAAGAATTTTACAGTAATGGAATTAGTAAGCTTGTTAATAGATGGAAGGAAGTCACAGATAATCAGGGAAAATATATTGTTGATTGAATCTGTAATTAAATGTAACATTTGCTCACTTGTTTTCTTTATTCAAAATT
The DNA here is from genome assembly GCA_903632075.3 of Acanthosepion pharaonis. Taxonomy (NCBI): domain Eukaryota; kingdom Metazoa; phylum Mollusca; class Cephalopoda; order Sepiida; family Sepiidae; genus Acanthosepion; species Acanthosepion pharaonis. The sequence continues at coordinate 329,325 of CAHIKZ030001086.1, read as the reverse complement.
CGGACAGAACTTATGGGATGACCTGATACAAAGCAAAGAGTTGTCGGAATGAACTGTTACTGTAAATTTTCTTGAAATAGCGATGAAGCTATAAACAAGTTAGAGAACAAATTGAAGAAATAGAAACAGGGGAAGTAGACGCAATAAAAACGAACTAGGACACCAATATAAAAAAAAAAAGTAACAGGCACAAAAAAATGTAACAAATACCATGTCTGGGGCAGGTGTGAAGCAAACAGTCGATTCATTTTCTATCTTTTGCAGAACAAAAATAGTACCAGAGAAATTAAATGCAAATAAAATAACAAAGACTCTATTTTCCAGGATGCGCATGAAGTGAAAATAAACTAATCGATCCGTCGATCGCAAATCTACAAATTTGCAACACTACTTAAAAACTGCAACAGGGGAAGACATTTAACATTATTTGTCTATTAAACCGGGTAAAAAGCATTTACAAGAGTCTAATCGGCACATTATTATGCAAAAGTAAATTTACTACTTTAATAATATATTAATAAAAAATCTACACATTTGATGTATATGTCCTTAATAGGCAAAAAAATCTCTGAATATTTACTATGCTGAGATTTTCTACATCAAATGGGTATAGCGATCAGCATTTAAGAAATCAAGAAAAGTAGTATTTAACCAAAGTGATGCATAAAAGGAAACCCTGTAAAAAATCTGTCTGAGCGATGATGTCAACATGTACTACGTTACAATTGCAACCAGAACATCATTTTTAATTTTGCCAAAAGTAAAAATAGAACGCTTAAAACGTGATAGTGTAACTGAAACCGTTGCCCAACTGACAGATTGTTGCGTGTTAATTATTCCAGTGAGAAAGAAAAATGGCATGCGTTGATTTGAAAAGGCTCAACTTTACTCAGCAGTCAAACTCGAATTTTACAACTTAGATGATCTAGCCCCAAAATTGAGCGGTGTAACAAATTTTAAAGTGAAATGAAAATTTCCACGAGATTTCGTTGAAGAAAGAAAGTTGTCTATTGATAACTTCCCTGATCTTTCTTTGGACAAACATCCACCCGTCGGAGTTTTGTCAGCACTCGAAATATTTCATTGATGAATACCAGAGCTATTTGGAGAGAGTAGACTATTAGACGATATTTTAGTCTATAGGAAATAAGAGACTGCACACGACGAACGGCCAGGAAAAGCCCTGAAAATAAAGAAAAAGTAGAGTGCAACGGCGTTGTAATGTTCACATGATACACTAGCTTTTCAAAATGAGGCCCACACTAGAAAAGTGAAAACGAGGACACAGGAAGACGCGAAAAGAAGTCACCTTGTTTGGAAAACGCATCGACCATACAAAAATTACCGTTTTTACCATCAGATAAATGAGGACAACTGGAATGCGCAGCAAACCATGAAAGTTAAAGAAAAATCGAAACTTTAGAAGCTTGAATGAATGCAAAGCTGCACTTAAATTGACTGGGTTCAATCATTGTAATAAACCTCTCAAGAGATTATATTTATAATAAACAGAATTCAGAGACGCCCTCACTATGGGTGGGACTTAACATTAACAATCGATAAATGATCTATAACACTTTACGTTGTTTATAATCTTGCGCATCACGGCTTTTACAAACACGTATTGACCGCTGTATTCAGGAGTTACAATTATAATCATGGCCTACACACTCGCCCATTAGCTCAACTAAAAGTATCTTGTCTTAATTCTTTTGCATTTAAAATCATTATCATTTTTACCAATATGTCATTATGACAAAATATATACCTCCCCATGCTTCCTCTCAAATGTTTGGAACGATATTATTCAAAACTATAAATAAATGTCGAATTCATATAAAGGTTAAACAATGCATAACTTACAGGAGTTGCTGATTAATTCTGAATACTTTCGAGTCGGTGGCACATCATACTCAAAAGAATATTTTGTAATATTTTTACAAACGGTTTAGTTTAAATAAAAAAAACTGTTTGAAATTATATTCTAAAAACCTGACCAGTGAGACTCGTTTTATGTTACTGACCTTGTTGAAAATTCTTATTTACTTGGGATCATAGCTAATTCCCTTTCGTTCAGTAGCGTAAAATCCATAATCTTCACGAAGTACATCGTATCTTTTCTTCTATCGTAATTGCCCCTAATACACTAAATTACCTTCGATAAAAGTAAATATTTCATTATACCAACAATAAAACGTACGTCAGGATGTTCTTTGTATGATTGGAATCACGGTATTGGAATCGGTAAATTACTCATCTGGTCACCATTCCTAGTAATGCCTGAATTGGTCTCTGACGTTGTTTTGATGTTTTCATTATATGAACGAAGAAACTTGGTTAAGTATTTTCACTCACAATTTTACCACACTCCAAAAAGAATTCTTCCAATTTCTCATCTAACAAGTTTTTAAACATGACAACGGCGATTTCTTTTCTTTCTTTCTCTACTTCTTTATTTACTGAAATAAATAATGAATACCGAAAATAGATTGGTTACATCAACCAATTCTAAAGGGAGAAAATTGTTTTGTCAGCGTAAGTAAAACCTTTTATGTTTATAATATTTTAGATTTTAGTTGTTGATGAAGCAACAAACATGGTTGAAGACAATCTTTCACGAAGATACAAAAGAATTGGTATTGGTCCTGCAAACATAGCAAAAGCTATCTATTTCTTAAGCGTCATTCAGCACAGGGTCAAATGGAATTAGAATGATTGTGTTGCGTCAGAGTAGAGAGGAAAATTTTTGAAAAGCAGCAAAAAATAGTTTTCTTCTCCTCTTCGTTCGAACATCGATCATTGACAAATTCAAGCATTAAACAGATTCCTGGATGAAAAATGGACATCTGGTTATTTGGTTATATTTGACCCAAAGTTCACAATTACAGTGTGATCACATTCAGTGGCAAGTCTATGATGTTATGTCTGGCATATTCTTTTTCCCCAAATTATTAAAATGAGTAAGAAACATGTCAGAATTGTATCAGGATTAGTGAAAAAAAAATGCAATGTAAGATTCTTTTCTTTCCTCGGCCTTTCTTTTTGAGAAAATTTTACATTTCCTTGTTGTTCCACTAGGATTGTTATTGAAAGATATATTATATCAGACTGACCGCTGAAAACCCGAAGCAACACAAAGACGACACGACACGTGGTAAACTCAACAACGTAAACTGCCCCGCTGGATCCGTCCTGATCCCAGCATTCACTAGTGGGACCGGAAGTCTTTACAGTCCTCATCATGATGATTGATGTTGTTATAACATCCTCTTTCCTAAGGTAATTTATTTTCTTTATTAATTTATAACTTTTCCAAATAACAAAATAAATAATTAAAAATCAAAGTTTGTTTTTGGTTACAGTCGAAGACGATAACTCACTATGTTGAATCAAACTGATATTTGTATTTTTCGACCTCGCTTTGTTTTTTCAGTACTTATATTATTATTTGTTTGAAGATCCTTGTAATGATCATTCATTAAAAGTCTATTTTCTTAAAAGTCTATTTTCAAATCTGAAATTAAAATATGATTATTATTTCTTCGGAAACCTCAATGCTTAACTGTCACAATTTACGACCTGTTGTCATTGTCTACCGACTTGATTGTTCCCACAGTGTTCCAATATTTCTCTTTATTTAATATTCTAACTCTATCTTCTCTTTTTAGAGTTGGTAAATATCTGGCACCATGGAATCTGTTATTTTTTTTTCCATTCTGGTTTTTGCCAGTTTGTCTCTCTTCCTAATTTGTAGCCATTTTGGTAATAGCTTTTTTGGATTTGAAGGTAGTTGCTCTTATTTTCCTTCCTATAATTAATACAGTGGAACTGACACCTGTGGCTTGAATTAACGTACTCCGGTATACCATTAATGCTTGAAATGTGTCTGATTGTCCAAAAATTTTCTTAGCTATTTTAACAGCGCTTTCCGCTTCTCCATTTACTTAAGGATAATGTGAATTTGATGTTGTGTTTAAATCCATAACTGTCTGCAAAATCTTTGAAAACGTAACTTGAGAATTGTTTTCCATTATCAGGAATATCGGAATTCGCCAATTGGAGAAGAAATTTTTCAACTTCCCTATCACGCATTCGCTTGTCATTAGATTAAGCTTTGTTATTTCTATATATCTAGAGAAATAATATATTGCTGCAATATATTGGTGCCCTTGGTGAGCGAAAATGTCTGTGCCAATTCTTTGCCATGGACCTTCAGGAAGTACTGTTACTTTTAATTTTTCCTTTTTATTTGTGGGATGGTGTATGTAACAAAACGAGCATTTTTATCTAACTCTTGAGATATTTTAGGCCACCACACCAATTCTTTCTCTCTCTCTCTCTCTCTCTCTATCTAGGCATTTGTTTAGTCCCAAGTGACCATTATGAAGTCTCCATAATATTTCTATTCTAAATTTTTCAGTCGTGAAACTAGTAATTGTCATGAATTGACAAGTCATTCAGATTTGGAAAATATGGCCTTGTCCCTTCTTTTATTCTTCTTTTTTTTTGTATGCCCATCCATTTAGTGTGAGATGTATTATTTCCTGTAATACAGTGTCCTCTTGAGTGGCTATTTTTATTTCATTTAATGTCTAATCCGATGCTGGTTTGGTTCTTGCTACGCAGTCCGTGTGTACGCTTACATCTTTGCTGGTATTACTATCAGTGTTTGATAAAATACTTTTTGATAGTGTATTAGGTACAACTAGCGCCTTCCCTGGAACATGTTCTGCTACTGGGTTTTATCTTCTCAGTCCAATCAAAAGCCTTTGACATCGTAATGGGAGATTGTACAGCTTATGCGTGTTTATTAAGGGTATAAGTGGTTTATGGTCCATTAACATTTTAAAGGATTCGAGTCCAGTGACATATCTGTCAAGATTTTCACATGCCCATACACAGCTCAAATACTCTTTCTCAATTTGTGCATATTTCCTCTCAGCGCTAGAGCATGAGGCAAATGCTATTATTTTTAAAATTCCATCTATTTCTTGAAATAGATCTGCTTCGAGACCATAACTGTAGGTCTGGTTGGATCATAGTAGGCTAGAACTGGTGCTTTAGTTAGTAATTCCTTTAATTTTTAAAAATAATTTTCTTGTGGGTAATCCCACACAAATAGGTGTCCTTTTTTTTTTCTTTTTTTTTTTTTTTGATAATCCCGTCTTGGTTGTATTCAGACAAATTTGGTAAAAATTTTTCTATATATCTGACCATGCCGATTATACAACGTAATTCAGTTAAATGTGTAGGTGCCATCAACTCCTGAAAGGCTTTCCTTGCTGGGTTGAATTCCGTCTCCAGAAATTGTGTTCAAAATTCTAGTCATGTCTTTTTGAATTCACACTTTTCTTTATTAAGCTTGAATCCGGTTTTTTGTAATTTTTTAAGAACAGTTTTTAGTCTTTTGTCGTGTTCTTCTATAGTTTTACCATAGATTAAAACATCGTCGATAATTGTTTCGACTCTAAATATTTTTCAATATTTCTGGTATCTTTCGGAACTGATGTCATACCAAAATGTAATATTTTGAAGCAATATCTTCCAAAAGAAGTAATGAAAGTCGTGAGTAGGTAAGTATTCTTTACTTAACGGAATTTGGTAGAATCCGCTGGTAGCATCCAGTTTAGAAAAAAGTTTAGCTCCATTAGGTTTAGGCGAAATATTTTACAACCAATAGGTGAAACACAAATAAATAAGAAACGCCCACACATAAATAGGATCAGAATCACTAAAACAAAAACTTTTGTACAAATCAGTAAAAAATAGGTTCCAAAATTAAATAAGTAGTTTCTGGAATTTGATTAGACAGTACAGTCACGTGCTATGCTTCCGAATACATCCGTACGTTTGAACTCCAAATGAACAGGTCACTGGGTGCTATCCCGCGTAAACCGAAAAACCTTTGTTTGGAGCGCACGTAATCAGGATAATTATATATACATATCCAGCAAAAGCCCAGTCAGCAACTGGACGTGGATCACCCGTCGATGACAGGCGGTTGGATCTGTAAATACCAGAATTCTCTCGTTACCATGACAACACCTCAGTCAGAGACGACTACACACCATTCAAAGAAATATTCATAGCCGTGGAAAAAAAGTAAGTCTGATCATCTATCTGTATATCCATTTCTTTTTCGAACCACCGTAATCAGATTTCACGTATTAGCACTCACACATACACACACAACGTTCCTACTAATGTGCTTCACACACACACACATACACACACACGCATTCAGTCAGCAGCCACGCATACACTCCGTTAAAAATGTGCTTTAGACACACACACACATATATATACACACTTTATATTGACCAAACCATATGACTTTACGAACTACCCTTTAACAAATGTAAAATTTTTGTCGAACATTTGAACTTGGATTTTTTTACGAACAAATACAATGATTACCATATAAAAAATGTTAATATGTACATAAATATATGATTGTTTCAATCTGGTTTTTATTTTGCCTATATAAAAAATAATTTAGCGTTATGTTGTATTTGTGGGCACGACGCTGGTATTTTAATTTTTTCACTTTTAATCCGGGTAAACTGACCCTACAGTGTAATGTTCCCTTTTCACAGCTAGATTCAGCTTCTTCAAATCTAAACATATTCGGACTTTTCCGTTTCTTCTTATTACGGGTACGCTCGCCAATCAGTTGGTTCAGTAGCCTTTTCGATAATTTCTTCGTTTTCTAGTCTATTCAATTCTTCCCTCACCTTTATGGCGTAAAATATGGAATGGGACTGTTGCTACACAATAAGATGTAGCGCCTTTTTTCAGAACTGTTTTAACTAGGTCTCCGTTCAAAAACTCTCTGGTGTCAAATGAAGTTCCCTGTTCTATTTTGTCTAAACGTTTCACTAAATTCTTTTTTTTACAGATGTACATACGTTCTCTCCCTTTATGCATTCAGTAACAAATATCTCCAAATCATATTTGCTCTTAACTTCTTTTGTAGCGGTATTAAATTTTTCAGTGCATTGTTCCATAACTTATGAAGATGCCATTAACTGGTTTTAATATAGGTTTTTCTCTCAGATATTTGTAAGTTTCGGTTGAGATAATGTTTATATCGGCGCCTGTATCGATTTTAAATTTCGCAGCTGTTTTACAAATTTTTATACCACTGGTCATTTAAATTTGTTTCTGTCAGGTCTCCTCATAAATATTCCTTTTCTTCATTTTCTGTCTGTATCATATTAGTTTCAGTTCTGCAGCCGACAACGAAATGATTCATTTTCCCGCATTTCTTGCGGTGTTTCCCTTTCACTGGACAGTTTTTAAAATCATGTCTTTTATTATATCTGTCGGATCAACCAGAAGTTTCTATCTCAAGAGTCAGGGGTCAAATGCCCAAAATCAGTTATTTACGCATAGGCTCCGAGTGGCACTGCCGTTAGCATTGAAAACATTCAAAATGTAATACAAATTATTAATCGACCAGTGATAGCGTTTACCTCGCATTTTTAGGTACTTTTTCTGAGCCAGAACTTGCTTAAGGGAAACTATAAATACAGACCAAGAGACAGTTGGCGAATGAATTACACGTTGTCAACTCAACCGATTTACTAATCCACTGAAATATTTCACGCTTCTCTGATGTAAATTCAACAATGAATCCAAGGTATGAACTTTCTCCCTTTTAAGGGGTTTTATTAAACACACCTCAATGTGTGTTTTGTCTTGGAACTTTTCCATTTTCATGGTTTTATTAAACACACCCTAATGTTTGTCTTTGTATTTTCCATCTTCAGGGGTTTATTTAAACACACCTAAATGTGTGTATTTAACTTTCCCCTTTCAATGGGTTTTTATTAAACACACATAAATGTGTGTATCCTTTCCCTTTTAAATGTGTATATGTGAACTTACTCTTCTTCCCAAGAGTCTTCTTATATTCACCACACGATGTGTAAAATGATGAACAAATCTTTATCTTCTTGTTCATTTTAAATTCACTTGTTTAAATGCTTTGCTTAATCATTGCGATGTACGTTGGGTTAAGATTGCTTTATTCCGGACACCACCCGGAATAATTTGTAATCGCTGCCACTATCTTATACGAGTTAGGCACAAGAACGAAACGCTTTCTGCGCCTCATAAATCAACCAGTCCCATAACCTGCTCCTGTCAGCACCCACAACACATCTACGACAATTTTTGTTGTTGTCTCCACATTTTCTTTTCGTATCTCGTAGGTTTCTCTTTAATTGATCAAACCCAAACTCAAACAAAAACATTGTTTTCAATCGTTATGAGTCTACCGATTGAATAGAATTTTATTATAAACAATTGTCTTGTAAATGGAATTTTTAAAGCATTCTGAATGTAAAAATAAAGAAAAAAGTGTGAAAGACAATAAGAAACACTACCTGCCAAAAAAAAGTGAAGTTTTGTTGAAATCGGTTGAAAAATGTCGGAAATCCGATCCCATATATAAACACACACACACACACACACACACACACACACACACAAACAACCTGGGTTTTATAATAAATATAACTCGATATGAGTTGTCCCCCTTTTATTCTGGCGATGCCTCTTAATTTTGTTTTCAAATTGATTTCTTGCAAAAACAATTGTGTTTTTCCAAATTTTGGCGCTGTCAGAGCCACCGCAAGGTCATTTTACGTAGTCCTGTGAAGTTTTGTTGAAATCGGTTGAAAAATGTAGGAAATCCGATCCAATATATAAACATACAGACACACACAAACACACACACAACCTGGGTTTTATAATAAGTATGATTGGCCACTGAAAAGTCAAAACAACACAAAGACGACACGACACGTGATAAATTCAACAACTTATTTTATTTAAACTGTCCCGCTGGATTTGTCTGGATCCCTATCATCATCATCATCATCATCATTTATGTTGTTATAACACTTGTGCAAGTCGATTTTCCTCAGAACACTTTTTTAAATTAAACCCGTGCAGGATGGAATACATGGAGTTTAAGGCATATTTCTAGAAATAGGATATCTAAGGAATTCTTTCAGAATTGACTTCGCTAAAAAAGAGCATACCCCGATGAAAAAAAAAACAAGGACCCAAACTTGATTAAACAATTTTTTATCGTCTAAATGTTTGTTATTATTAAGAGGAAAGAGCAAAGTATTTTTTTAATATTTTTAAAATTTTTTAATCCTTTCTAGCACGTCCGAAATTTTAGCTAAAAATCTTGTTTTTATCAAAGTTGACATAAAATCAATCATGTCAGCCATTATTGACAGTTTTTTAAACAAAAGTGAATGTCTCCATTTAAAAATCTTGTCAAATTCAATTATACTTTTTTCAGAAGTTATTTTAGGAAAATTAGAAAATTTAAAGTATACTTTTGAAACAAACAATACTTAATTTTTAGTACAAAAAATTTAGTTGGAAATTTTTTAAATATAATTTTTTTTTTTTCAATGAAAAAAGTATGTCTAACCGTGGTGATTGGTTTTGGAGGTGTGTATTGACGTTTACGTCAATGTATTGACAACTAACATTAGGGCAATTTATCGGACGGAAGGGCAGAAGTGACAGTATTTTTAAGTGAACCACCTTATTTAACTATGAAGTAATTCTTAAAAATTAAATACTTTCAAAAGTCTAGTATTTATTGATTTCTTTTAGGTACTTTTTTTAATGAAGATATGTCCAAAGTCGTCCGTAAAATTGAATCTAAAAGAAGAAAAATTAATAATTGCAGTATATCTTTCACTGAAAAAGAAAATATATATATTTAAAAAATGAAAAGAAAATATTTAGTGAAACATGTAAAAAAAAAAAAAAAATTAATTAAAAATTTTGAAAATGCGACGATGATTGTCAGTCAATCAGAGAATTTGATACGCTATCAGGAGAAACAACTCAAGCACTTGTGAGATTTTTTCAGAATCGTGCTTCCGTAGTTTCGTCGGGAGTGTTTTTAATACATTTTTTGTATATTTTAGAATTACAGTAAACATACAACGTTTCGCAGATTGTAATAAGCTTTCAAATTTAAGATCTGTAAAAAGTAGAAGAGCATCTTTAGGAAAGTATTTCAAAGAGAAAAGTCCTTGTTGCTTGTTTGGAAATGTTTTGTATGTTTGTAAATGTTGTTTGGAAAATTTCGTACGTACATGCATGCATGAATATGTTTTCATAGGAGTCTGACCGTAGATGATCGAGACACAAATCCTTTAAGCTTACATCTTCGTAGGCGAAATGAAGAAAGAAGGAAGAAGAAAAAAAAAAAAGGGAGAACAAGCTCGTGTCTGCCATTTATAATTAATGTAACCATGCGGTAGGCTCCCAGGAACATGGCGGGAAAACTTGACTTGGTCACGCGCTGGAAAAATATTTGCACGTGGGTGGATTGCAACGCCCACTTGTGTGTTTATTGACTAATTAAAAGCTGATATTTCCTGAAAATCTGTATGAAGCTGGGTAAGCTCTTGATACACTTTTTGCAGAGATTTGTACAAAATTCAACATTGATAAGAAAGTGGTATCGAGATGCCAAAAAACACACTGATTCAAATTTAATTTTAAAATATTTAACAACTTTATCACATTTTGCATTTAAAATTTAGAAAAGAAAACAAATTCTTATAAAAATTTATTTTTCATCGAAAAAATATTTTGGCTTCAGATAAAAATGTCCTTAATATATATTATTCGGAAAAGTCATTAAAAGCTTTTTTTAATTAAATAAGTCTTAGTTTTATTTGGTTTTGTATTTTACAAGGGCTAAAGTTTGGCTAAAGTTTGGCTAATCGATTTACAAAAAAAATCGATGATTTATATTCTTCAAAGTCTTCTGCATTTAATAAAAACAAATACAGAAATTTACAGTTTGGGATTTTTAAGTTATCATAAAATTAATTAAGTGGGGTGGGTAATTGATGTAAAAAAAATTACCATGAATTTCTAAAAAACATACATTTCTAAAATAATTTAATTCATTTTTTAATAAGTTCTGAAAGTTTCATTAAAATCCAACAATTATTTGATTTTGCAAGAATTTCCAAATTAATGTCTTTTTCAACTGAAAAAAGCGTGAGAAAAAAACTAATGCTAAAATATTACGCGACCTTTGACCTAAAAAAAAACAAGATTTTTAACCAAGATTTCAAACGTGCTAGAAAAGAATAAAAAATTTTAAAGAATCAAAAATACTTTGGTCTTTCCTTTTATAACATGAACTTTTTTCACAATAAAATTTTGTTTTTATTAAGTTTGGGCCTTTTTTTCCATCATGCTATGCAGTTTTTTGGGGCTTTTTTTTTTTTTTTTTTTTTTTTTCGGCGAATTATCGAACATAAGCATCTCCTTGCATAATCTTTAAAATACAATCGCATTTGCAAACAGTCGCAAATATGATGTGTGCCATAAGGAACAAATATTTTTTTTGTCTGTATTTCAAATTTCCTTCTATTACCGATTACTTCTCTAGTACACGAGCCAAACCAAGGTCGTTTGCATTTTACAGCCAAATATCCAATTAATCTTCAAGTAAAGTATATATTTCAGAAAACAAAAAGTTGTTCAACTTTGAACAATCGGTGCTTTTTGTTTGAATCCCTCAAATGCTATTGTTCAGTTGTTAATTACTATTTTCCACGACTTCACCGCAGACCTTTGACTTTTGGGAGAAAACAGAAAATAACAAACGCTATTATTATTTATCAGAAAGGGCAAGAATTATTATTCTCTCTGCTCACGGCGTCCAGTCAAGTGGTATTCAAAATATAAAGACTATAAAACAATACAGAATAGACAAGCAATAATTAATCCAAACACTTGTTGCTGATTGAATGCTTTCTACAAAAAGTCAGTGAGCAGATTTTTCTTTCCTACCAGAATTACGACTGTTACAGTAAATGTCATTCAGTGGGTTTTTTTTTTCTTGTTTTCTTTTTTTACTTTGCGGTCAAGTAAAGACATCACCTTCATCTTGTGGGTACATTTATTTACACGCTATTATCGACAATTTTATAACAATTCGACTTATCGCTAGAGTGCCTACCATAGTGTGACGGTTAAAAGTCTTCCTGGCTAGCTCTCCTATCATTTAATACCCAATCATTAAAGCCTTGTGTCAAACGAAGCTTTACTTAATATCAGTACAAGTAACCTCTTTTTTCACCAATGTTGAAAGTGTACTTCAAAGTGCACTAAACATAAATCTTCAATTCGCCTATCTGCTGCTCTCTTCTTCTATGCGCCGTGTCCCTGCAGGACGTAGACGATCATGGCTCTCCTCAACTTCCTGTCCTCTGTAAGTTTTGTCTTTTTGCTATTTCTCCTAGTCTCTGTTCTGCCAATCTTTTACACAAGCAGGGGTTATGCTTCAACTGTCTAATTATGTGCCCTTTTTGTTTCCATGTTCCCCAGAACTTCATTTGTTCGAATTTTCAGTTCACGATATCCTCAGCATTCTTCCTTGGCACAGTATTTCTGTTGCCTCAAGTCTATTCTTCATCTATGAGGAGATTGTCCAGCATTCGCTTCCATCCTGATATCGCAAAACAGTTCACTCAGTTTTTCTTTGCTTGTAACGATTATTTTTCTTAATATTTTACTTAGCTTTTGGAAGGTAACTTTCGCTATTCTTATTCGCCTTCGAATTCCAGTGTCGCATTTTCCATCTTCTGTTAAAAGAATTCCTAGATTTTTTTTATTAAGCATTTCACCCCAAGCAAGGCGGGAAGCCACTAGAACGCAAGGGGTTACAGAAAATAGCAAGATCAGATAGGAGTGATAGAAGAAAGGATGAGGGTAGTGGATAGATTAAGGCAACTGGAGATGTCGATTGACATTACACTTGAATAGCTGGAGATTATAGCTCACAGGGAAACAGGAGAAGGGGAGAGAGTTCCAGAGGCGAGAGGTGCGAGACATGAAGCTATTAGAGTAGAAGAGACGGCTACATTTAGGTGTTTCGTCAGTGAAGGGGTGAGAGCGGGATGCCAGCCTCGTAAGGCGCTGGAACTCATGACGTCTGGGAACCAGCGAATGCAGCTCCTCGGAGCAATTTCCATGAAAGTATTTGTAGAACAGACAGAGGGAGGCGACGGCGCGTCTGTGAAAAAGTGACTGTAGACGAGACGCCAGGGCAGGGCCAACCATATTGCATATCCGCTTCTGGAGCCTATCAAGAACCCCGAGTCAAATAGAAGGGGCGCCAGACCATATATGGCAGCAATACTCCATGCAAGGGCGAATTGTGGATTTGTATATCTGGAGGATCGACTCAGGGGAGAAAAACTTCCTGGCGCGGCACAGGGAGCCAACTTTTCTCGCAGTGGACGAGGCAATTGACTTGATGTATTTATTCCATCTCAGGTCAGCAGTCAACATGAGACCGAGAAGCCGCAGAGAGTTGCTCTCGAGAAGTTGAGCGTCAGAAATTCTAATGGAGGGAAGGGAAGGACCTCTGTGGTGATTAATAGAGAGCAGCTTTGTCTTCGAAGCGTTGAACTTGACCAGCCAATTCTTGCCCCAGTTCACAATCGATTGGAGGTCCTTTTCGAGACGCAGATATTTCAATTTTTGTACTTGCTATTTTTGCTGATTCCAATTCATAGTTCGCATCTTGTATTGTTCTATTTACTGACAACCATACATCCTGTCTTCTTATAATTGATGTTTAATCTAAAAAAGTCCTTTCTTCCATTATTACCATCTCGAGGAGTTTCTGTGTTTGCTATCAACACTGTATCATCTGCATATCTTATGTTGTTAAGAGTGTAGCCGCCAATAATGAATCCTGGCAGGACTTCTAATTCTTTAAGGATTGCCTTATTTTAAAGGTTAAATAATTTCGGTGAGAAGATACCTCCCTGTCTTGCGCCCTTTTCTATTCTTGTGTATTTACTGAATTCATTTTCTCTCCGTGTGCAGGCGCTTTGTTCCCAGTACACGTTCTGAATTATTCTAATATCTTTCATGAATAAATCAAGCTTGCCTAGTAGTTCAAAAAGTTTTTTGTTATGTACTTTAACAAACGTTTTCACATAATCTATAAAACAGAGGTATGCGTTCTTTAGTATTTGTATTCTCACTATTATCATTCTGGGTATAAATATCGCTTTCCTTGTTCCATTGTCTTTAACAAAAACCCCACTGTTGTCCTATTTCTGGCTTAGTTCTGCTACAAAGCTCTATTCATCGGAAGTCGGATGATAAGTTTTGCTATGTGGCTCATTAGGCTGACTGTCCGATGGAGTTTGCATTCGTTTATTAACCAAATCTGTTAAAAATCACTGGGTGGAAATCAATTCGTCTGATAAAGGATTAGGGCCTGAGTAATATACAGCAAGTTGGTTTCATAGACCATGCAAAATTTAAAGTTTAATATTTTGTTTCATTGTTCTATATAGACTAAAGGTATTTTCTGTAGACGAGCACACGGTTCTCGCTGTTAGTGTAAAGAAACCTTCACTTTTGTAGCCTTTTTAGGCTAAAAAGACGTAGGAAGAAGGGTTGATCATCAACCATAGTTACTCTTAGAGTTAATCACTGACTCATTCATTTGTTATTATTTCTTACACGAAAACACTTACCATTCTTACTACAGTCATCATAATACCACAAGTCTCTATGAAGTCCTAACTAATCCCCTTTGGTGAGAGTGCAGAATAAAAATTGATCTTGTAAAAATGTAACACCAATGTGTTTACAATTAATTTACAACTATTTCAGTCAGTTATGTGCCATGCGTGATACATGCTTAGGCGATCATGTAACTTTCGATACATGACTGACGAGGCAGATTTTTTCCAGCAGTAGGTTGCCATTTCTTTCTGCAGTAGACCAGTTGCCATCCAAGGCAACTTCCCTGCTATTTATCCATAGCTGGGAGGAGGAGGAGAAGATTCATACCTTTCCCAAGGATATTAGCACGTAAGTGAATATAATGGATTTGAATGTAATTCGTACTCGGCACTCCGATTCCTCCATCCAAACCATTATCCATTACCCAACCGTGCCTACGTCGACTACATACAACTATTTACAAACCAAGAACAAAACAGTATTAATAATAGAAAACCACAAAAATGTAACTTGTAGCTGAAATGTTCGTTAAACAGAGGAAAATAATGCGGGACTAAATTAAAAACAAGCCATTCACTCTCCCAAACATTCACCCAAACACACACTCAGACACTATAACAAATAAAAAAGACATACACTACAATACGAAAAAAATCACCTCTCATCCAATAGAGAGCGAGCATCTCTGTCACTTAGAGGAAGGTAGGGGATTAAACTAAAGAAAAAGGGAATAACTTTGTCACTCTTCGAGAATAATTTGAATGTTTAATGATTTAATCTCAGTTTAAAATAAGATCATGGTTTACGAGGTTCATTTTTACCAAACTGCTTTCTTTAGTGATATAACCTATCTTAAAATACTTAACAGGAAAATATAATTTCCTGCGTGTTTATCCTGATCACAAAAGCAATGACTTCAGATGAAAATACTGGAGACTCTGTTAAGTTAAAATAAATAAAATAAAAAAGACACCACCCTAACGATTCATTTTTATTTTCATTAAACTCAAAGAAAAAAGTTTAAAATTCGATTGTCTGGTTCCTCTGTCGCCTCCTCCTCGGCCGGTCCGTTCCAATATCCAATCCCCGTGGCTGATCGATGAGTTGATCGCTTCGATGCGTTGTGTTTAGTTTTGATCATAAAGCTGGCAAAGATCGAATCGTCGTTCTGGGTTGGGCCAAGCAGAATGAAGGCGTAAATGAGAAAGAAAAAAAATTTACATTCTTTTGTACAGTGTTTGGTTAGTCTTGATTTCAGAATTTAACAATTCCTCATGCAGAAAATTATCAACCCAACCCGGTTCTTAAGTTGAACGTGACACTTCGTTTGCTTTGGTTAAGTCTGGCACAAGGCTTTTGTCAGAGGTTCTCTTCAGGCAGGCAGTCACGTGATTTCAGGCAACGCGGTCGTCTCTCGTCTCAGCGTCTGCAACTGTCTCAGTCGCTTCGATTTCTCGCATTTATTGGCATTCACCCAAAACCGGCTTGGGGTATGACGTGGTCAGGAGATTTGGTGTTGCCACTATCTTCCAACAAGAGCCCTTTTGTTGTCTGACTCTGGGAAATTAATTACGATCTCCAAAATTGGGGAGATCTCTTTTTCCTATGGGCAGCGGTCACAGGTATCGATCCGCACCGATAAATTCCTCCTCCTCTTATTGGTATCTCACACCAATACTTCCCAATGGGCGTGGGCAATTCCTCCACCTCCATCAGTATTTCACATGCGCCTGACACATTGGCTACATTTCGACCAATCTAGCTCCTGACTGTATGGCGTGGCTTAATTTATTTTCATTAATTAAAAATTATCATTTTGAATTTCGAGTAAGCAAAATTTTCTCATCCTAGTTTTGTTTAAAAAATCAGAAGTTTACCATGTGGTTCACCGGTCAGCCATTCCCCCAACCCTGTCAGGATCATTGTACTCCAAATACCCTAGATTACAAAAATGAATTCTATTCACAGATCAAATCTTATCCATCCTACTTATATTGTCTTCAGTACTTTCGAGCTGGGTCATTAATCAGCTGTCAGTTTAAAGTTCGTCACATGGCTTCTTGTGGTAATATCGCCTTTCTTTAAGTAACTTTTCTGGTTTTAGAGAATTAAGCTTTCATTTTGAAGAAAGAAAAATCTCCCTTCTTTCTCTGTCCATCGTTCTATTTGTTAACCCTTCTCGCTTCGTTCCGGGCTATGTTTTTCGATTTAACCCCTTCTTTCCATTTACCAGTGCCAAATAGTGTCACACTTCACTGAAATTAGTTTAAATAAAGTAACTTCTCAAAATGCATGGTATTTTCGGCCATTTTTTTCTTGCTGCAGACTTTAACGATGTGTTCATGCGTCGGCGACGAATGTCTCCCAGTAAAAGATATTTTAAATATCGAATTTTCTTCTTTTAGAAGCAAAAACAAAGGAGATTGACGTCACCCAGATTGACAATAAAATATTTGATGAATGCAACACGTAAATACAGAATTTCTCAAGGTAAGTCATTACCAAGAAACTAATTTGTAATGTAATTTGAACAAGTATTAAAACAAAAAGTATACAACATAAATATTGCAATGAAAATGAAAATGTTTGAAAAAGTTCAAGAACACTTTCAAAAGAGTTCACGGTTTCAGTTCTTGTTGGATGTTATCAAGCATGCTAAATGTAAAACGGTGAATGCAATAAAAAGAAAAAAGAATAAAGATTTTGTCACCAAAAGTTGTTTTCTTTTTTCTTAAAGACTCATGCTTCAAGAGGTGAAGTTAACCAGCGATTTAAATTTTGCTTTGTTTATGTTTGGGCACAAAACTGAGCAGATATGAAATTTTGAGAATCTATAGCGAGAAGGATTTCTCTTAAAGGCACTATTCAGCCTTGCTTGATCGGCACAAGTTCTTCGTGGTTGAGTCGGTATATGCACGCCGGATCTAATGACAGCTCCACCCTGCTCAGAGGGTGGGGGGGTGCAGTTTCAAATCTTTTAATAAGATTCCTCGAATATTCAGACTGGTAGACAAAATATACAGTTTAATAAATAAATGGAGCGTCTATTCAAATATGAGTATCCACTAAAACAACGTTTAAAGTGATAAAATCTGTTGGATTAATTAATAAAATATCCATTATTTCTTAAGATATATAGATGAAAATTGCTAAGCTTCAAGACGTTCAACAGGGTTTGTTATGCTGGCCTTCACACAATCTCAAGGGCTACAGTGTCACGGGACGAATATTTGGCTTAATCCAATCATTCTTAACAAATGTGACAGACTTGACAAAGTAAACATGACAACTGCTTTGAAAATAGCCTCCAATCAGTGGTTTACTGGAGCAAGAAATGGCTTGTAAATTTTAATACTTCCAAAACAAAACTGCTTTCATTTAATCACCAGAGAAAATCTTTTTCTGTTAAACTCCAGAACAACACTATGCCTATTTGGCCTCACATTTTCCACTGAGATGAAATGGAACGACTATATCGAATCAATTGGTATGTCTACTGCAAGGAAAATTGGTTCAGTTTCATGCAAAAAACCTTTCTCGTCAGAAAACATATTACACATTTATCCTCGTGGCATTATCACCTTGCTTGGAGGTGAAACATATTTTAAGACATTTTTATGTTATGTTCTTTTTTTAAAAATACAAATATTTAAGTAAATGCTCCGTTTATAATAAACAGTATTAACAAAATTTACCGGAATTAAATATCCTTAATATTGTTTATTATAAACAGAGCATTTACTTAAATATTTTTGTATCTAGAAAAAAAAAAAAGAACGTATACACATAAAAATGTCTTAAAATAATTGTCGGAGTTTGCCCATTTCATAATGTATGAAGTCATTTGTTTACATTTGGATACGCATCAAGCAGATATGAATGTACGAGAGAATATCATAGAGAACTGTCGTTTAAAAACAGTAAAATCGACCTTGCGAACCGGAAATGGCTGTGGCTAAATCGGTAAAGCACATCAGGCTATAAGATGGTTCTATGTAGGATACAGGCTCGATTCCTGTCGGAGGACGCATATTTTCTATGAAAATTTCTCGGACATTCATGCCAGTAAATCTCGTTAATACTGTTTATTATAAGCAGAGCATGTACTTAAATATTTGTATCTTTAAAAAAAGAATGTAAACCATAAAAATGTCTTAAAATAATTGTTAGACTTTGCCCATTTCATAATATATATATATATATATATATATATATATATAAATAAATTGCAGGAAAAAAATTTTTGCACTTATTTTAGACAAAATCTGTAAAGTTTTCGATAAAGTTTAACATTAGTATCTGCAAAACAAATGGTATTTTAAAAAGGACAGTTATTCTTTTGACATCACTGTTACTGTATACTTCCTCAATATTTTTTTTGTTTTAGAAAGTTCTTTTTAGAATTTTGATAAAAATGCAAATATATGAGGCTGGGTTTATGCATTCTCTTTCCTCCCGAGAATTGACAAGAGAATTAAACACTCTTCATTTTATTAGATTGTTTATTTACAAGAATAATTTTACAAGTTTATAAAATGTGAACCAAGTACAATGCAATATTTATCATTTACCATATTACAAAGAAATAACTATGAACACAATTTTTCATTCATAAATTTATAAAAATAGCTGAGAAAAAGAAAATTTAAATAAACAAATAATGAGTAACTGTAATTATAAATTTGGAAAATAAATAATTTTTTAAGCATTTCTTTCATTTGCTCTCTCCATATAAATTCACTAAAATAATTTACATTTGAATTTGTACT